>CAKNYM010052602.1:112487-240668 GCA_932195095.1 Andricus curvator
TATATATATATATATATATATATATATAATCTCTATGCCATGCATGAGCCGTGCATTACAACCTTTTTTCCATCTGAGTATATTTAATGAGTCATCGGTTATCCACAGAATAATTATGTCGAAATAGCCAAAATATTTCTGATTTTAAACTGACTAACAGGCACTGAGTTAGGAATTTACGAGAATTTATAAATAACATAATTTATTCGAATTTGAATCCAATACGTTAAACTGAGGTGTACAAAGAGAATGTACAAAGTTTATAATGATTAATAATTAATTTCAACAAAAATTATACGCAAATAAGTTCAAATCCATTTTGCGTATTTTTTAATGCTATATTTTCATGAAAATGAAGTCCTAGCCTTGATTCTAAATTATTAAAATAGAAAGTACTCCTACAATATAAGTTTTTGCACACGAGCTATCAATTCAGACATAAAATAATTTCTTATCTTTTTCAATTAAATTATTATAAAAAGTCCCTTTTTATAAGCAGTTAGGTTATAAAATATTAAAACTTCTACATAATATTTACTTTTTCATCTTTTCTAACATCTTCTATCTTAAAATAATTATTTTACACAAATTATTTTAAAAAAATTCAAGTACATACATTGTTCATACATTCTGGAAATTTCTAACCGACAGCTCGACTGTTATATCCGGTCCATAACCAAATATAACTCATAAGTCTATACTATGTGAAGAGGGAAGGAGAATGTCGAAATTTAAAGAATGGTACCAAGTAGTCAGGTAAACTGGTAAAGGGACAAACTGTCCACTGCATTGCAGATTGCATGTATTTACATAAATCCAACGTACAATCCCAAACTTGACAGAACGTACGTCGTACGATGAGTCTGACTCAGAAATTGCAACGTTGCCAAATTTCCGTTTTCTTTCCTACTTGTAACGTTTTTCCATGAATATAATCTTGGACATCAACGAGCTGCATCTTCCAACTTTCTATTTCTCATGAACAAATAATTTGTTACAATAGCGGAATAGCCTATCTTAATTTTCTGATTTTTGTTTTCAAAAAACGTTGGATATATTTGCATGATTTTTCATAAAAATAGAAAAAACATGATCTAAGATATTGTTATGAAAAAGAAAAAATATGATTATCATATATCTAGGGCTGCCATATGCCTATGGCAGGTTAGAAGGACAATATGAATATGAATATGTGGTGTGTGTAAGTTTTTTAGGTGTGTGAAAAAATAATTCTAAAGGAGACAAACCATGACAGAAAATCAGCAAGAGTGACAGAGATGGAGAACGACCAGACAAATCCTTCTAAAGAAGGACGTATGGTAGCCCTAATATATCAACAAATAAAATTTCTTTAATATATTGTATATTAGCCATAGTCTAACAACTCTATAGCGAAAAAAGTGTTTCAAATAAAATTTGTAGATTTCGAAAAGAGGAGTGAAATATCTTTGGTATTTTTAAAAATCTATAAGTTTGTATACATTTTTCATAAAAATACTCGAGTATGTTGGATGTATCGAAATTAAATTATTTGAATTATAATTATTTCATTCTTTCCTGGAAATTTTGTTTCCTATACTATTGTTATTATAAATTTCGATTGAAATAATTATGTGTTCATAACCCACTTAAGTGGGTTATGGACACTTGCATTTACGGAAGTCACTTGTTTTGCATTTATTTCCAAAACAAAATTAAAAACGAGGAAACATTATTGTACTTTTATACAACTATAGAATAAACAAACGAAATCAAAAGCATGAAAGACAGATATGAATATGAAATTGAACTCAAGAAAGGTTTATTATTATTATTTCCAAGTATTTTGGAAGTTGATATAATATATGTAATTAAAATCCACTTTTTATAGTTTATTCATTATAACTTTTTATTTAGAATACGAAATAGTTTAATGTTCATATCATCATAATACCTTATTCGGTATTAAAAATCTATTTATATAGTCGCATTTTTGCGTCCTGAAAAATTCCATTTTCAATATATACAATCACAAAGAATAGACAACGTGGCAACGTTGTAAAATTCGAGAGATGACGTGAAGACCAGCAACTCACGAAGCAGCTGACGAAAGCGAGGCAAAGGAAGAGAAAAGGCGTTAACCGCAGAACACATTCCTACTGATTCATACGCCGTGACCGTTGTTTCTCGAACGCTCGAACATATCGATTTTCCAAAAAACTTCCGATTTTAGTTTTAATTTTCAATTATAATTAATAAGCCACTCCTAAAAAACAACACGGAGCGAAAAAACATCCAATATACCCAACAATTAATCCAAATTTATTACTTTCCTCAAGCACTATTTTCTGTGTCTAGCGCGTAGTAACACCACGATCTGGGAGGCGTCAGGTATAAATTCCCCCACTTCACTGCCAAGCCAGGCATTCCAGGCCAGTCTGCAAACGGCGTAGGATGTATCTCGCTTGTCTTCGTAACATCTAAAAGTTTAGTTTTTCATCATTTTGCGCGTTGTTGGAGAGCCTCCGGGTCCTTCACGCCAAGAAATACAAGCTAGATACAGGTTGGTGTATTTATTTTCTACTAATTCGATAAAATCTCGAAATTTGAAATCTCATTCGCATCGTCGACGGGGAGTCCCTGGTGTTCTATATATAATACAGCTATCTCTAAACTCAGTGTTGTCTTGATTCAATGAACTGCAATTCAACTTTTGAACTCTAAATTCCTATTTTCTATCTTGTGAGCATATTAAAACCTGCTACAGTGAAACAATAAATTCTACTCAGTGCCGAAAAAATCGATCGCGAGTCAAAAACGAAAACTGTAGTCCGGATCTCTAGAAGGTCGAGGGGCGTGTCCACGTCATCAATGGGGGCAACATATTCTCCTCGAGAAATCGATCCCGTTCAGCCAAGTAAAACCGAGCAATTAGCCATTTGGATAAGTCGTGTTCGTTCGAAAAAAGTAATGCGTCGCAGAAACCGGAAACGCGATCTCCGAGTCGAGGCGGTGCTGACGTCTGCGCTCTTCAAGGCAGAGTTTGAGTTGCGCACGAAGCAACGCTTGCGCAACATCAAGTGGCAGGAACTAAAAAAGGAACTGATGCTGGACTACAAATATGGCAGCACGAATTGCAGTGAAGAATATTCCAATTACTTGCGATGTCACGATCACAATCCCTGGAAAGAACCTGTTTGCGAGGAATTAAATAGTCTGAACGAATTCATGACCCAGTTGAGTGAAATCAAGATTCCAATTGAGCGATGAACATCCCTAGGGGCGAAGCTATTGTTACCTGTCGACATTTGTGCTGATACCGCTAGTCGTACCTTTGACGTTTTTAGGTTACGATTGCTTTGCCTAGGCCAGTGATTAAATTGAAAAGGCTCGAAAAGCCTTAAAGCTGATTTTATTAGAGGTTGCTGAATAAAATGGAAGCTGCGTAGAATTGAATCATCTTATTATCTTGGGCCGATAAGGAAGGATTCTTTTTGATTCGTCTACTTTCCGGAATGAAGATGTTCTCTCCTGGATGGAACCCAGGAGTCAGTGAAGATTTCGCGAAGAATTAAACAGAGTTTGCTTGTGAATTTTGTATCCCGAACATCTGTTTTGGAGCCGAGTCCCGCTGTCGAGTTCTGTAGTGATTGTGACGTCAGTATTCTGTGGTGTTCATTTCCGTATTTTTTACTTACAGTCTCGCCGTTTGCGATGGCAATGGGGAGGCCGGCGGGAGTCGCTGTTTCCGTTTCCGAGGAGCTGGAGGATGCCTGGAAACCGAGACCTCGCGCCGCTGGGTCTGCGTGTCGCTATGGTCGTGGTTTGTACATCGTATCAAAACCAAAGTATCTCTTTGTTTCTTTTTAATTTTGTCCAGATTTCTCCCTAAAATTTATGCATTTCAAAGACTTCAACAAAATTCTAGACTTATTGATTTGATAACTACGTTACCTGTAAATGCAAAGTGATTTATTATTTGTGATTTTTGTTTTGTGATATTTATCAATTGTGATTTACGAGAATTATTTAAGACAACTTATTTTATTTATGAGACTTTATGGATTATACGAGAATTGAAAGAGGAGAATTAGTGGAATAAAATCGATGTATCTAATCCGTGTTTTATAGAAGAAGGAGGTTCGAGACGAATTGGAATAAAACTATTTTTATATTGAAACAGAGAAGTAATTCTTTTCACTTGATGCTCGTACAATGTCTATTAATGTCATCCCTCCTTTTCAGTTTGGCACGTATACACACACACAAATGCGAAGAGAGTGAGAATGTCGTCGTGGTTGGAAGGCGTTGTTGTTTTGGGAAAGATTCTGTTTCTAGAAGGTCGAGAGTGGCAGCACCCGATTTATTCACATTGAACACCCCACCTACGCACCTTGTTATCATTCTGGAGACGTGCGCTCAGGCGGAAAGAACCTCCGGTGAGCTGATCTCCACGTTGCCCAAGTCCCTCAAAAGCCTTGTGTTTGATCAGGTTTACGTCACCTGGCTTCTTCGCCCACCGGGTTTTATTACCAACCAACTAGGATAAGAGGTACTAAACATCCTTGCATGAGATTTCAATGGAGGCCTAAACTAGGTTCGGGGACACGTTCCGTAGAGAGCCTTCGGGCGGGAGAATAACAATATTTTCACAGATGCGAAAGGAGTCAATAGTCCTCGTTCCGGATTGGCTACCGGCGGAAAATTAAATCCAAAGCGAGGTATTAATCCCGGAATATAATTGTCATGGTTATCATCCGTAAGTCACACCTTTCATTGCTTCTATCAAAAGCTGAAATTGGGTCTAAGTACAACCGATATTTTTCAAAGATATTTTTTACTGCTATTTTTATAAATAGTTAATTTCTTTTGAATTTCTTTCTCTTGTAGGCCAGATTTTATGCTAAAGCACTACTTTTATATATTTGCTCAGCCATTGGAGTTTAAATAATTGGAAAATTTATTAATCTGCTTTTGAAAATATCGGTTTGATTGTTTTCAAAGTCAAGCATCTTTTTTCATAAGACAAGCGAGTTCGAAAAAGAAACGGGCAGGTTAGATGAGGAACGTTTGCATCACGACTTCACGAGGACGACCTTGGAAGTACGACTCCACCGGGTAAATCTAGTATTGATTTGGGCGGGCGTGGGCCAATAAATAATGTTTTGAGCTACAGGAAAGCCGATCGGTACATCCGGAAAAAGGAGAGACCGGCCGAGGAACTTGCGCCGAGTTACTAAAACAATTTTTTTCTTTAAAAGCGAAACCAGGTATCACAACATGTTGTATATGTTTTGGGGTTGTAAATTGGTTGGGAGGGGGGCCAGGGGAGGTTGAGGATTTTCTGTTTTGTGCCTTAGGACAAGACACCGTCTCACGCGATGCAGACAATAACAAAGAAAACAGGCCAGAGAAAAATATATTCCAGAGAAAGAAAGCAGAATCCCGGAGTGCTTATAACAAGGTCTTTTCTATTTTTATATTCGGGAGGGGGGATTTTTTTTAGTAAAAGTCTGTGTTTAAGATCGGATAATCCCCAACGGAGAGGCCTCGGCATTTCGCTCTTGGAAAGAAGCCACGGAAAAGTTGTCAAGTAAACGATCTTTACTTCGACAGAGGTACCCTCTTAAAAATTATAAATTTTCTTATTTTTCTGAAGTATCAGAAATGTTTTAAATGTCTGATAGTCTGTAGAAAGTATTTTTAAATATTGTAAAGCGGGATTTCGGGTGTTGGGCAAACAAAATGTATTTTGAGTCGCAGGAACAAGAAAGAGTGCTTTGAGGCCCGGATTGCAGTAGGTTTTACTGACGAATTTTTCTTATAAAGGAGAATCTGTGGTCGAGGAACATTCCCGATTTAAAGCTACGTAAAAACTGTTTAATGAAGCCAGAGAAAGGTATCGAAAATATTCACACTAAAAGAAAAAAGGGTTGATTGCAGTCCATTTGGAAAACTACCAGGGGGGGGAGGTATTAACGTTTTTTCTACAGAGACCGGAACCAACTTGATGGAGCGGTTTCCGAAAGCATGGTATTTCTAGTACATGTCACATAAGTAGGAATTTTGGAATGCGTATTATCAGAACCATAAACGGTGGACTTGCTTCGAGAAATGGCGATCCCCATGACAAATACACCCTCACAATCACGCACTGTAAGGTAATGCTACGCACGTTTCATTGTATCATGTACAATATGCATTTTCGAGGGTTCAATAGCTTGTGGGAAAACAGTTTTGGGGCTAATGGGGAGGGGGGTTGTCGATCTTTGTTTTCGCTACAGAGCTTCGACGCACGGATGATGCACACCATGTTTGGCGAATGTTTGATCTCTGGATGGATTTTTAAAAGCGCTATTGGGCAGCGATTTGCTAACAGTGTTTAGTCTTGTTTTGTAATGCCAGAGGAGCAATAGTCGAGGAGTAGAGCCTCAAGGTAACTGAGAGCAAATAATTGTTGTTTTTTAGACACCATTTTGCGGCACAGGTATGGTAATGGGTATGGTAAATGTTATCGATTCCTTCTGTAATGGTATCTAATAATTTTGCTATGTTATCAAAATCCATTTGAGATACTTGTCTAATCCTTTATTCATAACGCACAAGCAAATGTAAATTTTCTATTGTAAATTCTAGAGCATGGCTCGAATTCTGTTTAATGTAGCCTACTGGATGTGGCAGAAAAATTAACTCATTCATTGCTTTCCAAATTTAAATAGGTCTTTAGATCGTAAAAGTTTGCTTAAAGAGACTAACAGAATGGACGTTTTCACCAAGAATCCTCTATAAAAATCATCATTTAGTAACCAGCACTGAAGTAAATTTGCCTGTGATGTATCGCAATGGCTGGCCAGTTGATGGAATCCTTTTTCAAATTCAAGCATCCCTGAGAAAATTGTTTTCTATCGTGTTGTACCACCAGCTTACTTGTGTAGTGCGAAGTTTTATAACCGTGCGAGAAGAAAAGTAGAAACAAATTAGTAAATCGTGCACCAAATGTTTTTTTTTACCAAGTATGCAGTTAGCGCAATTAAGAGAGTGAAGCTTTGCCAACACAAATTGTTATAAACGAACTCGCAAAGACAATGTTGAATGAATTGTTTTTGTAGAAGTGGCTTTGAATCTAGAACGACTTTGGTGAGTGTACTCGTATTTCAGTGTGATGAACTCATATTGTACATACTTATAACTCTAGATTTAGATAGTTTTTCCACTGTTCTATCAGTCTATACTTATTTCTTTTTGTACAAGACATTCTCTGTTTTGTATCTTGATTTGAATAATAAATTACGCTTTTTTGCGGGGGTGGGGGGAAACCACTAATCCATCCAAAGATTGAAAGAATTTCAGGATCGAGAGGAGCTTATCTTTCGCTAATTGGTATTTCACGCCACTGGGCCCATTCGCTGATGCTCTGTCCTTTTTATTTCTGTTTGCGAGTTGCTTCACCATGAGATTGACTAACTAAAACGAATTTCAAGATTTACGGTGGAAGATCACGCAGCAATTAAGAGAAGAATATCGGTTTTCGTGAAGTTTAAATTTTACTCAGTTTTATAGTTGAAAGTTTTATTATGTATACTCGTGAAGTTCAGTTATGAGAAGTTACACTATTTTTAAAAAGAGATTCACAAAGGTTTAAAGTATTCCAGTGATAAAATAAGTTATGTGAAGTTGTGAGTTTTGTATTATTAACGGAGAAGAAGTTTACAACTCGTGAAGATTAGTCGAGTGCATTTTAAGAGCCTTTCAAAGGATAATTTTATGGAAAAACGTTCAGTATCATGAAGGATTTAAAGAAAGAGGAACAGATTTCAGTAGGAGAGCAAATAATTCGAGGCTGTAAGTTTTTTTTCTTCCTTTTTGGAATTTTAATCCACTTTTTTAGACTTACCTGAAAATTAGAAGGAAGATTATTGATCAAGAGGCTACAAATTAAAGAATTAATTATTGACTAGAAGATAAAAAAAATTTCACTTTGGAAAGACTGCAACGAATTAAGTAGAAGTTTAATTCTTTGTTTGAGAGAAAAAAAGTTTCATTACCCAAGATACTTCAAAAAATTAAGGTATAAGTTTTTTCTTCTCTTGCGTCTTTTTAACAGAATGTTTCAGCAACTTAAAAAAAAAGAAATTCATTTATTGTGGAAGGAAGATTGATAAGAATTGCGTCTGCATATTTAGAAAAATAATGTCAGAAAACCTGCAAGGAAGATAAATTTATAAATATGAAATTCGACAATGTAGGGTCTTGTCTCTCTGGTGTTTGTTAATCAGTTGTTTCAGAAAACCGAGAAAAAAAATCAATTTAAACGGAACGAAGATCCATAACTCTTAGCGACTATTGACTGATTGTTTTAAAGAAAACAAGAACTTAAGAAAGCTAATTAATGAGTTTAAGGGACAAGAATTTCGAAAGAAACAAGATTAGGCAACAAACTTCGGAACAGAATCGTGAGTCAACTTTCTGCTTTTTTTTTCTAACCGAATGTTTTAGAGATGAGCCTAAACCATCAACTGCGTACGAAGAGCGAAACCTTTTCTTAACAAGTAGATTATATTGCAACATATTCAGAAGATAGGAAACTGAAGAGTTAAGATGTGAGTTTTCTTTTGTTGCCCCCTTTCGTGTCTTAACCCGAATGTTCTAGAGATTTTCGAAATAAGCCGATGAAAAAGGTCTCCGCCTGCCGTCACTGGTGTCTTCCAACTTTTGGTCTTCGGCCCCGATTTTCAACGTTCTGCGTCTTCAACGATCAACTTTGGAAGGGAGCTTCCTTCATCGGTGTTGGCTCTTTGGCAGACCTCCTTCGTTGTCCATCTTCTAACAGTCGATCTTCACGATCCTGGGGAATGGACTTCGCGGATGTGCTCCAGGAGTTTGGCCGTGGAAGATCTTCTGAAGGCGGATCCACCCTCGCTTTGTCTGCGTCCCATCTACCCACAGGGAGGATTTGGTCGTTCTTGTTCAACTGCGCGATTCAGTCAGCTCTTGGTGTTTTGCATCCCGTTTTTCAGAATGAGCAGAGTTCCAGCAAAACAGCGTTCGTTCCCATTTTTAAAAGGTGTGTAGCACTTGATATACGAAGATACTTTTTTTTCTTTCAAGACTCAATTGAAATTGACATTCAATGTTCGGTGCTCCTTTTGGTTGCAGAAATTTTTTCTTCGAGATCTCGGCGCGTGTTAAGATTCTACGCGATGCGACTTCGGGGACTTTGGGTGCGGTTCTTTGCGGGGGCAGCTTGCTGCTTCTTCTCCACACGGCATTCTACTTCTTAGGCGCGAATCATCTCCACGTTCATCTCATGGCAAAATGAAAAAGATATTTGAAAAGGGATTTAATTATTTAAAAAAAAAAAAAAAAAAAAAAAAAAAAAAAAAAAAGATTTAGTTAAAAAAAAGGAAAACAATATACAAAAAGAAAGAATCAAAAAAATTGCTAAGGAAATAAAAAAATATATAAAAAAGCGAGAGAAAAAATGATAGCAAAAGAAAAAAGGCAAAATCCCAAAAAAGAAAAATGTAAAAAAAAGAAAAAAAAAGAATTAGGGTATTTTAGGGGGGGTTTTCAGGTGACTGCGGCGCAGAAGAGGATCCGGACTGCGGCTTGACGAAGAAAGAAGATTGGACGCGAGGGCATCATGGGACACAACCTCTACGCGGGATATCGAGGGAAGGAGATTCTTGATGGAGTCGTCGTGGGACCATCGTGGGATTTAAAATCAGCATATGCATCTTTGACGGCACCGATAGATAGCAAAACCACTCCAAAAAACACATCAGCAAGTAGAAAAATAATTTCAACTATGATCGGAATAGTTTAAATTCTGATATATATGTATATATATATCAGAAAGAAAATGCAAATATTTCAGCTCGTAATTTCAAAAAATGAACTTTCGACTGAATCGTCCAGCATGATAAAGATCAGATACATAGTTAAATTCGTTCTAGTGTTGGTTTTGCAATTTTAATACGAAATGCCTTATGAGGCGTGAGTTTGTTACGAATCTAAATTTATTTTACAAGACCCATTGGAAAAGTGATCGTGAAATATTAGCAATAGAAGACAAAAACAATGCTAAATGTGCGAACATTTGTATTTAAAAAAAACCACGATTTCCAATAAGACATTTTCTAAAGTGATCAAGTTAGTCATATCAATTTTGTAGAATTTCGAGTTTTTCTAACATATGATACAATGAATGTGTCTTCGAATTCTACACAAAAAACTGTGAACCAGCGTGAATGACGCTTTAGAAAATTCTTAATGATCAGCTGTATAAGAGACTCGTTTGCTGCCTTTTTTTTTATAGGAATTCAGTTTTGGGCTTGTGAATCAGTTTCAATGTGTTAATGTTTAGGTCACTTTTGATCCGCAAGCGTGTAGCTTATTATAATTTTGAGTTTTTTTAAAATGATTTCGATATCGAATATTCGTCGCTCTAATTCAATTCGCGTGTCAGTAACATTGCTTCAGTTTGCGAATCTATTGATCAATTTCCACGTGTTTGTAATTTTTCTTAAACTTTTTTCGGCGATAGTCTATTTACTATTTTGCTACGAAGCATAAGATAGTCTGTATTTCTGCAAACCTTAGGTTCTACGATTGAGATCGTCGGTCTCAAAATTTTCTACTTTCTGAAATTGGTGAACGAACGAATTTATTTGGAAATCTAGTTTCATGCGACTTGAGTTTTAATAATTCCGTAATGAACAATTTAAAGGGTTCATGCTTGTCCCTTGAATTTCTTCAATGTTTTCTTCAAACTAGTTTAAGACGCGGGATATCTGTTTTGGTTGCATCGATTAAAAATTCTAAAAACTAATGGTTTTTATAACAGTTTCAACTTTAAGGGATTAAAATTTGACTGCGTCGTGGGACTTCGAGGGAATTGATAAATATTTTGAAACTACGCTTTCTTTAATGAATCATTCGGAAGCAAATTAGTACCAAATTCTAGCCAATTTGCAATTGCAATAGAAGTTATTTTACATCTCGGGGAATAGCTTAAGCAAGGACAAAATATTTGGATCAATAGGCGGATTTTGTATGACGGCGGCGTGGGACATCGGGGGATTTATGTGGGACGGCGGCGTGGGACTTCGTGGGATTTTTGTACGACGGCGGCGTGGGACTTCGATGGATCTTTTTGACTGCTGCGAGGGACATCGTGGGATTATTTTTGTAAACATTTCTTTGGGTTTGGTTTTTGAACAGGAAATATTTAAACTCAACTTGGCACTTAACATTTATCTTATAAAAGAGAGAATAAAAAATAATTAGCAAATTAAATTATATTGTCAAGATTCAAAAGCTATAGGAGGATAGATCAATTAGATGATTATTTTAAAGGAAAAAGACTGACTATTGTATCACAGATAGACTGCTTAATTTAAATTTCCTGTTGCTTTTCAAACAATTTTTTTATGAAACTTTAAAAGATGTGTCAATAGTTATAAAATCTTGAAAAGCAAAGTTAGAAAATGTAGTTTTTTTAAAATGAAAATGTTACGAATAAATATTTGAAACCGGTTTAATGATTTTCTTCTTTAGGTATAATTGCGTAGAATGTGAGTGTGTGATGAAAGAAAAACATATTTTTATACATTCTTTTAGGTTTCAGAGATATAATAAATGGTTAAAATGAATTTATCGGTTTTTGAACTTTCTTTACCTGCCTTTTAGATTTAAGTTCTTGTTCAAGTTTCAAATTGATTTTTTATAGAATCGTATAAATACGAAGTGGTTCAATTTTTGTTTTAAGATTTTGATAGCTTTTTAAATATTTTTCTATCTTTACTGAAAAATTGTTAGGAATAGGGTTCAAAAGTAAACCAGAAGTGTTGTCTATATACAATTTATATTACAGCCTAGTTTTTTCAAGGATTTCAACATTAATATTAAGGAATTTATACCAGCAATCTACGCAGTTCTCAGCAATTTTGCCTCTTTCGCTGCTTTTAAGTCTTCTTTTTGTTGAGCCACAATAATCGCTCGTTCCTTTAGGAATTCTTCATACTCCTTTGCATCCAATTCTCGTACTATTTCAATGCCACAAGTATCTGCTATACCAACCATCATTTGAGTAATTTGTTGCAAACTCATCAGCGCTAGAGGAGGATCTTTGGATTTTATTTTCGCTATCTCGTACAAATGCTTCAACGTTATCTTGCCAGCTATTTCCTTCTCTGGAAAAAAACAAGGATGAAAAACTCAAACGTTTCAATGAAAATTGAAAAGGTTCATTCCCTGCTGGGAATTATTTCTATGAAGTTGTAGGAAAATGCCGTAGAAAGGACTTGGGCGTAATGTAGTAGTACTATATGTAGTATAAGGGTGATTTGGGGTTCTATATTTTCTTAGAACTTTTTTTTATAAAAATATGTAATTCAACATTCATTAAACTTTGTTCAAGTTATAAATTACATACAAAAACCTATTAGGAATTATAATAACCTTTACTTTGGAGTCGTGCTTAATTTTCTTAGAAAATTGTAGCTACTCATAATTGCGTATAGACATTTTTAAGATTCTAAAAAGGAAAATATGAAAAACTACTAGCTTTTCCAGGCACATATCTTCGTAAAATTTCATAGAAATTCGTAATTTTCTAGAAACAAAAAACTTAAAAATTAAGATTGCGTTTTGTTGTAGATTTTCATCATGTTTCTTCGAAACTTTATTTTTGATGCAAAATCGTAAACCTTAATAATTAATCATAAAGAATCTGGACTTTTAATACGTAATAGTTTTCTATGCTCAACTATTGCAAAATCTATAATTTTCATAAATCATCTGTTAAAACGACGTTTTCATAGAATGTTGTAGTTGGCCTTGAAACTGTTTTCCACCAGAATTTGCATTGATTAATTGTACAACAAATTTTTGGTAAATTAGTTGGCAAACAGTAGAATGTATTGAAATTGACTATAATTGAATGGATTAAAAAAAAGTTTATCTGGAATTTTTTCCAAAATAGACTGGAAAATCATGTAATTTTGAAACCAGGTTTTTGTACCAACCCCGACTAATAACTCAAATATATTTTCTGGGCCAGATACGTGTTAAAATCTATCAAATTAAATATTGATTTAAAGTAAATAATATTAAAAGACGTACTTGGCTGCATTGTTCCTCTCGAAATTCCTGCAGCTTGTTTTAAAAAGTAGGTTGCAGGTGGATTGTGCATTACTAATTCGTAAGTTCGGTCCGCATTCACCTTTATTCGACATGGTATTGGAATTCCCTCTTTAATATCTTTTGTTTTTTCGTTAAAATCCTTGCAAAAAGCGGCTATGTTTATGTTTCTCTGAAAATGTCGTTCAAAATATTTTTAATTTAAAACATTTAAACAGTAAAGAGGGTGGACGTTTTAATCAAAGAAAAAATTCCCGCTCCGCAAACATTTTTCACGGCCAATGAAAATAAAAAATTCTAACTCTAAAGCTAAACGTTTTTCTATTTGATGTAATAAAAACTGAGCTGCAAATTAAAGCACCGAAAGTGGAACTCTTGAATTTTAAACTTTAAAATTGAAGTTTAAAATTTTTGTAATTAAAATATTTTGTATTCAAACGTGCTCACTAATTTACGCGTGTAAAATGGAAGCTACTCTAACACTTTTTAACTGAACAATTTAAAATGTAATGCAGTTAAACTGCCAAATTAAAATTTTAAACTTTTATAAGTTGTAGCGTTCAAAGATTCAGATTCAGCTCCCAAAAATATAATTTCACGTTATCATTTTCAATTCTCTAAATTAAAGAATCAATCATTGAATTTAAAAATTTTGAAAATTATATTTTAAGCAATTTTAAGCTAGAAATATTAAAAATTGAACAGTTGCATTTTTTGATCGGCTGAACACTTCTTAAATTAAAAGTTAATCTTTTAAAATGATTCGATTTTTTTTTAAATACTGCTAAATAAACAAAATTTCCTTAAAATCTCCCACATTCATTTTTGACAATTTTGTAAATCTTTCTAAATGTACTTAAGTATTCTCTTTAAATTAATTTTTCAAAATAAAAAGTCATTTTTAATTTTCCTAGAAATCTTAAGGAAATGTTTTTTACTCTTTTAAAGCCTTAACCAATTTTTAAAAAGCTTCTACATTTATTGTTCGAAACCTTCAAAAATCTATATTTTGTTTTAAATTAGGTCGTGGGCTATTTGCACCGAAATTTCAGTATGAATAGATATTTTTTTGGTAAACGTAGACACTTCGTTTAAATTATTTGAAATCCTTTCAAATTTTTAAATAATTTTGAATTTTTTCAAAACTTCTAAAAATCTCTTCAACTTACTCAAACTTTTTCTAAGAATAGTAGGTGTTCAATTATTGTTATTTATACATCGAAATTCAACAATATGACTCACAAAATAAGTTTTTTTTAATAGAACAATTAAAAATGTAACGTTCAAAGTTTAGATTCTTGTTTTAAGTTTTGAATATTTGATTTATAATTACTGATTTTAAATGAACAGTCAGATATTTCAAAATATTAAGTAATTGGTTGGTTTAAAATTGGAACATTTTAGACTGAAACAATATTTGAAATTTAATCAAATCTTTTAATTATGAATATATTACTTTGAAGTTATTTTTAAATTAGGAATAGTTTTTAAAGTTTCAATACGGCGCCTACATTTGTTTAACTAATAAGACTTTTCAATTGAAACAGTTTAATTTTTAACGTTAAAATCTGAAAATTGTGAACTGATTCCGAATCGTCTTATATAATCAATTATTATTAACTCTTTAATCCTGAAAATACAGTTCAATTTAAAAAAATCATTAATTAATTTATATTCGCAGTTGATCAACTAAAAATATTTTTTATCCAAAATCTTCGATTTCAAACGCTTTTAATTTGTAATTGTTTAAATCTTTAAAAATGCATTTTAAAATTCTTTTAATTAAAATCTAGAATGGAAAATTTTTTAAGTGAAATATTTTCGAATTGCGCATTCTAAACTGAATGATATAATTGAAAAGTGAACAATTACTTAACTAATTATTTAAAACCAGGTTGAAATCAAATTTGGACAGATTTTTTTTCTAAAAAATTTGTAAAATTCCCGGTCAAAAAATAAATTCACTGTCATTTCCCGGTGTCATAAAATTCCCGGCCATTTCCTGGTCCAGCGGCCACCCTGAGCAAAGCATATAAACCGCTAATTGTTTTTCTGTACGATATTGATAAGATTTTTACTTGTCAATCGCTTTATTTGTTTTTAATATTATACAAGCAACAGCATATATTAGTCGAGAATATACCTTTCACATCAAGATAATTAGGATAATCCTCAACCAAAATTTATAATACTAATTATTATTTTGATACTTTTTAAAGATTAAAATGGGCCACAAGTATTGTTTAAGTAGATGAAAATTAAACATTAAAATATGTATTTTCAACTATTAGCATTTTTCTTTGACAAAAATGAAACGTTTGCCTTTTCTCAAATATACCGAATGTAAAGGGTAAATTGCAAAAAAAGTTGCGATGTGTTTAATTTTAACAGAAAGCACGACCGAAACTTGAGCCTTAATTTGCTCGGAATTTATTATTTTTACATTAATTTGGACAAGAAGATTCTTCATCTTGTAAAATAATAGAAACCTATTACTTTTACGTTGAAACTTTTTTTTAAACTACCTATTTTCAAATTTTTTTTTAATTTATTACAAGAAGTTATTCAAATGTAGCTTAGAAAATAGAAAAAAAAGAATCTTATCAATAATAAGAAAGAATGTATAAGATCAAATTTTAAGTATTTAAATAAAAATATCAATTTAAAGAGCTTAAGTTTGATTTTTAGAAATTCTTAACTTACGGAATAATTGGAAAAATATGAATACATAGTATATAGTAGGAAAAACTGGTTTACTAAAATGATTCATGCTTTTAGAAATCCTAAATATGTATGAACGTTTCTTACTACTAGGAAGAAAAACAACATAAAAACTATCATACAAAAATTTTCCAATTATTTTGAGATTAAATAAAGGTATGAAAAATAACATATAAATTGTTATTGTGAAACATAAAGATCTGATCCTATAATTTAAGAATATAAAGCACATTTATGTGAAGTACTTTTACTCCTGAGTACATTTCAATTAAATTCTTAACTTTTTAATGTATCTTGGAAAAATTTCAGAAGTTACATATTCTACGTCATATTACACAAATTTTGAATTGTAACTCTCATTTTGTTCTTCAGATAAAGATTTGAGTTTTACAAAATTACACACCCGGCCCGCTTTACATCCCGTTCAAAAGGTTACAAAACAAAGCAGAACAATTTATTAAATGAAAAAGCTAATTTTATGTATCATCTTGTGATAATCTCTGAGTAATATATTATAAAAATTAATTCTCTCACATTGACAGATTGATTAAAAATAATTTTTCAAAAGTATTCGAAATATTCCCAACATTTTTAAGATCAGAAAATAAATGTTTTTGAGGTTATGACAGGAAGGGAGGAATTTTGTTGTGTTGAAAACATATGTTGAACTTGCGAAAATTGGGTTGAATCAGCAGACATAAAGTTTACCTTGCATTTAAACGTTAAAACCAGTAAAACATTATTGCAAATATTACGATTGCAACTTTGTATAACAATGGAAAATCCTAACCTGTCCCAGTTGTGGTCCGAGGGGAGGAGATGGCGTAGCCATCCCAGCCAAAATATTTGTTCTTAATTTTGAGGAGTGATCTACCTTCTCCATCACTTTTTTTATCATTTTCATACGTCCAGATTTAGACATTTTTATAGATTTTACGGCAAACTATTTGGTGAACACCACCACTCGTCACATGGAAAAATAACACCGAAAATAGCAGACGATTTTAGTATGCTCACCATGATCCAATCATGATGCTCACTTCATCGCCAGCAAACTTCACTTCGTCGATTACTGAGGGGGAAATGGCACCAAATGCATGGGAAAAAATGATATAATTGTTAATCTTCTTAATAAATAATAATTACTATTATTGTATTGAATAGATCTTGATAAATGAAAACTAATTTCCAAATTCATCTTTAGTGAAAACATTATTTTTGACGAAGATATTAAGAAAATAGGGTTTGGATCAAAGATTATCTTTGGTTTGGATCATCCAGGGATCATCAACCAATGGCAGCCGTTTAATTTTCCCGCGTAAACGATTGTACATTTGAATGTCATAGAATCGTTTACTATCGTCCAGATTCCAGAAAATTTGTGTCCTCTGGCTTTGACGTTAAAAAAGTGAGTGAAGGAACAATAATAGTACCTTAATGAATGAATGATAATTTTGAAGGTCAAAGTGTTGTAGGTTAGTGAGCCTGAAACTGTCGTTCACTGTCGTTTAAATTCAACTTGCCATACACATTTTTCTAAGGAAACTTCACAGGTTCACTTTAAACGACAGTGAACTTTGGAGCAAGTTTTTCATTGAAAAACAGAATAGGAAAATTGTCTTGCTTTTTATCTAATTTGAGTTATTTGAAATTCCATTTGACACTATACATTACTAAAAATAAATAGGGCTTATAATTATAAATGTTATTTTTAACAATATATTTAAATTATAACGATTATAACGAAGCTTCACGATTATTGGGACCGTCACGCTCACTGTGGGACATTTACCTTAGTTTAAACATTTATCAACCAATTGCCCTCGGAAAATTTTCAAAGTACAATAAATTGTTTTTTACATTCTCATTCTAATGAGAAAGTATTGGTTTTATGTAAAATTTGACATAGTCGGTTTTCATCAAATCTCCACGTTTTGAGACCCCCTGAGCTAGAAAAAACGATTTTTACGAAGGTGTCTGTCTGTAGTCTGTCTGTAGCCACGATAACTTTCGAAAAAATGATCAGATTTGATTGAGCTTTGGCACACTTTTTTATGGCCTAAAAAGAAAGAACGAGTGCGTTAACCAGCTATTTTGGATAAAAATTCAAAAAGTGAGCACATTTTGAAAATTTTTGAGACCACTTTTTTTGAAGATTTGAAAATTCTATGTACGGTTATTAGTAGTACGCAAAATGAAGAACAAAATATTCTAATGACTTTTCGTGATAAAAAAAAATTACTGGTGTTATAGCATTTTCAAAATTCCAAAAAACAAACGAAAATGAACATTTTAAGCCGAAAAACGCACGATATGAAAAAAAGTTAAGAGGAGAAAAACGTTGCTTCTTGAACACGCTATAATATTTTCATAACAACTTTTTGAATTTTTTGAAAAAAAAAATCAAATTTTGATCGCACAAAAAAATAATGAAAAATTCCATTTTGCTGTGAAACTATGCAAGATACGAGAAAATATCATTTCACCAAAATTGTGCACCTAAAAAAGATCTACAAATTTCTTATCATTCACTTTTTGATATGACGCGTAGTTTTTGCTTTATTCGTAAAAAACAGCATTGAAAATAGAAAAATCAAATTTTTAGTCGAATAACACGAGCTACGAAAAAATTGACAGGAACAAAATTTGTTCATCCAAGGAAGAGGTACAAATTTGTTGTAAATCATGTTTCGATAGGATGCGTAGTTTTTGTTTTATTCGTGAAAATAACATTGACAGTAAAAAAAATCAAATTTTTGAAAAAACAATGCAAGGTACGAAAATAGATAAATGAACAAAAATTGTGCATTCAAAAAAGATTTACAAACTTGTAATCAATTTTTGTTGTAAGAATATATTAAAAATTTAAAAATTAACTTGTTTGAAAAACGGCACAAGCTAAAATAAAATTTCAACTAATAAAATTTGTCGCCTAAATTATATCATTATTTTTTATTTGAAATCAAATACAAATTTAGTAATTTGTATATGAAGAATATATAACACGAAGCACAAAGTGCGCGCTCAGTGTATTTACCAAATCGCACGCCGTAAGTGCGTTCAAACTTTTTTGTTTCTATCATACGGTGCACAGAACCGAGCGTGGAACGCAAGGTTCAAATGATTTTCAAATCAAATATCGAGCGCGAAGCGCGAGTGTCTGGATGAGAATGTGTTCCTTAAGGTCGATAGAACCTTGAGTAAATAAAGTTCCTTTTCAGTCTAAAATAAAAATAAATTTAACAATCACTTAATATGTAGAGGTTTTGATAATTTTATAATATTTGCAAACAAACTTTTTTTTTTCATCGAAGTCGAACACGAAGTTGAAAAATCTAGAGGAACCGAGCGTAAAGCGCGAGATCCAACAGTAAGCGAGCCGCGCGCGATGAGAATGTGCCCGCGACGCGGGCAGATTTTTTTTTACATAAAATATACAAAAATATTATCTTTCAGTTCTAATTAGGATAATTATCCTTAAATAACTTAATTAATTAAGTTATTTAAATTTAAAACATAATTTTTTGCAATTTCTAAAAACTGTGTCATTGTTTTTTTTCTTGTATATTCCACAGTTCTTCGCTCAGGGTAAACGTTTTTTGATTTTTTGTTGTTATTCTGAAAACTTACAAAAAAGTGATTTAAAAAAAGCCAACAAAATTTCTAACATGACTTCATCGAGATGGTGTATACTGTAGACTCTACAGTCTACACTCTTACAGTATAGAGTGTTTCTCTACAGTGTAGAGAAACAGTGCAGTATAACTTTTTTCAACATCTTTTTAATTTTTGTTGGATTTTTTTTTTAACTTTCAGAATAAAAAAAAAATCTTTGTTTCTTACACCGAGTAAAGAACTGATGCATACTACTGGAATGTGCTACAAGTACATTATACTTTTTGAGAATTGGAAATAATTACAGATAGTTTAGATAACTGCCTCAAATGTAAATCATTATCTTAATTATAACTAAATACAATATGGTTATATATTTATATGAAAAACAATTTGTTATATTTTTAAATTTTTCCAAAGGCAGTTGGCTGAGAAATGTTTAAACTACCTTCATGAATTTTTTCTATTATTTTTCAATATAATTCGAAACAAAACGTTCACAAATTCTCTTTTTGTTTGAGTTTATTTCAAACACAAGCGTTTATAGAAAATCAAAATATGAATTTATTTATAAATATTATCTGAAAGCTTGTTTTTTTTTTTCAAATATACGCGGGGACCGTTCTTGGGTACAGATAATCAATTATGATAAACAACTTTATAAATTGCTGATTTTTAAAGAGTGTCCCAGAAAAATCGAAGAATTGTCTATAAAATAGGTTTTTGTAATTTGAAATAACTATTTCAATTATTTTCTCTATTAAAGGTGATAATTTTAGCATTGGAAAGCGTTTATTAGAAACTTCAGGAATAAAGTAGATAATTGTATTTACTTTGTAAATATATAATGGATAATGCAGTTTGAAAATAGTCCATTGGATGGAATATGTGAGGGCATTTTGTCTAAAAACGATTCTAAATTATTTACCTACCTGCGTAGAAGAAATGTTTTGTACTATGTCACTATGGTTACTGAGTATAGACCAATATTCTTACGGCATTGTTGACGTCTTTTTGAACGCTGATGCATTCTGTGAAAATTGCGTTTTATACTTGTCGGTCTTCAACGTTATTCAATAAATTTTAATTACAAAGTGTCAATTTGAAATGGGTGACCGAGACGAAAGTGCGTGGGTCTTTGATTCATTGATAGGCTTCTTACAAGGACCTATTTGGTCTGCTCCACTGATGAGTTTCATAGAAGAAAATTCACTTAGTAAGAAAAACAGCAAACTATTCTAAAACGATTTTTATTAATTAATGTTTTAATAAATATCCTACAAAGATTTTTATTTTACTTAGAATCTTTTTTCGTTTCTGATAGAAAAACTAGAAAATAAACCTTGGATAGAAAATACAAAGATTGGATGATGTATATTGTATAAAGTTTCAAAATTGGAATACAATTTTTTTGAATGTTCTTTCATTGTTTTACGTAGTTTTCGAGCCTGATACGGAAGACAGCAAAGAATATCGAGATGTGTATCAAGAATATAAAAATCTGGTGGATTTACTACTTGGGTGTTACATGGAAGACATGGGAATAACTCCTGAGCAATTTGAACGAGCCTGTGCAGTAAACAGAAACACGAGAATTCCTGTTCAGTTTCAACAAGTATTGATTAATTACGAATAAGCACTATTATTGATAAAGTCTATTAAAAAATTGGAAACTTTTTTTCCAAGTGTTATTAACGTCTAAACGAAAATGTTGGAAACAAATCTCCAACAACTGTTTTCTTGTAATCTTGAAATGAAATTTTTGTCTGGAGACAACAATTTTTATCTTTCCTTTAATATTATAACAAATACTAGGGCTCTTTAAAGAATCTTTTCTCGCTCACTGAAACAGGCTGCTTTACAGAGTTTGTTCGAGCAAATCTGGGCGGCGAACGAATTCGAAATATTCAAGAGGATGATGATTCAGAAGAATTTAGAACTTCAGTTGCAAGCCTTGAACATGATTGAACAAAAATATGGCCTCACGCCCGCTTCTTTAACTTGCGGAAATGATAATTTGCCAGATGAAGAATTAGTCATGGAGCAAATTCTCAAGTAAGATTCTTCGCAAAACAATATTTGTGTATATCAAAGTGTACAAAATTATTAAACTTAAGCCTTACAACTATTAACACTTTCAAAATTTTAAAAGCAAACAATTTAAAGATTCAGCATTTCAAATTGAATTTCCGATCTCCCGGTTCAATGATATTACAACGTAAATATATTTAAAGAGCTAAATCCTGGAATTTTTCAGTAAACCTGTCCTCAAAAAAGAGGCAGAAGAAGATTCAGATTCCGAGGGAGAAATGCCTTCCATAGAAGAACGAGAACGTTTGACCCAGGAGTATCACAATGAACGTGTTCTTTTAGAAAAAGCTCTGACAACTTCTCAGAATTCTTCTTCAAATTCGAGTCCTGAACAAGAACAATCTACATCCTTTGTAGAAAATCTACCCGAAACTTCTGTGGATGAAATAAATATTCCTGAAAAAGGATCCTCGATAACCATTGATCCGAAATCTAAAGAACCAATAAATCGCGAAATGAAGATTCTTAAAAAACGAGTCCAAATTCCGATTAATCCGATTTCCACACAACCTTCTGAAAGCAAACAAAATGTAAAATTAAGAAACTATAAATATTATAATCTTATCACAATATAAAACAACTTTATGGATTTTAGATTTACACTTTTTTAAAAGAAATCTGGGCATTTAAAATAAAAATGATTTATAAACTAAGTAAAATATTTTACAGGAGGAAAGTATAAGAGAAGAAGATATGAAAAAGAGGCAAAATTACTTGAAAGCTCAACGTGATAAGCTGGTAGTTTTGAAAAAACAAGCTCGAAGTCAAAGGCTCGAAAAAAATGCCACTCGTCCGAGTTCTGCTAGAGTTGTTGCTGAAGCAGCTATGAAAGGAGGAAATGATCTGGATCTTCCACAGCCAATGGAGCCTTCGATTCTTCAAGTTCGCAGAGCTCTTGCTGCAAGACTCAAAGCCGAAGTCGTGAACAAATAAATTTAATACTTACATATTATATGTTTTAAGTTCAGAGATGGATAAGTATTTCAAGTTCCAAAAGTCAACAGTTTTAAATTTAAAGATTTCAAAATAAAATAATTTCAAGTTTGAGGCCATCGAAACTAAACAATTTTAATTTGAAACAATGCCAATTTCAACTTGAAAAATATTATAAAGCGATTTGGAAAACTTATATGCACCCCTGAATTATTTACTCTAAATTTTACAGTATTCAAAAAGGAATCTCCAAATTAACGAATCTAATGTGGAACTAAATTTGAATCGTTGAAAATTGAAAATCAAACAAAACTGAACAACTTTTAACTCAAACGTTCAATCTTGTACAAAATCGAAAACCTTCAAAATTAAACAATTTCCAAATCAAAAAAGGTTTTGAATGCGTACATGGAAATGGCAATATAAAACATTAAATATAATATTAGTGCTTTTACAAACAACTCCAAAGGAGATATTCAAAGAATAATCTTGATAGATGGGAAATAAAAGCGATTTACTACAGGACCAAAAAAGGTTATTCGAAAAGAGTACATATAGGGTAGCCCTGGTTACCGAGAAAATCGTAATATTTTGACATTTTATTATATTTATATTATTAAAGAACAGCCGAATCTATTTTTAAAATGAAGACTTGAAAATTGTATACACTAGAACAAAAATACTCACCGAAAATGAAAAACTCCAGATGGAAAGAGAAGCACTGTAAACTGTTAAAGTGTTTAACTATTAACATTTTCAATTTGAAATTGTACAAGATTGAGCGACTGACATTGTCACATTCATAAATTTTATATCTAAAATTATTACATTTTGAATATTCCAAAATGTACATTTTTGAAAATTTTAAACCAGACATTTGTAAATGCTTCAATTAAGAATTGTAAAACTTGAAGAGTTAATGATTTCAAATTGTCTAATTATCCAAATTTACATCTTAAAATTAGTCGATTCGATTTGATTGTCGTGTATATATATAATTTTTAAGTATTAAAGGGCTTTATTTATAGAATTGAAAAATTTTGAACGCAGGATTTTAATTGAAAATTGTACAATAACGTTTTAATTCACATTTTTACAGTTGCGTAACTTATCAAAGATTTCAATTTGAAACTGTTTTATTTTTATATGATATCAAGTGATTCGTCAAATTTTTCCACTGAAACTAAGAATTAACCAAATTCACGGTCAGAAAATAAAATCGTTGTCATTTCTCGGTTTATTTTCGGTGTCAACAAAACAAAATTTAAAGGTCTCAAAATTTAATAATTCGAAGCCTTTGTAACTAAACAGTTTCAACCCGAAACGATATATTCCAAACTTTACAAAGCGAAAATTTCAAAGTCTTGTTATCCGTCCCTGAAAAATAAATATTACACTATTCCATGTTGCAAAAAATCGTTAAAACCTGTTAAAACTAAAAGTGTGTAACTAAATTTGTTCAGTGTCGAATTATGAAAAATTGTATCCAAATAAAAAAAATACTGGGACAAAACTAGATTTTCTCAACAAATCCTGAATTCCTTATTCATTTCATCGTATTTAATGCTAAGAAATTTGCCTTTACAGAAGTGAGATTAAAAATATCAGTGAAAATTGCTATCGCTCTCGCCTGTTATTCCGTTTCAAAAAGAATCAAAAAAAATTCCTGCTATAACAGTGATTTGTCTAGCTACATTAGAAACTTTGTACAGCGATCCCTGCCCTGCCAAAAAAGTTCTCCGAAAAAGAGTTTGCGACATCTTTTTAATTTTTTTTCATACAATCTACAATAAACATTTGTTAAAAGTCCATCGCTTATAGACTTTAATTCTGCATTTCTTCCACTATTCACAATCTTCATAAACATTCACCCCAGTATCAATGGTTAATAATTTATCAATGTACAATTAATGTAAAATCTAATACAAATTCGATATCTTTAAAAATGATTTAAAAATGTAGAAATATTCTCTCTACAGTTCGGAGAAGTCTTTTGGTTGGATTGAGGAGGCTTCACATCCAATTGTACTGGTGATTAAATTTATAGTAGACGATTAAATAATGCCCTTGTTTACTGCAAATCAAGGTCGGGTTGTGATGTTCCGAAAATAGTCGATTCTTCTAATTTTAGGTTTTATTTAATTAAATATTTTTTTCGCTCTACAACACACTCGTATTCGTACAGCATTCACCCTTCATTCGCAACAGCTCTGCTTCAGAGTCGAACGAATTGGATTCGCAGCAGGAACCGGTCGTCGTTTGAACGTGAAAATGATAATAGTAGACATGCATATTTATATATAATATCTATCGCTTGAATTTTCTCTTACAACAGTTATAAGTTAAATTGGCATCTTTACAGGAACTAAATAAAAAAATAGGCTACTTATAATTACATCACATTTTCCGTGAAAAACTCGTTTTAACCTTAAATTTTAAGTATCGGTGTTAGATGAAAGACTCGCTCTCACTCAGAAAACATTTCATCAAAATATACAAAAAAAATTTGACAAAAACTTCAAAATTATTTGAATTGACTTGATTCGAACAAGTTTCTTTAAATCAACCAATTATTTGAATTAACTTGCTTCAGCCTCCAAATCAAGTTTTTTTTTAGACAAAGTTTCAAGTTTCAAGGACTTAAAAAAAAAAGAATCCAAGATGAATCAATTTTGAAAAAAATCATTTTTGAAATCTCTTTTATTCAAATTAATGATCAAGTTGTCTTTCTTTGGTACATTTCGGTTGATTTAAAGAAATGCTGAGCAGTAAAATCAAAAACTTCATTAAAATTGACAAGTTTGAATCAAATTTTTTTTAACCATTCTATTCTGAGCATGGATTATGCGGCGATTATGAGATGATCCTTGACACAGCCCGACTCCTTAAATTCTACAACTTGAATAAAAAATAAGCGAAAGAATAGTTAATGTTCAAGCATTGGGTTTCCGCTGCGAATCCCACTGTGATTGTTAATTTTCGTAACTCCTGTCGATTAAAATAAAGATTCAAGACACCTCTGTCAATCTTAATCCGATTAACTCGCACTCCGGATTCGCACTGATTCAGTTTCATTTGTGTTTTAGTGTTTTGTTTCGCCAGTTTACAGAGTTCGCGTTTAATATTATTTTTTCTTTCCTGCTTTCTTATAAAAAGATGAGTGTTGGAGAAAAAGCTGTCACAGTTCCTTGGTATATAATATATAAAGAAAAATGTCTAATCACGTGATATTGTACACTGCTGAAAATTTCCCCCTTGCTATCATATTCGATGTGATGGCTGCGAAAATTTAAAAAAGCTCCCGAGAGCCTTTAGAATGTTTTAGAGTTGCTAGTTTTTTTTTTAAAAAGTCGTCGAAAAATATCCTTTCGAACTTGTTTCTTTCTTTCAGATCTGATTCAGACTTCTCGTAGCTTTACCAATTCTTAAATTGATTTATTTAGCTGCCAGCAACGAGGCTAGTTATGATTAATTTTAGAAAATTTACACTGTGAACAATAATTTTTATCTTGTTTTGAGAAAAAGATGAATTCAACTGCAGAAAATTTAAATAATTTGGATTATAATCAAAACCTTTACAAATCGGAGTAAAAAATTTGAACTTTGATAAAATCGTCTGAAAAGTAATTTAAAAATATTCTATTCTGCTACATACAACACAATGAACTTAAATTTACCTTCGATAATTAAAAGTGTTTCTGAATTTTGAAAGCTTTTAATTTGTATAGCAAATTTTGTAATTTACTACAAATGAAGAATTGCGCTCGTCGTTTTCATTAATTTAATGGCAGAGTCTAAACGTAGGGACTTGTCGAGGGGATGGAGAGCTGGAAAAGGGAAAGGGACGTGGCTTGTGTCCCGACGTATAGACACTACCTATTTTAATACTAAATAATTTCGGCTAATAAATAAATTCGATTACAATCCTTGATCTGAGAAAAATATTGAAAAATAAAAATCGCCAAGTAACTCCGGATTAAACTTGCACCAAGTTTCATACTTTCCTAACAATTTGAGTCAAATTGAGGTATACCGCTGCTACTACTCAATAAATCCAGTTCCATTTAAATTCCCCGCAAGATGATATTTTTCTCCATCAAAAAACTATTTAAAACATTCCTAACGGTCATAGGAATTTTTGTAATTTCGTATGTTATTTTAGAAGTTCTTTGTCAGAAAGTTTAATTAAGTTTAATTTAATTTGACAAGCCTAAAACATTCTGTATAATATATATCTATATATATACGAACTGTATATACACCAAATACATTCAGAGCAGTACTCGGTAGTACTTTTATTCATTTATCACTTAGATATTAGTTCATAATCTTTCTCTTTTACTTACACTCTTCCCAACTGACATAATGCTCTAGCCTTAATAATATTTTTCCTCATTACCGAATAAATTGTAAATACAGTAAAACACATGGGGAACAACGTTATCAATTAACTCGTTAATTCTTTAACTAATTTATGGTTAGCCTTTATTACAACTTTCTGTGGTCAGTTCAGGTTGCATGCTCTTGCTTTTCGCTCAGCTCCAGCAAATTAATTTTATTTTCATTCTCCTTTGAACAATTTTATACGCGATCAAAATAGGTATCGGCAGAAATTTCCCATCTAAAATAATTTTCCACAACTATTTGAACAATTCGAAAAAAGAGTTCGTCGCAAATTAAAATATAGGAAATCCGTTTCTGCAGAAATGACTTGACTTTACGTATAAAAACTTTCTCTTTCAATAATACCAATAATTTTCCCACTCGTTATACAAACGCGAAAAACAACAAGTTTCTGTTTTTTTTGTTGCCTTTATTAACTAACAATAAAAAATGGCTTACTTAAATTCTTAAATACGAGTAGTCACGTACTAAAAATTCATTCCTAACAATCGAGATCGTCGAGTGATCTTTGGAGTAAAGGTGGCAAAAATTGGAGCTGAGCGCGAGAGTAGAAAAAATTCTGTACATGAAATTTGGAAACGATAGTCGGTCTTCTATAGGTACATACTGCAGGCAGGAAACCTTGTGATTTCGCATCGCGGTAGTTCGGTAGAAAAAAGGCGATATAAAAATGTACTTGGTTTTTGTGTGTGGAAAAACTCTTTCTTTGCAGATGTGGCGGTGCAACCTGCGATTGCAATTTTCAAGCTAGTGAACGCGGTTTGAACGAAGAGAAATTGTACACCGATATCCAATATCACTGTGTTCCATTCGTCAATCGATTTCTGTTCCCGATTCAGGCTAATTGTAAGAAAGGCTCAATTACTCGCCTTTACTGTTTTAGTCCCTTTACTCGGCTTAACTCTTTTACTAGGCTTTTAGAAATTCCTATTTGAGTAATTTCTCCAGAACTTGAGCCTTTCAAAATTCTCAAGAAATTCCTTATGTGGAAATCACACTCTAGAAACTCGTCTTAAACTATAGATTAGTACTGGACACGTGAAGCCGGCCGAAGTTACACAAATAAAAGGATTATTGTACAATTTACGCTACTTACATTAATAGAAATTTCATTTGAAAGCTCATTGAAGATATCTCGAGGAGATAAGAAATTCAGGCAGAGCGTACATATATATCTTTCACACGAATCTCGGGGACGTCGTGCCAATTTGAGAAACTCCGGGTGCATACGTATGTATAATATGTACAATAGAAAGTCGAATAATCTCACAGTTTTACTGGATACGAATCTACAATTCGTCCTTTTTCAAATCGCCTGCCGCGACCAAAGTGGTTTGTGCCAATAGAACCAGCGAGTGCGATCGAGAGAGTCGATGAGACACACTGGGTCGAATTCGTAGTCGGTGCTGCGTAAAAGGAAGCATTCCCTATGTTAATGCTTTTAAAATCGTACTTTCTTAAGTATAACCTTACCGGAGAAAACACCCACAATTACACCCCGCAGCCTTATATTTTTACCCTTCCAAACGCACGCTTAGAATTGTGTTCTTGTGAAAGGCTAGGCCTTACACAGCGTCCTTTACTTCTTTGTTTTGTCCCGCTAATTGTCTCTCGTTGGAGAGTTTCGACTGGTGTGGGGCGTTTTAAACCATTGGAATGAATTACAATTTACTTTTCACTTTACTCACTTACATACACTCTTGTAAATTCTTATCTCTATCTTACGAAGATATCAAGAAAGTCCGATTCTCATCTGCTTTACAAATCCACTACCGATGTTCCCGGGACTCTTCACACTTTACCACACTCTTCTTCACCCCCTTTTACCTAGTTCTCTTGGTTCATTCTTGCTCCATTTTGCTCGTGCTCTCATGCAACTGTACACAATAATTCCGCTCAGACAAGCGTTTTAACGTCCACCACACACTTTGATACCTTCTTTGCCTTGTTTTCTTTGTTTGTTTGTTTCTTTCTTTTAGGATTTTTGCCAAGTATTTCGCCGATGCGTCCCTCAGCGAAATGACGACATCGATGACGACGAGTTCTCGACTTCCGATCTACCACAGTGTAGAAAACGGAAGATCAAAGAAACGGAAGCGACCCGTTTGCACGGGTAGCTGGTGAATACGGCAACTAATGGTCACAGCACTCGCGTTACCGATAGACAGTTCGCCTACTATGACATCCGCTGCCGCTTTGGCGACGGACTCAATTCCGAGTCTTCCTCTTCTTCATCCGAATCTCCTTCGTAATCGACCAGACCCTGAAGAATACATAAGATTTTAAATTAGATTTTTAGGAATTAACAGTGTTTTTGTTGAGAGAAATTCATATTTATGGATGTTGATAACCAAATTGGTAAATGTACAGAGCATTACAAATTTCACCTATATTTGAAGACTTTCGTGTAAAAAATATTTAGGACTGCTACAGAATTTAGCTTTTGGAATGCCCTAATAGGATCGTGGCAAACAAAAAATTTCATTTCTTTTTCAATTTTAACTTAAAACATAAAAATATATAACCCTTTTGACTATAAGAAAACGAATTTTTGTGAAGTCTCTATTTTTTCATTTCATCATTCTCAAATCGGTACATTTAAAAAAATGCAAATACATTCACTGCTTGATAGACGTGCTGCGCTAACAAATCTGTCGACTGTTTCGACTTTTTTAATTTGATATTCGAAATTTAGTCACGGCCATTGAAATCAACCTTCGCTTTTTTTCTCTAATTGGCAGATGCGATTCAAGAACTCAAGGTCATTGCAATATTTAGAGTATTATTAATTTATTTTTCAATTTCCTCTGAAATAAAGTACACTCATCCCTCGCTAAAGCGAAGCCTGCGGAAGCGCCGGCTTCACGCTTGACTGCCGCCCCCCCCCCCCCCCCGAACGTACCATCACAGAGACTATATATGCCGTCCTGAGTGTTGACATGAAAAAGCTCCCTTGTCGCAGTGCCTACCAGATACGAGGCCGTCGCTCCAGTGAGGTATGAGTGTATTTAAACCACATTTTCGTTCACCAATGTAAAAAGTAGGTCATTTATTATTGAATAATGAAATTATTGTAAATCATGCAACGACCCTATTATAAGCTTATCAACAAAAAAAACCCAAGTAATACTTCACTTGTTTTTGTTTTACTCCTTACAAACCTTCTCGTAACTATATGATATAAAAAGTGAAGAACTTGTTTGGTCCTGAGAATTATAATTCATTACATCGATGGGTCCTAAAAGAAACTAAGCAACGCGCGGCGGCAGATAGAAAATACGTATCTGGCGCGCTCTATACTAAGTATATATAAATCTCTATATACTTAGTATAGAGCGCGCAAGATACGTATTTTCTATATGCCGCCGCGAGTTGCGTAGTTTCTTTTAGGACCCATCGACATCAGCCAACGTATAAAGTACACACACTCAGAAGTTTAAAATGTTAGTTTTAAAGAAAAACAATTTAAAGTATCAAACAGAAATTTCAATTAATGAAATTAGTAACATAAACTGTAGAATCAATTTAAAAAAAGAACCACATGAAACCAAAAAAAGATTAAAAAGATCGTATGACCAAAATTCGTTCCAACTGGAACAATTAAAACTTAAATCACCGATTTACTAAAGGAAATCTTTAATTTCAAACGTTAATATCTGCACTTCTTTTCTTTTCTGACACATGGTTTTTTCTGACAATGTTGACCCCCAAGCAACTATTTCTCTATAGCAAGTGTATGTAAATTTAACATGGGTCTAATGCTTAAGCTAACCCCCTAACCTCACCAAAACGCGTTGCGTAACACTTGAACAGTCCCAATGGTATTTCTCCTAAATATCCAAATTTGGTCAATTCTACTCTTCAATTTTTAATTGTTTTAAATTCGAAAACGTTGCTTCTTATCATTGTTGTAAACACAAGAATAGTATTTGGACATGTAAGCCATAACTGGAGCCGTTTGTCAAAAAGGGGCCCATCATAATTCATCTACTGAACTCTACAATAAAAAGTATATTCATAATGTCTGATTAATCTTAAAATTGATTACAAAGTATGATGTTTATCGAATAGGGATCTAACTAATTTGTAATATGTCCGCTGATATTAGAGGTTAAAATATAAAATGCAATGAAAATTGCTTAAATCAAAGAAAAAAACTGAAAATAAGATCAACCACGGGAAAGGACAATAATTTTATGAAATTAAAAAATAAAGTAAATTAGAAAATCTTGCAGTAAACAAAAATACAAGCTAAACCATCAACTGTTATCTCATTATCAAAAACGGTAACTAATGAAAGACGTTAAAATAAGGTTACAAATTTCCTATACGATTAAAATTTTGTTGTACAGTTCTGAAGACAAAACTCGTAAGACAAAAAAGGATTCAGAAAAATTAAAATATTATGCAGAAACAAAGGCAAGCAAAAAATTGTGTTTCATTTTTCGAAAGTGCAAACAGAATGCATTGTGAAAAAAGGATCTTAGCAGAAATATTATGTGAGATCCCTTTTCCTCTGTGAGGGATGTTTATGTCAATTTTTATTGAAAATCAACTTTTAAGCTCAGTAAAAACGATATATAAGAGTTTATTGGCCTGATTTTGAAGTATCTATATAATTATTAATTCATATTTATGTTTATCCAATTTTTGTATCGTTCTCGAAATTGATATCTTAATGGTTAGGCACTTGGTCCATTTTTGACAATCGGCTTCAATAATATTAGTTTTAAAAAATTGCATCATGCGAAATAACCGCTGAATTCCAGTTTTGAATGTTTTATAACGACCAAATGATCCACCTTTCAATAAATTGGATCTGGTAGATAAAATGTAAATTCAGACGGCTACTCATAGTACCGTCCAGGAGTATGAGGACACCTAAAAAACTAGCGATTAAAAACAACCACTCACTTCTCACCGTATATCTCCGGAAAAAATAAGATGGAATAAGAAATTTGATTAAATTTCGTATTAAATGAGCCGTATTATAAGTACTTTTGATAAATAAGAGACAGATTTAGTGAGTCAGAAAGACCGGTCTAATTACTGATTTTCGCCAATTTTCATGATTCAACTTCAACTCTTGGCAAAATCTAGGAAAATAATGGAAAAACTTTAAGTCACGCAAAATAAACCTTGAAATCTTCTACATATTTAAAAAGCCCAAGAAACTATAATAATGTTCGCTCGGTCGTGCGGCGACTAGAGTCTTTTCTCTCTATTTCCCCTGCGTTGACAAAGGGCAGAAGATTGAGCACCGCTCACCCTGACAATTTTTGTCTAGCACACGCATCTACATTTTTTTAAATGAAAATTCGAGAACCAATTAAAATTTTTACAGTTTTTTGGGCTAATTTTAAAAAGGAGATTTTAAGGTTCATTTTGCGTGACTTTAAACATTTTCCCCATTCTTTTCCTAGATTTTACTAGGAGTTGAAGTTGAATCATGAACATTGAGAAAAATCAGAAATTAGACCGGTATTTCTCACTTGCTAACTCTGTCTCTATTTATAAAAAATATTTATAATAGGACAAATTTGATACGAAATTCAATCAAATTTCCAATGATTTTGTATCAATTATTCCATCTTATGTTTTTCGGAGATATCCTGTGAGAAGTGAGTGCATGTTTTTAATCGCTACTTCTTTAGGTGTACTCATACTCCTGGACGGTACGGTATATTAGACCAAAGTAACCTGAATTATTTTTAAGTTTATACAGCGGCCCTTTCATAAGAAAAAAGATTTTCCGGTATTTGTGCAACTAAATTTTTTTTTTTCGTTTATCTTAATAAAACAAAAAATTTGTTTTTAAAATAAAAGTTTTGTTGAACTAATTAGAATTTTGTTGGGACAACGTTCAACAAGATCCATTTTTTATTTTGTTGAGGTAACCAAAATTTTGTTTGGGCGAAAAAAAATTTAGTTGTACAATCACCAACAAAAGTTTTTTGTTATCCCAACAAGTCATTTTTTCAATTTAAGCTGATTCAATTTTGAAGTTGCCAATTATAGTTATCCCAGATCTCTAAATCGTTTGCAGTTTAAATTTAATTTTACAAAAACTCAAAACAGGGTGACCGCACAAATTTATTTTGAAAAGTCCCTGATTTTTCCCTATTTGAGGTTCTGGATCGAGAAACTCGCCCAGCGCTCGAGATCGGGTGAAAGTATTGTCCAAACGTCTCGGTAGCCGGAAATGTTGAAATTTATCAAATTAATTTTGTTATATATAGGCTTGTAGAGAATGGCGAGACGGAACTTTTTTTTCCTATTTTCTGTTTTTTTTATCGGATAATTATTTTTAATACGCATACAAAACTGAACAAATGTTGTCCCTAAATTCAATTAATTTTTAACAAATATATCGTCGTAAGTTTGGACAATATTAATGAAACTGTTTGAAACTTGATATCCGCATGAAATATACCCTAGCGATGCCTACAAAATGAAGACAAAAGTTAAAATCGCCTATTCTTCAATAATATTTAATTGAAAATTGAGACAGATTGGTAACTTCGTTTTTTCAGTTTCGTCGACAAAAAGTATCGAAAGTACTTTAGAGTCAAAACAACTTCCAGTGAGACGTTTGTTCCTCACTACGAAAGGAAGATTTTTGGAAATTATCAGATCGATTCATTGAAAATTGGCGGAAATATGCATTTTACAAAAAAGCATGCGACGCCGCCAGCGATAGCTCCGCGAGCACTGAGCACCATCAGGCAGCGTGCTCGCCGTTGGCGACATCGCATGCTTTCTTGAAAAATGCATATTTCCGCCAATTTCCAAAGAATCGATCTACAAATTTTCAGACATCTTCCTTCAATAATGAGGAATATATGTCCCACTGGATGTTTTTTCAACTCTAAAGTTCGCGCCATACTTTTTGTTGGCGAAACTGAAAAAACGGGGTTACCGATCTGTCTCAATTTGCAATTAGAAATGATTAAACAATAGGCGATTCTCAGATTTTTCTTCATCTTTTAGGCATCACGTAGGTATATTTCAGGCTTACATCAAGTCTCAATAATATTTGTCCAATTTATAATTTATTTATTAAAAACTAATTGAATTTGGGGACAATATTTTTCAGTTTGGTACGCTCATTATTAAAAATAATCATCCGATGTCTATTCATCCGATCTTTATTTACAAGCCTGTAAGTATATTAAATAAAAAAAGTTTTGTGACTAAAAATTTCCGCCCACCGAGACGTTTGGACAATATTTGTACCTGATCTCGAACGCTGGGCGAATTTTTCGATCCAGATCTTCAAATTTTCGCTGACCGGTTTTTTATTTTCAACGACCAATAATATTCAAACACCAGAATTCGAATCTTTCAAAATTTGTAATAGAAATATATAATTTAAAAATGTATTATTCTTCACGGTTATTTATAGTTTCTCTTACAGAAATTCTCTAGATTTTGCAAGTTTTTTTTTCAAAATCCCTGACATTTCCCTGAAAAACAAAATATCCTGATTTTTCCATGATTTTAAAGTTTTCACTGAACTGCTGCTACCCTGTCAAAATGAAGTACTAATTTATCCCTTTCAGGATTATAACGCTGCTTAGGAGCATTTTTATTAAAATTCGAAATGGAGGTCATTCACAAAATACAAAATAGATGCATTTTACTATAGCTTGGTATACTCGTGTATTTGTTTATTTAAGACAAACATATTTTAAAAGAACTTTAATAGTTATTTGAAAGACCAAACTATTGGCGGATAAAATAAACAATTATATCATAATTGACAAGTTCCAAAACCAAATCAACTTGCAGACAACTCAAAATTACAAAATTTGACGATATCAAGAGACATTAGAAGTGATTATGCAAGTTCTTATACTAAAAATTAAAAATATTCTGCGTCAAAAATTGTAAGGTCCTTCTTAAATTGAAAAAGATTCGGCCGTTATGCAATGTCGGGATTTCCCCCTAACCATCGTTATAATCCTAAAGGCCTAATAAAGGTATTCCTTACCTTTTTGAAAATAGTTGTGCCCGTTTTTTCTGCAGTACTAACAGTAGTACTTGGACTGATATCTGTCGAAACAGGAGACTCGCTATCTACTGGCGGCGCACTATTGCTAACCTGTGTCTGCGGTGTGGTTACAGTGGTGCTGGAAGTATTGTTGTTTAGAACAGTCTGTTGCTGCTGACTTTTGGAATCAGCAGGAAGGGGATTGGGCGCAGGATTTGGAGATGGTGGTTGCTTTTTCGCCGAAGCTGGCGGAACCAAATCAGCAGCTGCTGCTGGCACTACTGCTTCGCCCTCGTCAAAGTCCTCCTCTTCGTTAAACCACATTTCCTCATCTTCATCAAGCTGCCGTTGATCTCGCCGGTACCGACTATTTCTCAATATCGATGGTACACTAGAAAAAACAAACCAATTTTTATAAGATACCATATTCAAGTTTTCATTCTTCACTTTTTCATTATTTTGAAATTTAATTCAATTCAATTTAATGTAGACTTACCTATCGAGTGAAGCTCTGTCTCGATCTTTGAGTTTGGCCTGGTGCTGTTCATGCTTCAATTTTAATGCTTTGAACGTTTGAACGTAGTTTATAGCTTCCAGCTGTTTCGAGAAATTTTCTACAACGTGCGAACACAAAGATCTAATGTCCTCCTGAAATAAAAAATACAAACCATTCATAAAAAAAAGAGTTGTAGGAAATCAAATACAAGCCAAAGAAATCTAAATCAACTATTTTTCTTTAGCTCTTATTAAGGAGAAACATGCCCAACTTTTAAATCATAATAATATTTGGAAAAAACTTGTAAATACGTTCTTATAAAATACAAAAAAAAAGAGTTGAGAAGATGACTTATTTCGTAAAAATTCCATAATACTATATTGTGCTTCTGATTGCAAATTATGTTCAATTTATAAAAAACATCACATTACTTACTGTACTAATAGCAAATTGTACCAACATAACCTATACGAATTCGAATACGAATAAACAAGAAATATTTTTTTACTACCAGAATGTGAAAATTGTGCACTAAAACATTTTCAAAATAGCTTTTTATTTCTATTCATTGAATTGAATATGATTATTAAAGTTTTAATTGATACGAAAAAATCATGGAAAGAATTCGCAACTAAACGAAACCTGGAATTTGTCTTCATTTTTTGTGTTTTGTCATGTTGGTACCCCTGTTGGCATTCAAAATATTCAATGATTTTTAGAAAAGACCCTTCTACACTTTTATGAGTTTTCTGATCAAATATTTTGGATTTTAGAATAGAAATCTCCGATTTATATGATTCAGCTAGGTTATGTCCATAAGAAACAAGGTTTATTTAAAAGCTTATATTTCCTACACAAGGTGGTAAAAAATTCTTATATTTTGCAAAATGACGCGGAATTAATACAAGTTACATCATTCAAAGACATTAAAAAATCGTACTCATTTCATGTTTCTCCTTAAATGAACTTAAATCTTATACACTGTCGTCATTTAATACGTGGACACCCATTATCAGCATTTAAAATTGGTTAATTTCGGATTATTAATTTTAATAATTCGGAATGTAAATTTTTTTTCGACTAAGCAAGTTAAAATCTATATAAATTCTGAATAAAATGAGCCCGGGATAAAGTCATGTTGTCAATTTTTTAAACAAGATATTACTAAAACAGCGCAAATTGTAATTTTTTCAAAATAAAAAAAATCTGAAATAACAAACATTTTTTAATATTCTTGGGCTTATGTTAAAAGTAAATTTCTGTAGTATCGCAGCGGTTTAGCATAATTATTCAATTTTTTTCCTTGTAAGTTGCAGGAAGTCAAAGCCTGTTAAAATTACAACAACAAACTCGGCATTATTTAAACATGTTTCTTATAAAAAACAATTTTTTTTAAATGGGCATATCTCTGTAACCTTTAGATTTGATGTCCTAGTTATTTACTGATGTTGCAGGATAGGATTCAGGATAAATAACTGTGATACGTTTTTTTGTGTGACTAAAACTACGTTGGACAGTAGTTCTGTTATTCTGATAGAGCATCCATTTTAAATTCTTATTCATTTTAGTCTTTCATCGTTATATTTAATAAGATAGAAATGTGGAACTCGGCATCTTTATCTATTGAAATTAATAAAAATCACATAGAAGGTGTAGACAAAATGTAGATAGATCGCAAAGTTTCTCCCAATATTTACGTGTCACTGGTGTCACGGTAATATTTTGTACTTCGACATCGCGAAAAATGTTTTAAAGAACGGTGTTTCTTTAAGGAGAATTGAAGTTTAATCCTTACGGAAGAATCTTAGTTTCATACCCCCTCTCGAATTCTTAATATTTGTAAAGTTATTTGTCCATATAAATGAGAAAGTGCGTTCGTACAAATAAAATGTCGCAGGCGTAATGGGCAAGGCTTCTTACAAAATGAGCTTAAATTAATAATAACCGGCGGCGACAAGTGAACAGTTGTACACGAGTAATGCAATACTTCTGATCATCCAAAGAAGCACTGTATAAAAGTGCACACGTGTCGTTTGAGGTTTCTCCTTAAAAGATTCTTATATGAAAATCTTAAGGTCTGGAGAATTGCCTATATATAAAATAAGTTATCATGAATTTTCTATCAAAATTAATTGAAATAAACATTCATGAGATTTTTATAATTTTTTTCTATTTATAAATTTTCCTTAAAAATGAACCCCAGAACATTAAAAAAGGTTTATTATTTCAGATGTTATTACCAATTTTCAAAAATTACGATTTGTACTATTATTGCAATAGATTCTTCAAAAATTGGCCACATGACTTACGGCCGAGCTCATTTTATTCAGAATTTGGATAGCTTTCCACCCACTAAAACAAAAAAAATGTAAACACCGAAATATATAATTAAAAATCCATATCCCAATAAAAAATTTCTTTAGTATAGGTTCTTTTATGAAAATTTAATCGTAATAATTGATTATAATTCAGGGTGTCTACTCAAATCCTGGATAAGTGCAGGGGTTTTCCAGGTATAATCTTTCTTAATACCGAGCCATCTGACCATACATCCCTTCTGAAATAATATTAACTTGAATCACCCCTTTAACTATCCATCTGTTATTAAAAAATCGGAAAATTAAAAAAAAACGTAAAAGTATAAACAGCTACACGAGTTTATTATAAATAAAGTTTCTTACTTTCAGTCCTTATAAATATCCGAATGTGTAGAAATGGTACTTTTTACATGTAAAATTAAATAACAATGTTCTTCAATTTATCAAAGTAACTTCATAAAAGAACAAGTAATTCCATAATGGGACAAGCTTTTAAGACTTTTATGAATACAGGATGTTCTTAAATGTACTCGTATTATCACTATTAAATAATTAAAGAAATTAATAATATGAAAAAAAAAACTTAATTAATTTTTAATTGTCTTGCTAAAGTCCATGAATTTGATGAGTAATTAAGACACATTTTTAATTATTTTCATAGGTACTTTTAATTCAGTGAATATTTAACATAATAATACTTGTTCACTAAAGTATATACTTTCCTGATTAGTGAAAATTATAAAAAGTTTGATTCAAATATGGTACTATAAATTTAATTTTACAAATAAAAAACACTGTCATTTAATTTAATATTACAATTTTAATAACAAATTTAACCATGCTCGAAAAAATTCCCTGACTTTCTTTGACCAATAAACTACCCTGAAATTACTAGGTTTTCCAGGTGATTAGACACCCTGTTATTACAAAAAAAAATTGTCAACCAAAGGCCTGACATAGCATTGTGCCACTTAAAACTTGAATCAAAATTTAAAAAAGGACTACACAAAATAGATATTTTTTTTCTCTAAAGCTTGATTTTATATTCAATAAATGCATTCGTATTCCAATCGAGTTACTTACACTATTATTCATCTCCATACTCACCAGCTTGATAAACTCAAACATCTCCAAGATGGCAGAATCCAAAAGATTATATCTCCCGTTATTCCTGACGAAGGCGTCGAAAACTGGTGCAAATAGATTCCCTTTAATAATATGTCTATTATAAATCTCGTCTTTCAACGCTATGATTTTCCTCATAAACCTCAAGGCGCACAGCACAAGAAACGTGTGCGTGGATTTCATAAGCACTAATATTCTTCTGAGCAAATCTTTGTTCATAATGCAGTTCTTTATATGATACGAGTGATGCTCTACGCAAAACGAAAGTAACTCCAAGATCAATCCCAGCAACTGGACAGTTCTGTAATCCTCCTTTGTCGGTTTCTCTCCCGCCGTATTAGATAATAGTGGAGCAATCAAGACACCGATGCTGTTCTTGTAAAAGTAATGCAAAAAGTCCGCCTTCTCCGATTTATTCACAGATGCCAGCATGTTCTCCGGGTCCAACAAAAGACGAAGAACCCCTGCAAGTTGAACAGCTCCACCCAATTCAGGATCCGTATCGTTCACCAATTGTGCAACAACTACATTCACGAGCATCTGATCCTGTTCCGTATTATTAATCTGCTGTAGAGTATAATCCCTCACGACACTCGGCGAGTACTCGACAATGTAAGTCAGGATGTCGATGCTGGCAGTTTTGGTCTGAGCATCATTAATCGCGAGCGTAATCTCCAGAGCAGGCAAAATGCCAAGCGCCGTTAGGGTTTTATAAAAAGCCTCCTTCCCCTGGGGCTGCAGATTCTGGGAGTAGTTGCAGAACTCCTTGAGGAAGAGCACCAGGTCGCGTCGTTTACAATCAGAAGTGGCATCATCAGTCAACTGGCGAAAGAGTTCCGTGAGAAATTTCTCGTCATCCTGGATGAGAGTGACGATCTCGACCTTGTTGAAAAATATGAAACTGCTCAGGGTGCTGAGCATGTTGTCCTCGAAGACACTGGGAGTAGGGAGAACGACATCTTGGATATATTGAACGCGGTAAGTTTGATGAATTTTGGCCAGGAGCTCGGCATTTGTAATGGGGATGGCTTGTTTGAATCTAGCCAGTTGCTGGAGATACTCACGATGCCTTTTGCGTTGGGGTAATGTGGGCTCGTATTCTAGACAGCCGACGACGTCGAATATGGTGTCGTCACTGAACATAACTTCGAAGAGGGCGTTCTTGTTCAGAAGAAAGATATTCTTGAAGATGTCGTACAGGTGGTGGAGGCCCTCGATGTTCTCCAAGTCCTCGCAGGTGTGGAAGAGATTCAGGAGCTTTTTAATGTAGCCTTCGGACTCGAGGGCCATTGCTAATTTTTCTTTCCTCACGGGAGATGGAAGGCAGTTGCCTATGAGCTCGTTGATGTCTTCGAGGCGACCGAGTTCGCAGGGTGGTAGTTCTATTGGTGGCGCAGAGTCGGACATGTCGTCGAATCTCTCGTCTTCTGATTCCTCGACAATGTCCTGGGTTATCTCGACCGAGGGATCCTTCCCCTGGACCTGACATATTTTCTCCCATATCTCGTCGCAGCCTGCTTTCTCCTGGAAGCTCAGCGCGAGGTCAAAGTTGTCTCCTTCGGACCATACGATCAGGGTATCCTGGAAAAAAGAATTAAAAATTAAATTATTTTGGTGTTGAAAAGCTAGATTTTTAGTACTGTTCTTGAAAAGTTACTGGTATTGTTTTCTAGCTACAGTATTGAAGCACGATTTTTTAAATCTCAGTTCAATTAAACTTTTACTTTTTGTAGAATAATGATGTATCTTGACTAATGATCAATTGGTAGAGTTTTGATTAGTAACAAATAAAAACTAAGAGTCTCGGGAAAAATAATTTTTGCTGCAAATTTATGTTTACAATAATTAATTATTTAAGAGCAGTTTACACCTACTTGAAATACTTGTATAACTTATTTACAGCACCTATTAATTTTTGTCTGTTTTCACTCGTTTTTCCAGATATTTTTTGACTATAAAACTTTTATATATATAGAAAAAGGTTTTTCAAGTATCCACTATAAAATAAAATATTTTTCTTCATGTGAAACTCGGGCAACATTTTTTTTTCATCTATAACATAATCAGAAAAATCGGTTAAAACGCGGTTTAAAACTATTATTTAACCGACCAGGTTAATTTCTTTTGCAGAGTTGTAAACTTTATCTTTTTTTCTGTGCATGATCTATATTGCATACAAATTTTCAAAACCGATGTCCCATTTATTTTAAGTACTTGATATATACTGTATGTAAATAATATAATCTAATGTAAAGGAGACGATAATTTTCCACCTGCCGTTTTGTACAAGTATTTGCATTCTTTAGTTTGTGAGCACTTAGCAGTTGTATTAGTCGAACATTTTTTATAGAAATCTGCAATCTCTAGAGTTTAATCTACTTTAAATTTACCTAGAAGAAAAAATGGGACCATAACAGCATCAATATCTTAGATAATTAAACAATTTTAATGTGCCCTCTCCCTGCTTTTATATTTCAATTTGCAAAAATTCAATTTTAAACGTCTGCTTATTTTTAAATTGTTTGGTTATCAAGGATTTAATGTTTAAATTGTGAAAGATTGAACCCTTTAAGTTTTAAAACAAAAAATGTAGAATGCTTTTTAACAAAGGAAAACAATTTCTCAAAAATGCAAATTAAAATCAAGCTTCATTTTCTTCATCGCAATGATTATCAATTTATTTTTTAAATCCAAGGTTCTTTTAATTTAAATTATTTTTAAACAAGCCAGTTGCGAAATTTACAGACGTTTATATTTTTACGATATTTGAACTCGAAATCTTTGAAATGTTTATTCTTCAAATTCCAAACTCGTTGACTTAATTTCTATATTTTTAAATCTGAAAATTTTCAAGTTTATCCTTTTTTTTAATTTAAATTTGTAATGTAAGTAATGTAACTTTTTTCAATTCTTAAAGATTCGAAGCTTCTGTGTTGAATTGAACATTTGTTGTATAGAATCTATATTATAAAAAACTATTTTGAACAATCAAATGAATAAAAATTTAGTAAATGTTTTTGTCTGTGATTAATAGTTTTCGAAATTAAAAGTCTTGGATACATCCGAAAAACTTGAATCCTTTGAAATGTAAAAATATTGGGGAAGATTCTCAGTTGAAATAATAATGATAAATTACTAAGTATTTCTTTCCCTTAAGCATCAAGTAAGGTGTGTATAAAGCACAGTGAAAAAGTAATTTATGTAATTTATTTGTGGATTGCCGAACCATAGAAAGTCTGATCGTAATGAAGAGGTATGAAATTGATTGCTCTCCTAATAACTAAATTGAATTCGATCAATTCTGGATATTTCGAAACACCTCAATATATGTATTTGTTGCATTTACGATAATAATGATTCTATAGATTTAAAATTCGTTTCAAGTAGGAAGTTCTATATCTATAAAATGAATTAAACATTTTAACTTGGAAAATGTCTTTGCAGAAATTTTAACCTTGTATGATTTATTTGAAATGTTAATATTTGTGCAAATAACTGAATGTCTCGATTATCTTATCGCTCGTTCAATAAGAAGAAACTAGTTTATTTCTAATTGACAAAAATGCAAATACGTTTATAGAATTGAGAAACGTTCTCTCACTTTTATGTATAACAAAAAAAATTATGTTCTGAGCAATATTTTCTTAAATTTAAAAGGTTGTTGTCATTTTTTCCGTCAGCAGTCACCTGAGAAACAAAGCCATATAGCACTGGCATCGTAACTTTCGCTATTTTCGAGTAAAAATTAACCATTATAAGGCGAAAGATTATCAGATCCAAGGCTAAAAACGCGATTTAAAACTAAAGTTTAACTGACAAGGTTAATGTCTTTTGCAGAGTTGTAAACTTTATCTTTTTTCTGTGCACGTTATATCTATATATATATATATATATATATATATATAAAAAACATAATTTTGCGTGGTAGGTATAAAGTGGTATTTTTCAACAGATTCGAGTTATCTTTGTTTATTGACTTAAATTTCCCTTCATTTAACAATAATTGTAACTGCAGGGTCCCGGGACATAAGGGCGTCAGTGCTAAAAGTGACATTTTACAGGAGACAATAATAACAGTCAAACTTGATTGCATTTTTTTTTAACAAAAAAGTACTTTTGAACTATTACTTAGCTCTATTGAATCATGAAAGGAACATCCTGAAAAAAGCAGCCACCTTCAAGAAAAACTTTTGTCAAAGGCACGGCGTGTCCCAAAAACGCCAATTTTGATTCAGAAAGAGTTCTCTAACTTTTTTTAGCTTTCAATTAAAAAAAAAAATCCCTTTCAAGCTATTACTTAGCTCTATAGAATCGCGAAAGGAGCGCTTCAAAACAAGTAAACCATCTACGAAAAATCCCTTGTTAAAGGACGGCGCGTCCTAAAAAACGCCGGACCTGCCACAGAAAAAGCTGCAAATCTTTCTTGTTTTTTCAATTAAAAAGAAAACAAAGTAATTTCGAGCTATTAATTTATCGAACTATGCTAGGAACATTCTGAAAGAAGCAACCACCTCGATGTTCTTGAAGTTCTGAACGTTCGAATGAGCGAAATGTTGTATTCATAACTTTCCAAAGTAGAAACAACGCTAAAGTTATGGTTCATTACATTGAAAGTAATACAATCATAAAATAACTTATGATGTATATCTTTATTTGTATTAGAAACAATATTTCGAGATAAAATAAAATTGGGAAAATGTTCAGAACTTCAAGTGCATAACGAAAATATTGACACAAAGAGTTGCATAACTTTTTTCTTTAAAAAAATAAATAAAAAACACTTTCGAGCTATTAACTCTATTGAATCGTGAACCATAACCTTCAACAGGCATGAATTAGGTCAAAAAAATTAGTTTAAGTCAATCAAACGCATTTCCGAAATTTAGGACTTGCACCCTTATGCCCCTTCAATTGTTCTCAAACTAGGCAATAAAAAGTTGAGAACTTGGGATTAGATGTAATAATCCTGTAATTAATCTTGGGATTGTTGGATTAGTCAATAAACGAAATGAAATGAGAAGGGTAGAGGAGTGGGGACAACTGATATATGCAGATCTGGCGGATAAAATAGACACTACGATATTTAAAACATTGTTTTGCAAAAAATGCTCATTTCCAATAAATTTTTGACAGGAGTCAACTTCTTAAAACCTAAACCAACTTTTTGCAAACAAAGTTAAAAATTGGTAGCTTTTATCCCTGAAAAACAAAATTTCATTAAAATAAAAAGTCATTCTTGAAGCTGAAAAAAGTAAAATAATTCAATTCAAACGAGTTTCCAACACCAATAGCACAAAATCAATAAATAAGAATTTTGTTTACAAAAGAAAATAAAAATGAGCAAGAATCTCCATGAAAGCAAACAAAAGGCTTGAGGTATGATCTCAATTAATTTGGTCTTTTACACTAGGTAGCTTCAATTGCATCCATTTCCCTAGCAACTCACCAACATGATTGGTCCAAACCTAGGGGAAAATCTACCAGTGTAGAAACCTCGTATCCGCTCTAAATTTATTGCTCTTGTTTGTTTTTAAACCACCATAAAACCAGATTGCTCACTGAAAAGGGAACTTTAGTCTGTCCCAAGATTATGATTTCGTCACATTAAAATTAAAAACTAGAAAGAGCCTCTGTAAGCTAATCAATACCAGTATGATGCAAGCAAGGAAACAAAATTGTGTCAGTGAAAAGCTATCGAGAATTGAATGTGAATGTTGAAAAAATAAAAAAAAACTTGTACCTGTTGTTTCTGATATGCAGTATCTGGCTGGATTTTACTTTCCAGTAAAACTGAACCGTCGCTCTCTGCTCTCACCAGAAGTGAGATTCCCTTCAACCTGTCAACATACGACGAGGAAACATGCCCCGTGCCGCGATCGTCCCATTGCCTATCTACGTTCAATGCGTACAATTTGACTCTTCTACGTGTGTCTGTCATGGTGAAAGAATTGTACGGGGTTAAAATCTACCCTCGACTAACTAGCATTACTTTGACGTTTCTCACTCGGATCTCCTCACTTTTCTAGTTCACTCTCTGTGCATGCGATTGTCTCACTTTTCTACCAATTCATTCTTACACTTAATTTAAGAATCATACTTTGAATTCCCAACTCGTGGTAACTTGCCTCTCTAATTCGCGCACTATAATAAAAACCGAGTCCAGTAAGTGACGTGGACCTTCGCCGAGGCAATCATCTGTACACTCCGGGGCAGAAATGTTGGCCGAAATTAGCAAATGCTAAAATTGCACCTTAAAACTCCTGCTTGGAAAAAATTCTTCGGAGAAAGCTCTGGAAAGCTTAAAACTCGTCGTGGGGAATTTAAAACTCGCAAAGCCTCCGGAAAGGTTAAAATACGAAGCCGGTTGATTCTGACGTCCGAGTCTCGGGAAGGGTTTGACGATGGTCACCTGATTCGCATGTTCAGACACGCACCGGGGGAGACAGCCTTCCTGCCAGAGGGTGTTTACGTGCTCCGTTGCATAAGGATCCTCTTCTGGAAAATCGGAGCGCGCGGGAAACTCGACTTTTCCGCAAAAACTTGAAAACTGTATACAATTTTTTCGCAGGACGAAGAAAGAACGGGGCTTGAGTGGTGCGGGTTTTGTCGACGGGACCCTTCGCGAAGACGAACTCTCCTGTGCTCGGTGTGTATCCTCGGGGATCGCAATTTCACTCCGAACGTCACACAATTTCACGACGCGACTGCCTCCGTTGGGAATCTACTTTCTGCGAGCTCTCGAGCTCAGCATCGTTCTTTCTTTCTCGTGTGTGCTCAATATCGCGCTTAAAATTGACGTAGACACATAAGAGCAACAACACTACTCTCCGCCATGTTAGACAAATTACAACAACGCGCCACGGGGCCCACATCGCTCGTTTCACGAAAAGCCGCGCGCTTTTTAAATCCGAGTTTCTCATTATCACATTTTTCTTCGGAAATTGAAGAATTTGCTAATTATAGTTATAATTTTAGATCTTTTGACCGCTGTTCTAATAATCCTAAAGTGAAAATGAGTAGAAGATTGATTGGGAGTATTGACCTTTCACAAGCCTCCGAAATGGGTATCAGATTATGAGATTGAGGTTATGTCTTTGGAGGAAACTTTCTAATGGTAATATATGTTTACTGTACTTTCCATACCAGATAGAATCCCTCAGTTTATTTACGATTTCGTCATTCAATGAAGATAAGATTTCGCAGAGATAACGTGATACGCCTGTGATAAGAAAAATTGGATGATCTAATAATATCTTTGGATCTAGATTATAAATTATCGAGTTGGAGAAGAATGCTAGGTTCTGATTGGTTTACTTTTCTTTGCCTAATAAAACTGATTTGTCTTTAAATAAATATCATAATCGAAGTCCGAACAATTCTCTTGTTAAAAATTGAAAAAACAGTGAATTAAAATTCGTTTTTTTTGTGGATTTTCGAATTTTCCTCAGGTTTTTGGTGACCTTGAGTTTGCTGCAGTGATAACGAATAGCGAGAGAGATTTAAAAGAATGGGTGGGATAATCGCTTGTGATTGGTTCGTATTATTAATTATTATGGTATATGGATGATAAAAAAAGTTTATATAAAAGCTATGTATAGAAAGGAGAAAAACAATTTTTCATTTGCAGATAAGTTGGTAAAAGTGAAATATTTACCACTTTGACTAAATTTACTTCAACCTAAATCAAATTTATATTCGGGTTTGCTCCAGAGGCTGTAGAAGTCCGCTTTCAAAATTAAATGACTTCCATGTTTCCAGGTCAATTTTTGAAGAAAATTCCAGGTCTGACTTTCAAAAAATTAAGTAAATTCTATCCAATTTCAAACATTCTACCTACAATTTCTTGTACAATTATCAATCAATGCAAAATATACAGGGGGCTTTTTAATAATATTATCGAATTCCAAACAGTTCTCACTAATATTATTATACGATTTTGTTTGAATCCTGGAATTATAATCACATTATCTTTATTAGTAAAAAAGTCAATCCGTATAAGTTTGAAAATAAAATAATTATTATAAAGCTTTGAAATAGGTGCGAATAAAACAATTTCAGTAATATTTTCAGAATTCCATGACTCAGGTGTTCCTGCACTTTTTCAAAACTGTAGGTCTTCGCAAGTCTTGTAGAAACCTTGGTATTGTAAACCCTGTAAACTTTTATCAATTATAAATAATATTAAACTGGATTTTTCGTAGCCATCATTTCAAATCTTCGTGAACATTCTGCCAACAAAAATAAAAAGGATAGGTACCGGGAAAGGGAATTTGTAAAACTATCGAATTTCAACAAATAAATATTTATTTGTCACAAACCAGTCCGCGCTCGAAACAAAAATTGCAACTCATAAAACGAAAAGAAGATGAAATAGACAAACAAGTTTATTGTAGACGTCGAGTATCACTTAAAACAAGTATTGTACAGTCGAAATCATATATACTTTTCATTGCGCATACATGAATTCGACTCTACAGTCACGATAGCACGCTGTTTGCAACAACAATAAGAATATATTAGTGCCATCATCCTAGATGTGGGCAAAATCGATCCTTTTTGGTAGGTAATCGATTGCAAACCATAATCTTTAATATTTGTACAACAGTACGAATTTCCTTTTTACAGTTCTCTCAGACGAGCGGCGCCCAGGTGAAAATGGCCAAGTGGAATTCTGCGTGAACTCATTTAACCACGTGGAAATCCACATGGGACTCCACGTGGAAGGTTTCCAATTTCCACGTGTATTTCCACGTGGTTGGAGAATTTCACGTGGAAATCCACGTGAATTTACATTTATTATTAAATTATTATTAGAAAATTAAGAAATAAAGTGTAAATCTACGTGGACATTTCACCTGGGGCGGAAGCTTTGTTTACATTGCAAACAGGGTTTCATAGATGTACACATAATTGGAAAAACGTAGTCAATGCCGCGAGAATAAAAATGGAAAGAGCGATGAACAAAATGACTTGAATTTTGCAAAAACAAATTATATTTTGGGCTGAATTATTTTTAATTTATCTGAGCTATTTCAAGATTTCTTGACATAATTTTACCTTTCTTATATCTAAATATTCTTTGAGTTATTTAAATTTTCAGTTTGACTCTCTCACTGCAATATTTTGTTTCCTATAAAAAATTGAGTCCCAGCAGAATATGCGAATATCCTTAATTGTAAGATATTCAAATAACGCATTTTGCTCATCGCCACGAAAAAGGAACTCGAAAACGCTAATGTAAAATCTACGTATGTACAATAAAGTAATCATGCTTTGATAAGCGCGTAGATGAGTTTCTTTCTTATATAAAAAACAGTTGTTTCATACATACAAGCATACACACAGCGAGAGGAGTTCACCCTGAAATACGACAGAACCTTTTACGAAATCATTTTCCCATTATAAACTCTGCAGTCGTAGGTCCATAAACAAACTTTTAAGTTTTCGAGAATAGTCGATGATCGAGGATCTCGACACTCCACTTTTCACAGGACGAATACCTATTTAAGAGAAGAATCCTGAAAAATCCTGTATCTTTCTCCTATTTCAATATCACCATTTAATAGGGGTTTTTTTATTCTGCTGCGGATTGTGCCAAGAATTTTTCCAATCTTCGTCTCCTTATGGTTGCCTGCTCTTCGGAGGTTTCTGGGATGATTGTAGATGTGGATGGACTGACGTCGTTACTATTTGTGTTTATATGCGTCCCCGAACTTTCTGCCGAGGTGCTAGCTTCTGCAAAATCTACGACAGTCTTGGAATTGTGATTTCCCACGTTATTTGAGGACGTGGTGTCTTTACTCGAGGTTTCTGCTTTACTCGTCTCAGGAACCTCACTCGTGGTTGCTGTTGGTGTTGCCGTTGTCGATGATGGTGTTGGAATACTGAAAAAATGTATGGGGAATTGATAAAAAATCACGTACAAGCACGGAAGTGTCAATTTCTATTAGTTTTTCAAAATGTAACCAGACTTAAAATACTAGTCTAAAATTTGAGAAAGAAGAGAAATTTCAGACAAAAATTTCATTTTGTTTCTTCAGAGTCTGCAAATTCAAATTTAAAAGTTTACAACGACGTTTTATAATAAAACAAAAATTTATAATCAATACAATTTTAAAGATTCCAAAATTTTTTACGTTTTCAGAATTTGAGGTGCCTAAGTCTCAATATTTAAAAAATTTGAAGCGGTCCAATCTAAAATTTTAATGCAGATTTTCAAAATTTTAAGTATTTAATATTGATATTTTAATAAATTATTCTTCAAATTGATTACATCATACGATTTGTACTCCTTGAACTTAAAAATAGAACTTTAATAGCGTTATCTATTTTTTGTCGTTCCAAATTCGAGCTTTCAGGATGATAAATATTCAATTTTTTTCAAATTCTTACGAAATTCGAAATCCTTCAGGCGTTCAAAGTTTACCTGAAAACTTTGAAATGATTGAAGAATTAGTCTTGAATCACGGTTTATCGCTTTCAAAATACGTTTTTTAAATTGAAAATTGACCTTAAGGATCGTTCAATACAGAATAACTTCGTTGAATTTAGTGCTTTTAAAGTTCATAAACTTCAAATGTGACAACTTCACATCAAAATTCAAAGTTATCCGTTACCAAAACCATAACTGTAAACTCTTAATGCTGATTCTAAAAATCTAAGGTCTTTCTACATGAATTCTTCTAAAAAATTAAACTTTAGATTCGATAGATTTCATTTGATTTCTCAAAATTGTAACTCTGTAGTATTGGAGGTTTTCCAAACCACAATACGTTTAAATTTAGATTAAAAAAATGTAAAGTGCTTAACTTGGCAGTTTTCCAAAAAGTGGACAACGATTTTCATGGATACCATATTTTAAAATATCACTATAAAAAAATTCTGTTTTTTTTTTAATATTTAGAAACATAGATGACTATAACACATTAATATTTCTAATTTTCACCGGGTTTCAATTTTTTAATGATTTTTCAATATTTTTTTAAGTTTCTAGGGGTCATTTTAAAGGGTCAATATTACAGTTTTATTTACATATACAAATTTTGTGGTGCTTTTTTGCAGACTTAGCAAAGGGTTAAACGTGACGAAAAAAAATCTAGAAACTTTAGTAAAGGGGTTTCATATTCAAAATAATTTTTAAGTCAAATGCTAAGCGATTTTTACATACATGTTGGAAAGTTATAAAATATCGATTTATTACATGTTATTAGCGTTTATAAAGACTTTGCCAAGTCTGCAAAAGTGCACCAAAAATGTTTAGATGATTACAGTAAAAATTGCAGGATTTACCCTTTAAAATTAGCTCTAGAAACTTACGAAAATGTTGAATAATTTCAGAGATATTGGTCATTTAAAAAGTTTGTGATAATCTCTATTTTTTACAGAATGATCGAAAACAATTCAAATAGGGGTCATTCAACGCAGATTTGAACATGTTTTTAAGACAATATAATTTAAAACAAATTAGACTTTGTATTGAAGATATGACACCTATTTGAACATTTTAAAAAGTATCAATGTATCCTAAATTTTAGTCGGGAGATTATTTGAAATAATTAATATTTTGTAAATATTGCTAGTTAAAGTGTGACCTCTTGCAAGAAAATTGCAGGACAATCAGGACCCATTTTCAAGGTAAGAATTTCAAAATATAGCGTTTCGAAAAAATAACAGACAAAGTTACGCACAATCACAAAAATGTTTGATTTGAACTTACCTTGTAGCTATGGTTGCAGCTACAGTCTGGTACTGACTCATCATAGCATTAGCAGCATCCAACAAAAGTTGGACCCTTTGGAGCATTTGTATCCTGGCCTCAAGGGCTTGGCGAAGATTTCCCTCCATGGCTCTTAACTCCTCTTCGCTTAAAGTAGTCAAATTAGGCGGAGGTGTTGGAACTGGGGGCAAAGGTATCATAGGCGGAAAGGGCGGCGCAAAAAGTGGAACTCCAGTGCCAAGTGGCTGAAGCAATGGGAATGGCACGTTTGCGTTATTGTTTTGCCCTTGTGCAGGAGCAGTGACTCCTGGTGGCTGCAAATTCGCCCAGAAGGCTGGTAGTTGGAATCCTTGGGCTGAAATTGAACAAGGAAAAGTATTGAAACAAGTTAGTGAAAGGAGAAGCATCACGATAAAAATATATTTAATTTTCCTCCAATTTACCATTTTGTTCGACACCAGGAGCAGGAACAGGTTGAGGAGCTGGAGCAGCTCCTTGGGGTTGATTCGGCGGTCTCGTTTCTCTTCGAGTCGTTGTGGGTCTCAAAATATTTAGACGACAAGTCGGACAAGTTTGCTGGCGTTGGAACCAAGATCGCAAGCAGGCTGTGTGGAATATGTGGTTGCAGGGTAGTTTCTTACTCGCAGATACCATTTCCTCACTATAAAGAAAAGAATTAAAATGTTTTTAATCACGATCGTATTAAATATTGACAATGACTAATAAGAGTAAATTAATATTAATAATAAAACTCACCGACAAATGATGCAAACGTTGTCAGCGGCTGCTAGTTCTTCAGGTGTTGCGTCTGGATAGAGTGTGTTCATATTTCTTATCGCTCTTCGAGACATAACAATATCGTGGAAAGCTTTTTTAAAGTTTCGCATGGTGTAATACATTGGTCGAAAAGCGAATAGAGGAAGAGTGTATATTCGAACCATGATTGTGACAAAGCCGACGTATAATATCACCTGGAAGAGTTTATAAAATGGCTCAATTATTTTTTATATGCAGAAACAGAATTTCAAAACCAAAATCAAGGTTGTTACTAAACATTTTGAGGTCATCAATATATTTTTAATTTCAAATTTAGACAATCAAACATTTAAATTTAATTTAACGCGCTTTTCAATTTAGAAACTACTTAAAAATAAATTTATTTTTTCCATTTAAACAAGTTTTGAATTTTTCACATACTGTAATACTTTTAAGGTTAAACAATGTGGACAGTTTATTATTAAAAATTTGATTTAAAAGTCAAATGATTTGCACAAGCCCTCACATTTTTAAATCGTAAAACTGAAAGACGACCAAATCAATACAAATTTCGTTGATAAGTGAAATTAAAAGCTTTCAATTTTGTAGACCTCCTGTCTAATTTTAAAAGAATTTCAAAATAAAAGCGTTCAGTTGAAAAAAGTTACCATCTATCTATCCGATTTACAGCTTTTCCAAAGGCTTAAAAATAATTGTTTCGAAAATTTAGAACGTTAAAATTTGTTTGTTTTTTAACGTAAAACGCTTAATTTCGATGATTGCAAAACCTCGAAGATAGACTATTTCATTATTATAAGGATAAAATATTTGTTGATCCCTAAAGTTTGAATGATTTTAAACGTTCCAAGTAAAAAGTTAGAATGCTTTTATTTTCAAGCGCTTCCAAATTTGAGCTTCTATAAATGCACATATTTCAAATACAAAGTTTAAAATAAAAAACACTTGAACAGTGTTACATGAAAATAAACTTGAAACATGGAAATTTAATGATTTCAAAATCGAAATTCAGTTCTTCAAAAATTAAAAGTCCTTCTAAAATAGCCACGCACCAAATCTAATTCAAATCAGGCAGGTTTTACACTTGAAGTCGCAGAATCTTTCGGGAACGAAATATGTTGTTTATGAGAAGAAATTAGGCCCACAATTATTTTTCCGATTAGCGAAAAAAACTGTCTACGAAGTTTTGCGTATTTGAATTTTGTGCTTTGCTTTTTGAAAAAACTCAAAAATGTCTTTTAACCTCTATACATTTTTATCTAATTGAGATATTTTCCAGATTCATTATATTTTTTGCGAATTTTTTGTTGAATTTGTACTTTCATAAGGAAGACATCTTGTGAGTTTTACGTGTTATAAATAACTTTTGTGGCCAGGAGAATTTTTTGTTTATAAAAAAGAATTTTCTAATTTTTCTCGCAAACAACGACAGATACGAAAAATGTATAATAAAAGTTGTATAAAAATACTTTTTTCTCTTTTTCGATACCTTGCACCGTTTACGAGAAAAACACAAAAATTAAATTTTTAGGAAAAAAAATTATCCCGGCCTCAAAAATAGTGCCTCAGCATAAAGCTGATAGGATGCATTTCTTTTATTAGCAGAAGCTAATCAAAAATATTAGGCAGAATAGAAAGGTGGGGTTTCTTAGACAATATTTATTTTAGGTTTTCAAAATGCTAAGAAAAAAAAATAAAAAAGATTGTCTGGAAAACCCCACTTTTATCCCCCATATTTTTGTAAGTTTCTGTTTATATAAGGAAGACAACCTATCAGCTTTATGCGGACTAAACCATTTTTGAGGGCGGAAGAATTTCTGTTCTAAAAAAAAATGTTGAATTTTTCTCGTAAACCATGCAAGATATCGTAAAAGAGCAAGATGTATTTTTCATAGAACTTTTTTAGACATACAAACTTGTATGTTAACATTTTTTCGTATCGGTCGCTATTTGCGAGAAAAATGAGAAAATTAGATTTTATGAAAAAACAATTCTCCTGGCCACAGAAGTTATTTAGCTCTCATAAAACTCACAAGAAGTTTTCCTTATGACAGTACAAATTCGACAAAAAAAATAATTGTTTTTTTTTGTTTAGAAAATCGACTTTTAATATTTTCAGAAAAAACCGCCGCCATATTTTTTTAATTTTAAAGACGAGGATAAACGCTAACAGAATCTGGAAAGATATCACAAATATCTCAATTAGGTCAACATTTATAGAGGTTTAAAGAACAAATGTGTATTTTTTGAAAAACAAAGCATAAAATACAAATACGCATAACTTCGTAGACATTTTTTTCGCAAATTTGAAAAATACGTATGGCCTAATTTACTTAAGAAAACAACATATGGATTCAATTTCATTTTTGCATAATACTTTAGTATTTAATGATTTCCAAACACCAACACATTTATTTATTTAGGAAACAAAAGTCCAACAGTCGAATGACCAATAATAGGGCTACAAAATGTACATATCAACATATATATAACATATACAACATATATACACATGAAACGTTTAAATTCTGATTAAAAAACTGTAAAGAAATAAACTTGGATGATTTTCACAAATTAATGCCTTCGAATTTGATCAATTCGATCATTTAAAATGTTTAATCAAGCGATCCATTTTTAAGAAAAATCGAATCCTTTAGATTGGATAGATTTTAAACGTTTTTGAAGTTGGAACTTTGAGAAGCAGCTTTTCTGGAGATTGCAAATAAATTTTGTTCTTACCATAGCAATACGTGCTACATCATTTCTCCAACGCACAATAGTCAAATTATTTATCTTAAACAATGTGAGCAAATACATACATATATGATGAAAAATATCTAAAATACGATAAACAATTCTATAAATAAAACATGTGAAACTTGTTTTCAAGTATTTTCCTTTACGACCTTGCAGGTAGTCTGATTTCTGTTAAATTTAAACACAAATTTGACACACGTCTGTCAATTAATAAGGAATGGGAAAGTTAAAAGAAACTTGCAAGTAACAAAAAAGCAAGTTACTAATTACAGAAATTGAACGAAGTTTATTTTTAGTTGTAATGAGAATTCACTTTTGATATGTTACCTTCATCAGTCCAATGATGAGCTCCGTATACAAAAGGAAGACAGGTTTATTGTCCCAAGGGTTCTCGCTTTGCAGATCGATCGTGTGCAAAATATATTTAATCGTAATATTTAGAACAACGGTTAATAATACCGCGTACTCGAAACCAAAAACAAGTTGCACCGAGGCGCCTTTTGCAACCGTCGAACTGTAGGCGTATTGAAACATCGTGACGTTTATGATAAACAAAAGGGCTAGTAATGTTCCCACTCTAAGGTGGAATAACCACGTTATTACGGGACTTCTTTCCATCTGGAATAAAAATCGAGAATTAAGGATACATGTCACAAAAACTAGTATTTACTTGAGAAAAGGTTTCACTTATTTAGGATAGAAAAGATACTTACGTAATCGACACGATCTTCAGCAAGCCAGTGAAAAGACTTGAGAAATAGTAAGAGCGTGAATAAAGCGACAAATTTCGGACTGAAATCATCCCTAAACACTGTAAATGCTAGACACGTTTCTGTCACGGCGTACCAAACTTTTTCGACCAAATGCTGAAAGTATTTTTTTCATTAAGGATTTAGGAAAACCTTGCAATACGAGAGATACGTTCTAGTAGTTGCTACATCAGAGGTCCGACATGTATTTTCAAGTTCTCTTTGTAATTACTGTATGTACTAAAAGTCGTTTTTTATTTTGTAATCAAATTTTCAAATGTTTCTATTTTAATTGATTTCGTAATTTATGAAAATGAGATTTGAAGTGACTAGTTTTTTTATTTCTTTTTAAAATAGATTTATAAAGCAATACTGTTCTTTTTTCGATATACATACATATTCTGCGTCATAGAAAATTTTAAGAATAGTTTTTGGTTTTTTCGGGTCTCCAGAATTTTAGCAACTAAAATCAATAATTGTTTAATAGAAAATTGGTTTACATACTTCAAGTTCGGCTGCCCTTAAATTTCCAAAGAATATTTTTCTTAAAAATGTGTTCATCATAAACACGAGTATCAATCCTTGTACATAAATCACCTGCAAGAAAGATAGATATATATATAACATATATCACATGGATGTCCTCCTTATGAAAGTATAAATTCAACAAAAAATTGGCCAAAAATATAAGTGCGGTTTTTTTTTGAGACAATAGACTTTTAATATTTTCAGCAAAACCGCCGCCATTTTGGAAATTTGTAAGATGATAAACGCTATCCATAACATGCATTACAAAAATAAACTCTAAAATAATTTAGTACTGGATTTTATGTCTTTTAAATAATACTTTCCAACCATTTATTATATATAATTATCATGTTAATCCTATGAGAAAACAAGTTTAAATTCAAAATTCTAAATTGGAATGCTTTACAAGCTTTCAGATTCAATAAAATTGCTTCAAAGTTAAAAACAAAACTCTTTAAATCACTAAATAATTACAATTTGGAAGTTAAGAATGTTTTCAAATTATTGCAAATTTTACAATACACCAAAATACAAAAAATCAGATGTAAAATCAACAATATTCAAAAAGAAAAACACGTTTAAACATTAAATACAAAAAAAGTTGCAAACTGGTATGATCAATTTTCCAAGACAACACAAAATAAAGCAAATTAAAAAATACAACTACACCGAAAATAATTTACATGATAAAAGATACGTAGATTTCTAGATAGTCGATAAAAGTAAATTCTCCAAAGGCGTCAACGTTAAAAAACAATTTATTCCAATAAACAAATCCTAGACAGTTTTTTAAGCTATATGCAAAATAGCCATAATCGCTCAACAAAACATAATAAATCTACAAAAAATCCCCAAAGTACTTCCGATTTCTCTATAATTTGTATAGACACGTCTTTCGAATTTGGAGATGTAAACAAGATTAAGAATAAAAACATTCTGGTATCTATTTTCTTCTTACAAAACACTAGAATATGGTTGAGATGAACAAATTTTGATCGCGATCTAGCCCTAAACTTTAGGAATCAGACATAAACCCATGATACATAATAAAATGAAGAAATCTTGAAAAATCGAGTGTTAATATTTAAAAAGAGGTCAAGGAGGTAAAGCTATGAGAAAATCAAGAAAAACTTACAGCCATACTGGGATTGGACTTGGTTATGTAGACCACGGAGGGATAAAATTGTTTCTTTTGATAATAAGCATTGCCGATAACAGCGCTCGTAAGAGCGATGCTGATCAGCATAATGCCTGCCGCCCTCATCTTCTTTGTAGAGAATTTTTTCCAGCCGAGAGGCTGCTTTTTAAAATTATTTCCTTGACACTTATCACACCGAAAACTTACGTTTTGACAACTGCAAATCAGCGCTGCTATGAGCGGACAATTTTTGAACTACATGACACATACGTGTCGTCTGGCTGATTCGCGCGTGATATCGTAATTTTTAACAAATTTGGAAAAAAATACTCCTAAAAGGTTTCTTTATGAATAAAGTAATCCAATAACAATCAATCAAGAACAAATTAATAAAACTCAGCTTGATTTTTTCACAATTATTACCAAAATCAATTAGGATCATTAAAAATCGAACGTTTCTCGAACCGTCAGTTTTTTTAAATTTCTCATAAAGGACAAACGGTGCAACGTGATTAGTCAAGAAAAATCCACCGCTTTTGCACATGCGCAGAACTTGCGGGCAATCTTCTCTTCACTCTTTTCAAAAGGTGGAAAAGTATCGGGATTGATTTTGGTTTTTTGGGAGAGTTAATTGTGTTAAATAGAGTTTTCAGTTGTTTAAAAATAGACAAAAAAACGCAATCGGCGTTTATTGTATGAATAACCTTGTTGGTTGATAGTTTTCTATTTAAAATAAATGAGCCTCAATTTTGTCCTCAAAGCCGTCAGTGGCGTTTTGGGAACAATGAATCGCAATTTTAGTTTTAAATCCTGCTTAATTGATGATTCGGGGCTCAAAAAGAATGTCCTTAATATTAAACCATGGCAGGTGGAGAATTTTTTCAAGATAATAGGTAATATATATTTATAATATTTGTTTATCGCTTTACTTTCCACGAATTGCGGTTTTTGAAAATGGTACACTGATCCTGCCATTTTCCTTGAGCAAGTTTAAACCTGAAAATATCTGCAATATTAATTAATTTTATTTACTATTAATCTTTTTTAAGTATTCAAATTTCTTGTTAACAGAATTTCAGCAAGGAAATGTGGGAATAAAAAAAATTAATATATATATATAATTATTGTTTAACCTTTGTAATTATATTTTTGTTTAAATAATTTAAATCAATCAATCATAACCTAAATTTGGAAAAAATACAAAAAATTTCAAAAAATTTTCAAGATATAAAAAAGTAAGAAGATTAAAGAAGTTTGACCTCAAGAATTACCAATTTATTTAGGTAAATTGGAAGTAAAAATTATTTATAGAATTGAAATTAAGTATAATGTTATTAATTACTTTTAAACTAAATTTAGTTACTCTATTCTGACAATTCGATTATTAAAAACTAGCAGCAAATGCATTTTTGTTTCCTAACATTAAAAATATAAACAATTACAAAATTTATTATTAAACAAATTTCTAAATATTAGGAGTTTGAAAAATTGTTAGAACGACAATTGAATAAATAATCATTTCAAATTGAAAGAGTTTGAAATTGAAAGAAATATATTGAACGATTTTGAATTGAAATCGTTCCAAAACCAAGCAATTTTAGATTAGATAACATTTCGAAAAAAGGACAATATTCCGAATGGAATGAAAAGGAATTGACCTTGTGTCATTTCGAAATGAAAGCATTTTAAATTTAATAATTTGAAATTAAAAGTGTTTGAAACTGGAAAATCTTTAATTAGAACCTCTCAAAATTGAAAAATTTCAGATTACAATTTTGTGAAATGGACAATTTCATTCGAAAGGCGTTGAAATTGTATCATTTACCATTCAAAGCGTCAAAAATTGAATGATTTCAGCTTAAAATTGGATAGATTTTTCTAAACTAAAAAAAATGGGATTTCTGTACAAACAAAAATTCATTGTCATTTTCATGGTTCAAAATTGTAGAATTAAAACATTGTGAACTTTCAAAGTTTAATTATTCTAGAAAAAGTTAAAGCATTCTTAAATTAGGATCTTAAAACTAAGTCATTAAAAAAAGATTAATTTGCAAATTGCCCATTACGATTTTTAAAGTTAAATCATTTTAATCTAGTGCAAAATTTTATAACAATTTTGTAAGATTTCAAACTGACGTATACCAACAGTCACATTGAAATGTCAGAAAAAATCGTGGGACAAAAAATAGCGAAAAGCGAGCGAAACATAGGAGCTTCAATCTGGCCCGAATGGTTGGTGACCGAATAATAATCGTAGATTATTATAGGCATATAATGTTCAAAAATTAAACAATTTTCAGAATTGTATATTTAGGAGAAATCATCAAAATCATCTGATGAAAATTTAAATTCTCAAAAAATTCTCTTACAACTTTGTATTATAGTTTCTCACTTTAAAAAAATCGATTGTATTTATTTTTCCAGATGAAGATCTTGTGCAATTGTTTAAGTACGACAAATGTTGCCGTATCGCAGATAATTATCTGATAGCGATGGTTTTTGTCTACTTTATAAGAGCAAACTTTGAAGTGGAAGAATATACTCCACTCAATTTTATCGCGGCTCTGTAAGTATAAAAGTTTCTCTGATTTATTTGATTTACACTTTAGAAAATATGTATCCACTTTCAATGCAAATATATTGAAAGAAATAAAACATTATTATTAAGAATCAATCTTTTCGAGAACAGAAGACGACAGAATACAATCCGAAAACTGAAAACAACTATATAAGAAAAATACTAATTTACTAAATACAATAACCTTCTTATCTAATATTTTGTTATATCCGTGAAAAATATAAAATTTTTGTTTTCCAGACATTTGGCTCTGGATATGGAAGAGGACGATGATAATCTCCACAGTCAATTGCAAAGGTGGTTGAACGCAAACGATGGTACTCATTATATTTTGGAGGAAAGAAATCGAGTTTTCCAAAGAATTGGATATCGTGGCTCAATATCCCGAAAGTGTTGTGAATCCGTAATCCGGAAAATTAATCCAAATCACAGTGTTTGGAGAAGACTGAGGCACACTAATCATTCTGGAGCTATAAGTGTATATTCGAGGTGATTATTATTCTCCACGTATTAAACTTCTTTTTTACTTTTCACTGTTTTCTTTTAAAAATAGTTTAAATTAAAAAAATGTTCCTTTTCAGGAAGAAAAATATGTGCCCAAGGTGTCTTTAAACAGATTTTTTCCTCTATTCACCTACCACGGATTCTAAACTGTCAACTCGTAACTCATTGTGATCACAAGTATTTCAAAGCATAGAATTAAGTTTGTTAAAAGTCTAGAAAAAGACAGATTCTCATGTAACATTTGTTAACTCCTGTTAAATTGTATTTTTTCCTAATTTTCTCGATATTAGTTTAAGAAAGAAAAGCTGAAAGCTGTGAAATTCAAATAAAATGATTGTTTATTAAGAATATATATTACACGATTTATTGTTCTATAATATAAGTACAATAACACATGTAGACTGATATCCAATTTGTGAAAAAATAGGCGAATAAATTTCGTTTCACAAATGCCTTCTTTCTGAAATTTGGCGACAAGTATTTCGATACGTTCCTATTTTACTTTGCCTTTAAACTAACATTAAAGTATACGGTGAGATATCCATAAATACATTTTCAAGCTCCCTTCAACGGATAATTTTCATCGAGTTTCGCTCTTAATAAATGCTACGAAAAGGTGCGAAAAGTCGCGATTCAAAAATCAAAAGATTTTTTTTTAAGTCTACTCTGACAACTTCTATTTAAAAAAGGATCAACAAAATTTAAAAAAAAAACGAGTTTGAAATTTGTTACTTTGGAAGAAACTTGTTCTGGAATTATTAAAATATTTGTGTAATTCGACCGATCTTGAAAAGACGAAGAACTTGTATTGCAAGGACACTTTAATAATTCATGGAATCTAGATTTCTTCTGGAAAAAAGAACAAATTTGCAAACAAGATTACCAATTGCCAGATTGTATATTTGATAATAAAAGTAGAAGAAATTGTCAGAGTGTTACTCAATTTTCTACTTTTCTTTTCGCTTCTAGTTCTAAAGAGCCCTTATTTTTAAATCTTAATATAAAAAAATATAATATGCTTTAAAAAAGGAAATCACACTGAAGCATCCTTTGGCTTCTTAAATACATCTACGCATTAGGGTGGGCCGAAAGAAAAAAAATGGAAATTAAAAACAGCCTAGGACTGAAAAATTTCATTTTGGGTTTCTCATAACACGTGTACAATTTGAAATAGATTGATCAATATCCTGAGGTTCTGCAGGGTTCAATAAAGTTTAGAAACTTCGTAATTCCCCGAGCTTTGCAAAAATCGCTAATATTAATTTTTGTTCGTAAACTACATAATATGCCCGATTTTCACAAATCTTGAAAGATTACAATTTTTTTCTCGGACAAAATCTCTTTTATAATCCTCAAAATACTAGAATAATTTGTAAAAGCTTTGTAAACTATCCTAAAATGCTTTTAAGTATGCAGAAACTTTCTCGCACACGAAATTTACGTAAAAATAATTGGCAAGACTTTGGCCATTAACTCAGGACCTGGCCATTCTAATTGCTGAAATCTTTGTGTTTTTTTTAAGTAAATTAATAGCGCAATACAGTTTCTAAATGCTCAAAACAAAAAATAGTATAGTTTGCAAAACTTTTAGAAATTATTTTAGTTGAGGTTTATAAAAATGGAATCACGATATTGGACGATCTTTTTCGAATTTAACACAGGTTAAAAGGGACCCACAATGAAACTTTTCAGTATCAGGCTGTTTTTTATTTCCAATTCTTTTTCTACCCACCTTATCGAGTATCTCATCTAAAGATTTCGCATTTAACTAAAACGCCTACTAGACAAATGGGACGTTTTCAAAATACTCCTGGGACTCTGACGTCTAGGTGTTGCGAGTGGTCCGATTGATTTTAAAGGAGTTCTTCGTATTTCGACTGCTGGCCTTCGAGCCAAAGACTTTGCACTCCTGGGTGTTTTAACCGACAATGGTTTCTTAATAAGAGGAGTTTTATAATTTACATCAGAGTTGTAAAGATTGATATTCGACTCTTGGTAGATGGATTCTTTTCTGCTTGGTGGTGTTTTCATTCCCTTATTTTCTTTCTGGTAACTCGGTGTTTGTTTAAAGTCATTGTATTTTATATGCTGTGGCGTTTCTTGTGTTGGGACGATGACAAGTTCCATTTTTATAATTGGTGATGCGTTCGAAGTCTTCTTTAGAAAAACTTTGGTATTATGGTTTTTGGGACTTGTACTCTTCTTTTTTCGATAAACTTGTCGCCTTGGAGTGTCAGAAGTGTCCAGATCTAGACTTTTGATTCCATTTAGTCTGGCTGATTGTCTTCGGTTGACGTCTTGGTTTTGGATGATTCGCCTTTCCCTCAAGACTTCAGAGTGACTAACAGTTCTTTTAGCTTCGTCGAAGAGCTTCGCTTTTGCTAAAACCATTCCGGCATTTTGGGTGCGCAGTTTTGCTACGGATGCGCGGCCCGTTATTGGTGCTGGTGTCGCAGTATGGCCTTCGGATTTGAAATATCTGGAGAAGAAAGTTTATAATTGGTGAATTTGGAAAAATGGGAATTTACAAGTTCCTGAATTTGAGGCAAATACGGAAATTTCAGATTTTTAATGCTTGAAATTTCAGAAGCATTTTTTAAGATTTCGTTTCACTTTTATAAATAAAATGAAAGTCTGTTCTAGGTTTTTTGTTCTGTATGCTGAGCTGTGTTGAGCGAAGCAATGGCCTCTTCCAATTTCAATTCGGTTTCAGAAACAAATGAAAAAGTAATTTCAAGTTACTAAAATAAAGTCTTTCTCCCTTCCGCGTTTATTTAAAAGAACTAAAAAAGTATCTTCTTACTTTGTTTTCATTTTAAAAAAGGTTAACAAGTTGCTTTATATGTTGTTTTTGTTTTATAAATAAAAAGAATTGTGTCAATTTCGGTTGACTATGTAAGAAAAAAAGGAATGAGAGATAAAAATGTGAAATATTTAGGTATTTGTTCCGTATTCAAAAAGAGACTGCAAATCTTTTCTAATTTCGTTCTGTTTTAAAAGAAAATGATATATGGAAAATGAAAACGAAAGCTTTGTTTTTTTTTAATTTGAGCAACAGAACTATTTGAAATCTTTATCGATTTAATTTTTGCAATTTTTCTTGTTTATTATTTTTTAATGAACTTTTGAAATCAAAACAAAGCTTTCATGGGACTTTAGCTTTTTTACTTCAAAATAAAAAAACATAAACAAATTGAAAACAGGAATTCGTTTCGAGTTTGAAGGTAAAACAAAACATATTATCCAAATTTTATTAAATTTCAGAAATGAAATCGATGTATAAAGCGACTTTTGTTTATTTTATGAAATGGAAAACAATAGCGGGACTTTCGTAAAGTTCTTTTGGGTTTCAACTCAAATAAAAAATATATTCAAAAGTGTCACTTTTTAATATAAAAATTATTTTTTAATCTGTCAACCGGTGCAAAGACCTTTATTTGATCATTCAAATAAATAAAATTGGATGAGACTATTGTTTTGTTTTTGATAATAAAAGAAAAATGTAAGGAAATGATGCTATGATGATATTGACACGCAAGAGGAAACGAAATTAAGATAGTTTTTCATATATTACTGATACTAAAAGAAAATTCCAAGGCTTTAGTGCTGTTTTTAAATGCTAAACTAGATTGGATAGAATTATTATCTCGTTTCGTTAGGATCCTGAAAACCAAATGTAATTTCCTAGTTTTGTTTAAGATACGGAACAAATGTGTAAAGAAGTTTTATTTTGGTCTTTAAAACGAAGCAAAATTTCCAGTACTACTATATTTCTGATGCTGGAACAAAAATGAAACAAATATTAAAATTTGTTTTTAAGGTATTATAAAGACAAACGAAATGACAGATCTTTAAAAAAATGTCATTATTATGCTTTCAGGAATCGCAATATTATTAGTGATTGTATTGTTTTAACAGAGAAAATGTTTTTGTTTACGAACAAAATTAAAAAATAAATAAATTTTTTATTTAACAGCTTTTACTTTTTACCAAACTTTTTGCATATCAGTTGTGAACAAATTTTCAAAAATTATGCAATTCTCATGAATGACTGGCATTTCTAAAAAAAATTGTGTAATGGGAGAAATAATTTTAAAAAATGTATCTTCTAACGTTTTTTATAAACAAAAACTTTATTATTTGTCAAATAATTTACGTTCTTTAAAACATTTTGGAAGGAGGTAAATAATAATTTCACCCACAAAATTAACCACCATTTATTAAAATCAAAAGTTCGGCTAAAAATAAAAAATTAAATAAACCTATTTTGAAGCTTTTGTTTTTCATAAATAAAAATTCTTTTTCTATTAAACAACAACAAAAATTATCAAATATCCATTTACCAAATAAATGTTGCATTTTTTTCTAAAGAATCGTATTGTAAATATGAAACTAAACTTGATGAGAAAATTTTGATGTGAAGACGAAATTCGAAGACACTTTTGATTCGTTTTCTTTCTAAAAGCTAAAAATAAATCGAAAAGACTTGCGTTTCATTTTTAATAGAGAAACACATTATTATAAGAAACTCGTATAGCTTTGACAAGAAAAAGAATCTTGAGCAGCACCTCGTTTTATAACAAAAGCAGAAAAAAATGTGTCTTCTTTTTGGCAAACAACACGAAACGATCGTTTCTTAACGGTCCTTGAAATTCCAAATTTAAGGAATGGAAAATTAGGCCTTTTTAAATTAAAAACTTTGAAATGCAAATACTTTTGAATTCAAAAACTTAAAAACTTGTGTACTAACTTCATATTTATGTACAGCTTTGGAAATAAAACGAAATATACAAAAAATATCGTTTAGCTTCCCAAATAAAAATGATATCAGAAGAGACTTCCATTTATTTTCTCTACAATTCAAGAACCACCAAATTCTAAAACCTCAAAATTTAAAGAAATACTTACTTTTCAGCGTCCTTCCACGTAATGACCTTTTCTTTCCTCTCAAAAGGTGCATTCTCGGCCACAAAGGTTTCGTTATTGAAAATAACATTCTGTTGACTATTCGACTTTTTCAGTTCCTTCACCCTCTCATTGAAATACCTTGAATTGTCAATAAATTCACCCCCATGGAAAGAAGACGCTCTCCTCACATTCAACTTCATCTTATTTCTTTCCGGCTGGAAAACATCATCATCAATCGAGCTGAAATCTTCGTCGCTCAGCGAACCTTTTGTGTGTTCCGCCGTGTGTGTTATCAGAGTGGTTAGTTGTTCTTGTAAATAATTCAGTCTCGCATTTGTCTCTTCACTGCAGAACGTATCTGGTCCCATTGAATTCCCACTCGACTCTTCCGATTTCGTGTGGCCAACGCTATTCGCTCTGTTATTTAGATTCGTATTCGAGTAGAAATTGTTTAATTTCAGAGTCGTTCGCCTCAAGGAATGAGATTCTCTTCTATCAGAAATGTGCCACGAAGCCGTCCGACTCACTCTTTTGCTGCAAAAAACAAGAATTTAATTAAATTTAAAACTCTTTATTAGGAATGCAAGTTACAGATATTCTAGTTATTTTCGTACAAAATTGCAAGCTTTGAAATTTTAGTTTTATTATATAAATATTTCAAAAAATAACGAGGGGTTGAAAACTCTTGAAATCTGGTGTACAAGCCTTTGTGAAATCTTTGAATTCTTTGTGAAATATGTTTAAATCTTTTGAAATTCTATTTAAATTTTTTGAAATGATTGAAATATTTGTGAAATCTTAATTAAATCTTTGATACAATTGGAAAATGTTTGAATTCTTATCGAAATTTTTGCGAAATATTTGAAGTCTTTGTGAAAACTTACAAAATGTTCTGAAATCTTTTGAACGAGAGGTTTATCACTCTTGAAACCTGGCGCACAAGCCTTTGTGAAATCTTTGAATTTTTGCGAAATATTTTAAAATCTTTTCAAATTTTATGAAATTATTAAAATATTTGTGAATTCTTAATGAAATCTTTGCAAAATCTTTGAATTCTTACTCAAATTGTGGCGAAAAATTTGAAATCCTTGTGTAATCCTTTGAAATCTTCGAATTTTTTGCGAAATATTTCGAAATCTTTGTGAAATATTTGAAATTTCTGTGAAATTTTATAAATCATTCTGAAATTTGTTGAAATTCTTCAGAAACCTTTCGGTGATTTTTAGGTTTCTACCTAACCGTTTTTTTATTTGAAAATTAAATTTTGAAAAAAGATATGCATTATTTGTTGCAACAGGAAGCACTTAAACAAGCTTAAACAAGCACACCTTTTTGATTGGCACTGATTATCTGCAGCTTTACAATTTCATTGTTTGAACTCATATGGCCACCAGAAAGTACACTTTCAAGAAGAAAAGATTGTTGTTTATAAAGTTAATTAAAAAGATTTCATAAAAATTGTTTATTCAACAAATTGTATTCGTTGTCTAGCGATTGCAAATCACTTTGTAAGAAATCTGTTAAATTATATTTAGTATGTCTTTTAATTTTAAACTCTATAAAATTAAATAACGAATAAATCATGCTTAATTCTGAGATTCTTCTAAATGCCTATACGCCCTAGGAATGTAGAGAAATGTCCTGAAAATGGTATAAATTCCTGACTAACCCAGGGATTTAGAGAAAAGGCAATACCCGAATGGAAGATTTTCCTAAATTCCTGCGTTTAGCTAATTCCCTAGGTTTTTAGTCAAAAACCTAATTTTCCTATTTACCAGCGGCATGTACACCACAGAATAGTCAGATTCAATCAAGTCGAACTGGTCACCAAAGCATTGGAAAGCTCTACCTCAGAAGATAACAGCGGGCTTTGAAATAATTCTCAAATATTTTAATTCCTTGTGAAAATTTTTAAAATCTTTGTGGAATCCTTGTAATCTCTTGGTTAACCCCTCGAAAAATAACTAATCTTGATAACATTTTCAGTGCTTGAAATTACATCTGAATTAAACGAATGCTGCTAAATATTCAAGTACCTAAAGCTTCATAAAAGCAAAACTCGTATCCATACCTCACTGGTTTTTCTTGTGACCTCCGCCTCATAACTCCAATTTTCCTAGCACTCGGCGATCTGATAATCTTATGTTCACTAGACCGTCTAATTTTTAATTCCTTCCCTAGCCTCTTCGCAAGATGATCAGCATTCATCGTATTTCCAATACTAGCCTCTTCCAAAGTCTTCTCGTATTCACCCTGCACTTTATTAGCAGAATCCGTAGTTAAAACCTCCCTCGATTCGTTGGCGATGGATTTAAACTCCTGAGAAATTCGGGTCTCGATAGTCGAAACTCTCCTTTTTATTTCCTCATATTCGCTTTTCGGAATTTTGACGTACTCCTCACCCTGATAGCCTTCCACTTGTCTCACTAAAGAATCTTGGTGCGATGCTTCGTTGTCGGAAATATATTCGTTGTTAGATTTGTCAGGAATATGTGGATCGGAAGTTCTTTTTTTGGAATTGACAGGGACTATTCGTTTAGACCTTTTACAATTGGCTTCACGCGAGTCCAGCTCGCCGCCATCGTCTGATAAGTTAACATTGGCATCCATGAATACTTCGTCGTATTCCTTTCGGGAGTTCAATTTTACAGCTTTTTTCTCTCGAAGAGATCGATGTAAGGATTCATCGCTTATAGTTGTGCGCTTCTTTTTCGATTCGGACATACGACTGGCCACGCTCCAACTTCTTCCTCTGATTGGGTTTGGTTGCTCTTTGCATGTCACGCTCTCTGCCTCCACCGTTTTCTGTAAATCAAGTTTCTCGTGTAGAATTTATGTAGAATTAATTACATTTATTTGAAGCAATTCTTTCAGACTTTTAAAAAGTTAAAAGTAAACGATTTTAAATTTAAAGTATAAAACATTGAAATTTAAAAAATGAAACGTTCAATATTATATCATTTCAAACTGGAAGCTTTTCAAGTGGAACGAGTTTAATTTCGAGAAATTCAGAAATTGGATAGCATTTAAAAAAAATTAAAACATTACAATTTTAAAGCAGACAATCAAAGTTCAAAGCCTTTAAAATTAGGCAAATTAGAAATAATAAGAAGCATTTTTCCCCAAATTTTGCGATTAATTTATCCTTTTTTTTAAAGCTGAAACTATTTTTTTTAAATATTTATTTTTGAACATAAACACACTGCCAGACAATAAAGAATGAAATTATACAAAATCTTCGAAATTTAAAATCACGAAAAGTAAAAACATCAAGTTTACAAAGTTCAAAATATTAATTTCTTCTCAAATTCAAAATCCAAGTACTGAAGGTACTGGACCTAGGAAGATGAAGATAAGAACATTTTGAATAATCTAAATTCTTAATCTTTTGAATCCCTGAAGTTCTCAAAATAACAAAGGGGAAAAAGGTTTTCTGAAAGTTTAATATTTCATTTTTTAATATTTTTAATTGAAAAACTCTTCATTTGGAACAACTTTTCTAAAATTCATCATTAATCAGCATCAAACATTTCGTTACAAAATTATTATAAATAAATCATTAAAAAATGAAATTAAATAATACGGGAATAGTTCATTTAGTACTTTGAAAAACTTTCAAAGTTGAGCAATTTTTATTTCGAGGACTTCAAACACATTAAGAATTTCAAAAGTAAACATTTTTTTTTCAAACATTTGAAGTGGAATAATTTCAAACTCAAAGCGTTTAAAATCATATTAATAATGTTCAATTGAATTGCTTAGAATTATATACTATCAAATTATACCATTTAGTACTGTATAATTTTAAATTCGAAGCTTACATGATTAACCTATGCTTAAGTGTTTAATCTAAGCCTTTATAATTGAAAAGTTATAATTAACGCAATATAAATTCAACAGATTTAACATGAAGCATTGAAAGTTGATTAATTATCAAGGCTTTCATTATTAAATTTTACGATTTTGAACGAATTAAATTTTAAACTAGCCAATTTAGTATGTTTTTATTAAAATTTCAAATTATTCTCTTTGGAATGTTTCTAGTTTAAAGCTGTTCAACTATTCGGGCTTCCAATTTGAAAAAATAGTAGGTTCTTGAAAGATTAAATACTCTAAACATTTTTTATTTTCAAATACAACGCCATTAATGTTAAATCAATCAATTTTGACAGTTTCAACTTAAAATTGTTAAATTTTTAATAGTTTAGAAATGTTTTCAATGCCAGGGATTTGAAATCCAAACTCTACAGTTTTGAAACTTGCATTTGATATTATTAATTCTAACCTTTAAATTTGATGCTTGAAAATGTTAAATTATTTGAAATTGTAAAAAATGTGAAAAAAATCTAAAATAAAGGGTGAACATATGTATGGCACGCATCGAAATTTGAGAAAAATTAAAACTGAAAAAATTAAATTTTAATCTTAAAAATTGACTTACTTGTCTACTCCTTGAAACAAATCGATCAAAACTAAGCCTTCCTTTCTTCGACTTCTCCGTTTTTTCAAAAGGTTTCCTATAATTAAGAACATGGTTATTTTTACAGTTTACACACAAGTAATTATAAAAATAAGAGGTGGATAGTATAAATAACTAAATTAAAACAATTCCCCATTTCATTTTCTAAAATCTTATGCTCTCTTTCTTTGAGGCTTAATTTAAAAAGAGAACATATTTTATTTTACAACTAAGATTGAAGTTACTTAATATTAAAAAGCTCTGGGCCATTTTTCTATCCACCTCCTTAAATATTTGGAGAGTTTTTGTCTAGGGAATCCTTACATTTCTGTATGAAATTTATTTGATAAATATTTTTGCACCCTGGACATTTGAACTGGACTCCGGTCTTTTACGGGGCTACAGGAAATTAAAAAGGTGCAAGGATTTAATAACTTTCCAGGTTTGAAATAAATTCTATCTACTTCTCTCGCCATAAATACTAGCAGTTTAGTTGAAACTGATTATTTTTTTAAATATCCAAGTTCCACATGCTGCGAGAATTTTTAGCGAAGGTGAAAGGTCTATCAATAGAAAAAAATACCATGCACTACATACTTTGGATTTTTGTTAACTGGGGAAAGAAACGAGTATCGTGAACGTAGAGAGGTTCTTTCAGGCATGACTTCCAGTAAATCTTTTCTGCAAAGCGATCAGAAATTTTGGATATAGTGTGCATTGTGCGATGTGTGAGGACATTAAAAAAATAATAAAAATTAGCAGAAAAATCGTACCGATACAATAATACAAAATCAGGAATTATAAAAAAATTAGAACAACACAAAGCAATACAAAAAAACATAATTTAAAAAGAGTTTCTTCAAAAGGCAAATATAATTTAACAATAAAAATAATAACATTCTTTTTAAGTTCAGTGATGCAGACTACTGTGCAAGGGTCACTCTTGAAACGAACATGCACAGAAAATGTTTCTCAACAATACTTGGTAATACAAAATTAAGCGGTCGAATACTTGGAATACTTACTTTTTCTTCAAATTCGACTCATCAATCGGTGGTTCCATCACTTTCCGCTTTTTTCCTATCCGGAGAGACGGAGTGTACAAAAAAACCGAATTCGATGAATCGCTGATCGGCTCAATGTCTAGTGGTGAATTATTTTTACCTACCATTTTCTTCAGACCACTTAGCACTCCTACAAACGATTAAAAGCTTTAAAAAATAGATATCATAAAGTCAGAAGGACAGTACAGTAGAACTTTGAATGAGAAGAATATGGTTAGAAGGTAATAATAAACATAAGGATTAAACAAAGCATATCAAATTATTGTTACTGATTTCTCTTATAATATCATTCAAGATTAGTGTTCATGGCTGTTTTCGTTTTTTAGTAATTTCAGGGTTCGGACTAACTTCAGAGATAAAAAATAGAGTCAATAGTGGCATAAATTTAGGAAAATAGTAGGAAACTAGTGGCATGAATTGAAAAAGAAACTTATAATATAAATCACGAAAGCCTTGGATCGACTAGAATGCGTTTAAGAAATTGCATACGTGGCATATGTAAGTACGTCGCATGAAATTTCGAAAATTTTCTTTCCTTAGAAATACAAAGCAAAAATTTCACATAAAGAACTGCAATTCGTACTATATTTTTATTAATGAAGAAAATTAGATCAGATACTATACGTACAGAAAAATACATAAAATAATAAAAAATATGTAGGAACTTGAATCTTCTTGTTTTTAGCATAAAATCCTATGGGTTTGAAAATTATATTTGCACAACTGAAATTAAGCAATAAACCCATTACAATTTTTTTAAACTATAAGGCATAAACAAATTGAACAGACCGTACTGTAAAGAAATTCCATATTATATTGATAATTTTGCATTCAATGGAAGTATTTGGAATTTCTAAAAGATTTTATTATGTCATTTTTAAACCTATTTTATAGAAGTGCTATTTTTATATATTGTTATTATTTGATGAAATTTGGTATAAAATTTCCTAATTCAATTTCTTATACCACAGTTGTTACAGAATTTTAATTTACAAATTCTAGGTCTTTTCTAGATTTTTTCAAAGGTAAAAAGAAATTCTAAGCCTCACACTGACTGTTCCATTGCAGAAAAAATAGAAACTTTTAGAGGAAGGGAAAAAATTTCATTAAGGAAGAATAATAGTATAAAATCAAACTTAATTAACTCTGATTTGAAATATTTTCAATGATAAAGAAAATCTTTGAAAATCAATTCCTACTTCACTAATTTCAATAAAATTAATCAATTTCTTCCAAACATGATAAAATTAATTTGAAATTGTTCTTGAATCCCAGAAATTTCTACATACTTTGAGTTATTAAAAAATAAATTAACTTCTAATTTTACGAATATTTTCAGTTGGCACAACGCGGTCAAAAGTAAAAATCACGAAAAATTGCATTTTTTTCGTTACTTTCAAGCAAATAATTTTCTGTTCTCATCCGCATGAACAGTAAAACTTGTCTACTATGCTGACATAAGTGCTTATGCAAGATAAGATATTTTTTGATAAGGTCTATACTACATAAGTACTTATATCATCATAGTATACCATTTTTACGGTTCACTTTGAATAAAAATACAACCATAATCGACTTTGGATTTAATTCAAAATTCAAATTAAAAAAGCTGCAGAATATCGAAAATGTCATACAATCCGAAGTTTAGGAAGTAGCGAGTAGATGAATTTCAAATATTAAAAATTAATTTTTCTATATATTAGCCGTTGGGATTATTTTTAGGTATATATTTCTATACTTATGATGGTAGGCATATTATTATACCTAAACAGCAAACAAGTTCGAAAATATTTTTAAAGGAAAAGTGAAGAAATAGTGGCATTTTTTCAAAATAGGGGCAAAATAGTTACATCGCTTTAAAAAAGTGTCAACAGTGGCGTGAGTCCGAGCCCTTTTATTTTCAGTGGCGTAAATAGAAACGTGGAGACCTTCCGAAAATTTGTTTAAGAGGCCCCTTTGAAAATAAAAAAGAGCAATACATAGTACATACACTAACCGTCAAAATTGTGCATCCACTCACGAACATCGAATCAAAAACAGGTTTGTCTTAGAAATTCACTAACTCTGCAAAAAATTAAGTTAGAAAGTTTTCTTAAAAACTGTTAGAAAGCTTATTAAAATTCGCGTCGATAGCATATGAGAAAGATCGGCCTATTTTACGTTTTTCGCCAATTTTCGATTCTACACTTCCACCCTCTGCATGCTTCAGGGAAATGAATGGAAAACTTGAAAGTTCGCTAAATTAAGTCTGAAATCGCCTCTTCAAAATGAGACCAAGAACATAATTAAATATTTACTGGTTCTTGAATTATAAAAAAAAATGTGGACGCGTATCTCGGCTCGTATTTTTCGAAAATACTTTAGGTAGGGCTCAAGCGACACGAAATTTAATAAAATTTATAACGGTTAAAAAAAAACGTTCTACGTTAATTTTTTGCAGAGTTAGTTAAGTTTTTAAGACTGCTGTTTCTAAGACTGCAAGATTGGGCGCCCACTTTCTAAGCGGGTGCACTTTTTTGAACGGTAGTGTATTATACAGAGGATTGTCCTATTTTAAGAAAAAGGTCGACTTATAAATTGCTTAGTAGTGAATAAAATTTTTGATTAAATTTAAAAGCTTAATACACTTTTGCTGTCTCGTTTCGGTTTACAGTAATTACGCCACTGGTTATTTTATTTGTTAGTCACATTCAACATAATTGGTAAAGTTTATGGATTTGTTCTCTCATGTTAAAGACGGACACTTAGACGAACTAGGAAAGGTTGATTGTTAGAAATTGGATTGGAAAATTAGTTACAAACATACTTATATTGAGATTCGAGGCACTGAGATGGGGCTTACGTGTGAGACTTCCACTACGATGCTTCTTCTTTTTACTTTTTGTTAAAATCGAATCAGATCGGTCGAGTTCGTTTTCCGCGCTACCAACTATCTCAGCTGATATCGACTCTGCTACGTGATCGGGCAGGATGCCGATTTTCTCGGCATTTTCGATCAGTAACTTGAAAAAAATTAATTATCCAGGGTTTCTCATAGTCTTAGAACTTACGAGTATATATTCAAGGGTGGTTCAAAAATGCATTGAAAAATTTGTTTTTATGCTGAAGGGCAATGATCCCCAAATTCGGTTCTAAATCGGAAAAAAGAAATTTCATATTTTTGTTTTTTTCGAAATTTTGATTTCAACAGGTGCCGCCGGGCACTCGAAATCACTTTTTGGGGTTTTTGGAATAACTTCTGTGGGTTTGGGAAAATGTTACGGAAAAGATATAGGCCTTGTAGAGGACTTTCCAAACAAAAAATTTATGTATCAATCATATGAGTTTGCCACCCCTAACGATGACCCAAAAAGTACCCCTAAAACCAAAAATGTCAATTCTGCACGAAATCTAAACCTTTTAGCATTTTACTCTCGTTTTTTTGCCAACAATTATTATTATTGGTCTAATAGAATAATTAAAAATATTTTAAAATAATTCCAATGTATTTAAACAAATTCCATTTGTCCACTGTTTTTCTGATCAATTTCACTTGTCAACAAAATAACCTATGTTTCCGTTGAATGCGACATATCATTTCCGAAGTATTTATTATTATATTATTATTTTTTACCAGATGCAATGTAAGCTATTTTGAACTCAATTTTTTAATTTGAAAAATGTTAAAAATTTTGTAGGGCTCAAAGCGAAATTTGTTTTGACAGCCGTCGGGTCATTTCGATGCGTTTTTTAATATGAACTAGGGCCATATTTGTTCTTTTTTTTTATATTTAACAGTAATTTGAAATAAAATTTGAATTCGGATTATCCCTTCTTGAGATAGCATGAAAAATCTTCACTCCTGTTTCCGTATGGGTCAAAATTCAGTAACACATTAGCCAATATACTTCAAAGCATTCAAAAAAGTAACTACTCTAAGGTTTTTTTGTCACTGATATCGAATCTGTAGTTAGATTTCCCCCCAGAGTTTATAATTATTATAAGTTATGCCCGCCATATTGAATCAGCTATTTTGAATGTTGAAAATAGGACTTCAGATTCGATCTCAGTAATAAAAAAAAGCTCAGAGTGAGTTAACTTTTTGAGTGCTTTAAAGCATATAGACTGATAGGTCACTGAAATTGACGAAGATTTTTTATGGTATCCTAAGAACGGATAATCCGATTTTTAATTTAATTTACCGAAATTGAGAATCATAGAAAATGAACAAATATGACCCTAGTGCATATTAAAAAACGAAGTATTAACTAAAATAGAGCACTTGCAATTTTTCGTAAATTTTTTCAATTTTTTTTTTAGTATTTTGAGATTATTTCAAGAACCATTGTATTTATTATAAATATGAGGTGATATTTGACATGGTTGAAAGACATTTAATTTGTTTGAAGAAATAAGGTTTTGTTAAATAATAAAGCTAAAAAGGCAACCCTGATTTTGATTATATTAGAGAGAAGTCGACTTTTTTAGAAACAAAAAAAATAATTACTCAAAGGTGTAGATTTTGTGCAGAATTGACATTTTTTGATTTAGGGGTAATTTTCGGGGCAGCGTGACACTGTGCTACGGAGGCAAACCCATATGATTGATCAAAATAATTCTTGGTTGGACTGTCCTCTCCAAGTCCTATACTTTTCCCGTACACATTTTCACAAACCCACAGAAGTTATTCCAAAAACCCCAGTGATTTTTCCCCATGTAATTTACATGGAAAATTTCAAGTGCCCAGCGGCACCCATTAAAATAAAAACTTAAAAATAACAAAAATATGAAATTTCATTCTACGGATTATTTTTCTTTCTACTCTTCTTTTTTAAAATTTATTCTCACCTGTGCAACGACGAGATGTGTCTCCAAGCGAGATTGAACCGCGACCATGGTAGTTTCTCTCAGAGGCATGATGTTTGGCGCAACAACTGTGGCTAAATTAGCAGCCCCCATTTTATTGAGCTCCTCGTAGGAAGCCACTTTTTTGAGAAATTCCATAAAAAAGGCCAACGTGTTGAGATGAATGGGCGGCAATAGCAGGCAAGCTAAAAGCAAAGCCTCCATTCGATTTTTCTTGAGCATAACACAGCGTACAAACAAATCGTGATAGGCATAAGGAATCAGAGGCTCGGGAAGATCTCGGAAGAAAGTCTTTAAGCAATTTGCAACATCGATTCCGTGGTCTTTGTCTTCCAAGGTGCCGCCGTTGTCCACTCGAGTTGATATTTCTCTTTGACGAGTTTTGGAACCTGCTTTTCTGAATATTCCTTCGAGATCGATGTGTTTGAGAAGATAGGAGGATACTTGACTGAGGAAGACTGGAACGTGAACAATCGCTCCGGACGACAGATTCACGAGGTCCAGAGAAAGTCGCGATAAAGGCATTTTGAAGACCTGCTGAAATTACAAATTACAATAATAAATAACAACTTTTTAAACACCCTGACGTCATTTTTAAAACTATAAAAAATATCTTTAGTTTAAAACACTTAAAAGTTGGAAAAACTTAAATTGAAAGGCTTTTAATCAAAATTGTTTAAAATTAAGAAGGCCTCGATTTGACAAGAACTAAATAGGAAACCATTTTTAGTTTGAATGTTTCGCAGTAAATTGAAATTATATGATTATTATTACAGTAATATATTAAATACTCTCATCAAAGTTTTAACTTTACACGTAGTAATTTGAATGTATACCACAGAAACCAGATTTTTTAAACAGTTTGGTGTAGACATATTTAGAACATTGTCGCTAGCCCGCTAGACGGGATGAACAGTGACGATAATGACACTAGTTTATTTAGACCAATTTAGTCCGCCAGACGGTATGAATATTGTCAGTATTTATCATATTTAGGGATAGAAGAAATTGTTTTTTTAACTTTTTTCAATAAATAATCGAGTTAACGAAGGCAAAAAATGAGTAAGCTAACGTCAAAACTTTATTAAATTCATTTATAACGAAAACTGCTGTTTGATGAGAAATGAAATGACCTGTTTATTGGACGTATTTTATCAAATTAATGTTACCTTCTGTGGGAGCCTTGCATTTCTATCCGGTTTCTCAGTTTTGACTGCATTTTTCTTGTGGCGGTATTTAACCCCAAAACTTCTAAGGTCGCTCACAACGATCTGATAAACTTTTTCTTTGTGCAATATGTCGTACACAAACATTTTAAACGCCGTCTTCTTTCTGATATCCACACCGCAAGCACTTTCGCACATAGATCACGAGTAACTCGCCGATGAAAATTCGTCACATAACCAAACTCACCCGCGTGATCGACGTTTATAATCAACCAAAACTAGCACTTTTTGACACCATTGTGGAAAATACAACTCTATTAGAGATACAGATCGTCGAATTTTCACACTGTTCTAATTAGAGTTGATGGAAAAAGATTTCCTGCGAAAAATGGATGAATTCAAGAAACATTGCAGAGTGCAAACATGATAAACTCCAGATATAAACTCAGATAAAGTATAAACTGCAGTAAACTGTAACAGTCGATTCGAAATACAAAAATGTACCAAAATCAATAATTTCGAGCATGGTCCAATCATAGATATGTTACGAAAGAATGCACAAGTTATGATTGGCCCTCTCCGGGAGAAAGTTTCGTGGAGGGAACGAATCATTGGAGATAAATGTGCTAGTAAACTCATGGGTAAACTAGACAAATTTCCGTAATTTACTAAATTTCAAGGAGTAAATAGAGGAATTTCTGGTAATAATAATAGTAACCAAATTGTATGTTCTTGTGGCTCTCAAGTGCTCGCTCAAGTCAAATGTCAAAATATAGACTACTTTCTGAGCAAATATCCTTTGTGATAAAGAAACTCGTAACCAGAAGAATGGATTACGGATAAAAGGTTCTATTCCGCTTTTAATTAAAACCGTACGGTTTTAATAAATGGCTTCATATTTTACTCGTGATCGGTCTGTTTTCAAACATAACCTCAATTTCTAGTTGTCAATTCCACAGAGATACCATCAGTATTTTTATTATTTTGTATGTGTTTTTGAGTGAAAAAGTACTTTTTACGTTTTTAATAATGCCTCCTGTAAAAGATAAGTGGGTGAGACGTTTTGTCATCACCGAAACAGATCGTCACAAGAGGGGTTTTACGATTTACAAAGTGACGTCTATCGTAAGTGTATTGATTTTGTCATTTCTGATAACAGCTAATTATATACATTAGTTTCTAATTAGACGTTACATTTTTCAGCCAATGAATGCTTCAAATTTGGAATTTTTCCATTTCAGAGTTGTCAATCTTGTGAGCATTTATTTGAATAATTTTTTACTTGATCAAAACCTTTCAATTTTGGAAGCTTTCAAATTTGTTATTCTAATTTAAGTAATTGTTTACAAGATAGTTGCAAAGTCGTTAGAATGACTAAAGTACACTATTATAAAAGTTGATTAAATTGGAAAAATTATTATGTATGTGTATGTAGTATTAATATTATTTTCCTCTATTTGAATTTAAGATGTTTCTAAAAACGTCGCCAGAGAATGTATCAAAAGTATCAGTTTGGAAGCGATACAGCGACTTCCGAAAATTGCACACAGCTCTCAGTACTTTATACTTGAGTCTTCAAATCAAGGAACCATTTCCATCATTCCCAAAACCAAGATTCTTCGGTCGATTCGAGACTGAAGTGATCGAGGAGAGAAAAGACTGTGCTCTGGGACTCCTGACGTTTATAGCGAAACAACCAGCTCTCTATTCAAGCGACGTGTTCGTCAAGTTCTTCGAAAGTAGCCACCTGAGTAGCCACTTACTCGACTGCTCTCTGTCCACAAGCACGGACACCTCCGAAGACGATCGAGCTCGCACTACAGAAAATCCAGAAAGACTTTACAGACCTTTCCGGAATTCTCAGAGCCTTGCAAAAGGCTTTCGTAAATTCATCTGCTCTGAACAAGCAAGACCCGCAGTTTCCAGAAATCACTTAAAAGACCAAAATTATGAGAAGAGAGAAATTGCAATCAGTACTGAAAATGAGAGAAATCAAAATAGCAATAGCAGTCATGAGAATATGTCGAATGGTGTTGTCTATGCTCAGGAAGCGATTAAAGAAGAGGTAACCATCATGCATGATGGATCCGACTTGCCCAAGGCAGATAGTAATTCTACTCAATATATTTTAATCGCGGCTGCACACATGAGTGCTGCTTTTCGACACGAGGCGATAGCAGAGTACGAAGAAGCCTTTACACAGTACAAATTAGGGATTTCTAATCTTATGAATGGGATTCAAACTGATTCTGACGCGGAGAGAAAAGCTACGATTAAGGGCAAGATCAGGAAGTATTTGCAGAGGGCGGAGAAATTGTATAATAGGCATCTGAATTGTAATATTTCAGTATTGAGTAAGCCTATGAGTGAGCTGAAAAATTATAAGGTTCTTGGGTTGATCGAGTCAGGCATGATTGTCAAAGATGCATGGCGAGGCTTTACTAGGATAATTAAGGTGAGATGATTACAAATTTTTTAGGCAAAAACAGGGATGCTACAAGACCTGACAGGGCCTGTAAAAGTCATTAAATTTTTGAAGCTATCTGAAAGTCATCAAATTCTTAAAATACCGCTGCGAAGTACTATGGATGTATTCACTTTGGGTTATTTATTTGTGCTCATTTCATAAGCATTTTTCTTCCTCATAGGTGTTAAATTAATTTGCTTCTTCATAGAGAGAGGTTTTACTCTTACAAAATAAGCAAATGGATACTTTCAATATTTTTCAAGCTTATGTTTCTGACTTACGGAAAATCTTATTTTCAGAAAATCAGAGAGCCCATTAAGATGTGAATCAATGTGTTCTGTTCCAAGGAACAACTTTTTAACTTACGGTAGTGTTATATTCCAAATTAAAGAACAAGTTTTCTTCATATAAATAACGTAACTTTTTTTTAACTCTTTAAGGGGTCGTGCATAAATTACGTAACGCAATTTTCCGACATTTGTTGAAAATTGTATTTTCGTGCTCCTGGGGTCGAATTATATCGACATATGTCAAACAAGTATATTTGAAAATTTGGATCATTAAAAATCTCCCTCTATGAGGAAGCAAAAGTGAATGGATTTTTTTTATTCGCACCTACTTCAAAGTCTTGATAATTATTTTTGTAGTTTACCGCAAATTTTAAATTTGCGAATTGATACAAATTGATTTTTTTCACTAATAAAAATAATATAATCATAATTCCAATTTTTAAAACTTTTATAATAATATTAGTGATTATGGTTTAAAATTCAATAATTATTGAAAAGCTCTTTACATTCCCTGGCGGGAATGTCTTCTATGAATTTATACGAAAATTTTTGTGAATTTTTATTAAAATTTTCAAGAATTTCTATGAAACCGATAAACAAAATGTTAGATTTTCGTACTTTTCTGTAGAATGGCTTACACTTTAAGAGAATAATTAATCAAAGTTTTTAAAACTCCGTCATCTAAAATTTTGCAAATATATCTACACTGTTAGTTTGGGGTGGACGAGGATTATCCCCCGTTAGCAAATTCTAAAAATGTTGTCAGTTTTCTCGTATACCTCTCAACGTTTTTTGAATCATGTGTAGAAATTTGTAATTTCTTAAGAAAAAATATTTTTAAAAACTACAACTAGGTTTTGCAAATCGTAAATTTTCGTTAGTTTTTGTAGAAATTAATAGTTTTCTATAAAAATCTATTAAAAATTATGAAAAAAGGCCCCTATTATGGGGCTGTAAATTTTCCTATTTTTTGTGGAAATTTTTAGCTATTATAATTGTGTGTAGAGCTCTACCTGCATACATATGTGCATATGGACATATAACTGAAGAATGACGATTTCTAGGATTTTTTTATTCAAAAGAAGATACATTTATTACTCGATGAGAAAATCCAATTGCTTCCTTTTAGATTGGAATCGACTGAATATTACTTCCAAGAGTCTAAGAAAGTGATTTGATCTATTTTGGGAAATTTGAAGGAGGCCGAAAATTAGACTTATGGGTCCTCCTCCTTTGTAATTTTCTACAAAAAACTACGAAAAATTATAATTGTGTTTGGTGTTGCAGATTTTTATCATTTTTCTTGGAGAGCTTTTGTTTTCAATGTAAAATCATAAACCTTAAAAATTAATTATTAAAAATCTTGACTTTTCATATTTGTAAAATTTCTATCGACAACTATTATAAAATCTATAATTGTCTACAATCATCAGAAAAAATGACGTTTTCATAGAACCTTGTAGTTTGTTGTAAAGAATTTTTCCACTAGGGCTTGCATTGATTAATAATTACATATGCATTTTTTTGTGACCAATGTAATTAAATTGAATAGATTCAGCTGGATTAAAAAAAAAGTTGACCTGGAATTTTTTCACAAATATATCTGGAACACCTGCAAGTTATGAAGTGTTGAAACTAGACTTTTGTAGCAACCGTGTAAGGTTGAGTCACGGTTGAGTTTTGACTTTATTTTTTAAAGTTAAATCTTTTTTTTTTTGGTGCTGACGTAGTCTTGAAAAAGAGATTTCTGTGAAGAAATTAATTTTAGTTGTTGGCCTTAAATCTAATCCTTATTTGCAGACAATAGAAATGCCAGAAGGGAGCAATTACGATATTAGCAATTATATTTTACGAGGAAAAGTACCCTATATGGTTCAATTACATGCTTGCATTCAAACAGACTCTACTGTTTTTCTCGTACTGCAATACATCAGGTAAATAAATTATAAATAATACGTATAACTATAATAATTATTCGCAATAATAAAGTAGATTGAATTAATTCTGTCTGTCTATTCGTATTAGAGTTTCTGCGTTTCCATTCGTTTGGAATTCATTTGATATTCGCGAGGATTTTTTATATTACTGACAGTTGACGTTTCAAACAGTTTCAAAATTCAAGCACTTTTTCGTTTAATTCAAAATTAACGAAACTATTTTTTTTCTTCAAGTAAACTATTTATCAAAATTACTTTTAAAAGTTATGTCTCTCGCATACCTAATTATAATATCAATTATGCTCCAATTCAATAATTTAATCAAGAATATCCAGATGTTTTTAATAAGAAGCTAACCAAGGTACATATATATTATTTATAAATCTTATTCCGATTCAATGTCTACGAGAAATTGCTGCAGCCTTGAAAAATATTTTGTACAAAGTGATTTCTACCATCGAAATAAATAACATGAAAAAATGGAAATGGCCTCAACAAACTTGATAATTCCATCATCCGGAAAAAATTTATATAATGTACAATAATGCTGATGTTAATTAATTCTTGGATCAAATTCTTCAAGTATAAAGATTTTTAAAATGATTTTAAAAATCCATTTGATTTTACAGGAAAGGAAAGTTATGGGACTTTATAAAGTCTAACTACAAACCAAACAAAGAATCCCACTCTTGTAAAAAAGGACACACGCGATCTTTCAGCTGCGATGCAGTGATTCAGCCTAACCATGAAATACAGTGCAATAATTCCCAGTGTTCCAAAGAGAAGCGAAAATTCGAAAACTTGGAACCTGATAGAGAAGATGCAAAAGCCAAAAACGAAATTAATTTCGAAATCAAAATTTCAGTTGATTCTGGGACTTTAGATAAACCAGAACTCGCCTCAGATTCTAGTCATAATGACATTCACACCACACAATTAGTAGAAAATGCACAAAAGTTACTTCAGTCTATTAACGCGACCTTAAAAAAGAGTAATTCCATCGCTACGAGATTAAATGAATCTCAGCAGTTGCTTTACCATTCAGAAAATTCTATAAGAAACCTGAAAATCTCTAGTTCGCCCAAGATTTATGATTCACCAAAATTAGTGCAACAGTCTGAACAACATAATTGTCAGTTAGAAGATTTAGAAATAAAAAAAGAGTTAGATTTATCGAGAAATAAGTCCCCAAATCCATCAGACGTAGAGACTTTTAAATTTTATTTGTCTACGATGGCAGGCGGTGAAAATTTTAAACGTGAATGCGAAGGCGTTGCACAAATTTATGGAAATGTGAAGGACAAGTTGGCGATCGAACAATCAATTTTTGGCGATAAATTAGAAACTAGGACTGAAGTAGAATGTGTGGAAAGTGAACAAGAAGCTTTGTGGAAGGTTCCAGAGGATGTTCTTCAATTATGGGCTGCGCAAATGTTAGTGGCGTTGGAATCGCTTCATCAGCAAGACGCGATAGTGGCGGATTTGAGACCTGACAATATTTTAATTAATGACGATGGAAGTGCAGTCATGACTTACATTGCCCGTCGACGCGACATGGATTTACTGAGATTCAAGGAACCTTATTCTTCACCTGAATTGTGCTCTTTTGCACCTCCAGTCACGGCAACGACGTCTGTCGACATCTGGAGCTTCGGAATTTTGCTTTATGAACTCTTCACGGGATTCGTAAGTGTTTTGAATTGATTATCAGAATTAAAATTTGGATACATTTTTATTTTAAATAAGCTTCAACAATTTTATTACATCAGCATTGATGTCAATCTCAAAATGCATCCAACAATTATAATGATTATAAAATTGACAAAAATAGATCCAAGCTGCGAATGTTGTTGATGAAATCTAAGCGACTTTTAGAAAAAAATTTGTTTAGGTTGAAATTGTTTATTTAAGAAATATCATATGGCTTTTGCTTTTTAGCTTAAATTTGAAGAAAAAGCTGTTTTTTAACTAATCCTCATGATCAAGAGCTGATCAATCTTGTTTGGTTGGATTTCATTAAAAAAAAAGTTTTTTTTAAAATCATACGGTTATTATTTTTGTAAACAAATTTTTTCTTGAATAATTTTGTTATAAATGAAATCGAACCAAACAGAATTTTAATTAATCTTTTAAGGAATAAAATCAGTTCTTAATCATTAGGATTAGATCAGATTTTCAGCTTTTCCCTAAAATTTAATCTAACACAAAAAACGCAAAAAAGAGTGAACATTTCTTGCTTAAGATACACGATCGGTATTAAAAAATTTGACAACATTTCCCCGGCGGCTGCTTAATCCGATTAGATTAAAATGTACCAGCGATGGAAATTGTATCTCTGTGCTCACGATGAGATCTGACGGTAAATTCTTGGTTCCGTTTGCGCTGTTGTCTAAAGCGGAGGTTACTTTTTTCCTGCAGAGCGCACCCGTTGGAAACCAGCTTAAGCTGAACATCTGCCTTTTATGTTCCTATTCTTCATTTTCTGTTTACATTCTCATAATTTATGATGGAAAGTATTCATCAGATTTATGTGAATTTGGACCTATCCAGTTTTCGTCAATTCTCGACGTTTTGAGTCTCCTGAGTCAGAAAAAATATGGTTTTTACGAACATGACTGTCTATCAGTCTGTTTGTAGTCTGATGACACGATAACTTTCGAAGAAATTGTTCAATCAAAATTTCATTTCGTATACTGTTCTGTGGTCTAAAAAGACAGGTCAAGTTCGTCAGCCAACCTTCTACCGCCAATATTTATGGTTTTAGCCACGAAACATAAAAATGAACTATGGCCATGGACTACGTCAAGTTCCTGATGACTCAAAGATGTCAGAAGTTTACAATGATGTTTGAAACCTCTTGGAAAGATGTTAAGAGATCAAATTCAGTTCTGACCCCATAAGGTTTTAGTTGCCTGTTTCCTGATGGTGTATGAAGTTTCTTACAATGTGACAGGTGTTTAGTGAATTATTATTATAATTTTTGTTAAATAAACAATTTCAACTTCAACCATTTTTTTCTAAACTCGCTTAGATTTCTCCAACCCAGCAGTTAACATTGGGTCTATTTTGGTTGATTTTATAAATCATTTCAAAAATTGCTCAATTTTGAAGTTGACTTTACGGACAGTGAACATTAGGGTGATTCTCATATATACTTGGTGAAAATTTTGTTTAAAATTTCTCTGCTCTCACCCCCCCCCCCATTTTTATTGAAGTGCGAAGAAAAATTTCTTTAAAATTTGAGAGAAATCGGTTAATACTTGAGCCGCTCACGTTTTTCCTCTGAGCGCCTTATTTAGGGTTTGCGCAGAGACCATGAAGTTTCTCATTGAGAAACTTGTCATGGGAAAAAGTCAGCTTTTTGTAAATCGAATATTTAAACAAACATAATTTACAAACAATTTCTTATTCCTTATATTGTTCAGAATTCGTTAGAGAATAAGAATCAAGCCTACATTTTGGGGGTGAATGACTTTAAGCCACTCTTATGGGTCCCCAAAGAAAACCCCATTAGTGACAAATTTGAATTTTACGTAATATTGCGGTTTATTAATACTTTTTGAAAGTTTTTTCTCTCATAAATGATCATTAATCGGCAACGTAAGGTTACCCAGTCATTTTAAAATAATTTTCAATTGTTTAAGCAATTTTAATTTGTTTTTCAGGTAAGTCGCGAAATGAAAGTATTTTCTAGACGTCAAGAGTACTTTAATCAATGATAACAGTAAAATCACTTATTTAAATAATTTTACAATTATTCAAATAATACGTGTTTGTTCAAGTATATATTTTACCTAAAAAAGCAGGAGAAACATTTTATATCACCAAATTTCCGACAGATTGTAATATTCTAAGAATACTGGTAACTGTTGAAAAAAATTTAAATTATTTAGAAAATTGTATTTTGTTTAAATATAATATAATATAAATATAATTGCAAAATTATTTAGATAAATTATGTCATTGTTATAGTTCATTAAAAACTCATAACGACTAGAAAATACGATCATTTCGCGATTTACCTGAAAATACAAATATTTACACAAATTACAATTGTTTAAACAATTAAAAATTAGTTAATACATGGCTGGGTATTCTTGAATGACTGATTAATGATTATTTATGAAAAAAACTTTCAAAAAGCGTTAATAAACCGTAATATTAAGTATATATTAAGTAAAATTCAAATTTGTCAGTTATGGGGTTTTCTTTGAAGACCCGTAAGAGTGGGTTAAAGTAATTCATCCTCAAAATTTATGATTGATTCTTATTCATTGACGAATTCTGAACAATATACTGAAACACAGAATTATTTGTGACATACAATCACCTTTAAATATTAGGTTGACGAAAATCTGACTTTTTCCCATGTTCAAAGTCTGAAAAATTTTTTTGTTGGCATTCGAACAAAACGGGGGGTGGGCCCCCCAAAGAAACTCGAAAAGTAAAAAAGGGGCCACCCTAGTGAGCATCCTTAATTTTGATACTTGTTATATTAAAATTAATGTGGAGAATTTTACAATTTTTAATTTCAAATTTAATTTAAAGATTGGATCTTTAAAACTCACTTTTAAAATTTGTTTGTGCTTATTTTCTTTAAACTTTTTCCACATTTTTTGCAGTCGCAAATAATTTAACATTCTTGAATTTCAAATTCAAGGCTCATAATTAATAAGTTCGAATTGAAAGCATTTAAGGTTTAATGCTTTTAGATAGATATATAAATAAAATGGTTGATCTTTAAATTCCGAAGTGTCTTAGGTACGGCCGGCTGAACGAGATTCAGTGCCATAATTGGTGAAAATGTTGGGCCCCCCCCCCCCCGTGTAACCTGGCCTGAATAATTAATGAATCTTTAATTAAAATCGTTGCGAATTCAGATATAAAAAAATCTTGAAATCAAATATACATATTTTAAAATAGTTAAATTTCCAATTGAAATCCTCAATACTCTTAATAGCTAAATAAAATTAAATTTATTTATATTTGTAAATTTTAAATTAAGACAGTTTGCAATTGAATAAATATGAATTATATAATTCAAAATAATTGTATTTCAAACTGAAAGCCATAACAGATTAAACGTTGTAAATCAAAAACGTTCAAATTTGAATATATATACCATTAAGCCATTTCCCTTTCGGGGTAGGCGTGACACTACCCGATTCGGGTAGTGTTTCTAGGTTGATAACTTGTAGTAAATAACTACAAGTGTGGGCTCACCAGACCCACGATGAATAATTTGAAATTTTTCGAATTTGAAATACAACTATAAGGGTTTTAATTTTGAATAAACTCACTTTAAAAATGTCCAATTTTAAGCATTTTAAATTTAAAACTGTTTAGTTTTGAATTTGTAGTACCTATACAAACATATAAAATGTTATGTTTGAAGCCCTTAGAATTTTAAAAATTGTTCACCTTTGGCATTTTTTTCCGAGTTTTGAGTGCATCACAAAACGCAACATTTCGTTCACAAATTCGGGTTGTAATCATTTAATTTAATTATCATAATAAAATCAAATGTTCTATGCTTGTTGATAAAGAAAATGAAAGTATTTGTTGTAAACAAAGGTACTGAAAATTTTAAGTCAAATGTTATGAATTGTAATTTTTTTCATTTTTTGGACCTTTTATCTTTTGAGTACAGGTTATTAAACTTTTAGTGTTTTTAAACCTTTGAATGTCTAGAAGCTTGAACGAATTAGACAATGAACAGGTAAAATTTTTATTGGAAAATTGAAAACTTAGCAAGAAACTTAAAAATTTTAACCCTTAAATTTCTGAAAATAATAGTTTGAATTTTCAAAGTAAGAATGAGATATTGAGTAGATTTAATGATTTAATTACTTCTCGAGATTTAAATTTTCGAAGGCTTATTTTTATATTATTTCATTGTTTATCTTCGAACATTTACGTTCAAATATAAACTTCTTGAAAATATTGTCTACTTCCGAAAAAAAGAATAGATTGATGTCCAAGTTTCCATTTTAAATTAAATCAACTTAATTAAAAGTAGACAATGAATCTAATAAAACATAATCCATTTTTTTTTACAGAAATTCGAATCAAAGCATTCCGGAGGATTTCATTCACATTCCACGATCAACATTCCCGATGAAATGTCAGAAGACGCAAAATCACTTTTACTCAGTGTAAGAATCAGAATTATTCATGAAATTCTTTTTTCCCTTAATTGGCACTTTTTTCTAATAAATGCATGATATTACAGATTCTTAAACATCAGCCAAATGAGCGTTTGACAATTCCAGAGATAAAGCGACACCCTTTCTTCGTAAAAGTTGACTGGCTGAAACTTTTAAATTCTTGAATTCCGTGTGAAGGTATTCTTTTACAAAATATAAAACATAAGTGGTTTTTGTTTCGTATATTGAAACAATTTTATTTGTACTGCTGTTTTTGAGCAGGTAGATAAGTTTTATTTATTTTACATTCCTTTATTATTCTTCTTCAAGTGTTTGTTTTATAGTATTGTAAATTGTAAAAATTGTATAGGCCAAATAAAATTATCATGTATAGTCTGAAAGAAATGGAATTTTTTCCTAAGGTTCTCATAAGTTATTATTACCACGTAGGGTTGCTTTTATTAGAAAAGTTGAAATTTAAAAAATCGTACAGGACTTTGAGAAATAAAGTAAATTGGGATGATCAAAACAATGCAAAATTCAATCATATTTGGCAAAATTCCACATATAATATATATTTTTAAAATATAAAAGTATTACACGTAACATAACAAATATAATTTAGTCACAATTTTGTTCAAATTAATAATATCTGTTGTTCAAACAAGAACCGTATGTGCGCACTTGTACCAATATCGAGAATAAAAACTAAAGCTCCTGATTTAATCACTGGTCATACAAAATAAGACGGTGTTTGAACACAATCGCACTTTTAGTACTTTGCACGTTTCCTTTGTGTTACTCTGTGCGTCTGACTAATTCCCATTAGAGTATTATTATCTATAAAAACTACTTCCTTGAATATTAACAGCCCTTTATGGATACATTTGAAAAATTATAAACTTAACTTTAAGAAGGGTCAGTTCCTATTCTCTAAATCTTGACTCTTTCGCCTGTGCACAATTAGAAAAATTGTATAGAATCTTATATTTCAAGATCCTAATATTCTAGTCTAGAATTTCACTGTCAAGTCCAATCCTATAATGAAAACATAGTCTTATAAAACAGTAAAAAGAAATAATTTCGAAATGGACTTCAAACCCAAATTGTTTCAAATCTCTCTTATACACTTACTTCTAGTTTTTCGGGTCCTATTTGATATTTTTAAGTAGAAATACCTTTGGAATGTAAAACAGAATAATTGTCTTTACGAAAGTCAGTAAAAGAACTAGCTTACGATTTAGTCTTGGCTTCTTTCTGAGCTTTGGCATCTGTGCCGCTCGGTTTCTCAGACTTTGTTTTGGGTGTCTCTTTAGTAGTTTTCTTCTCAGCTTTTTTAGGTTCCTCGGGAATGTTATTAGCATTTTTAACGGTACCAGTCTTCTTTTGGCTCGCGGCAAGAGAAGGGAACGCCTTCTTGAGCGGAACCCGCGCAGCAAAGTCGTTCATCGGCGAACCCAACCACAAATGATCTTTAAAAACAAAGGAAGAACTGATGGATGGTAATTTTCCATCAGTTCCATAAGCGACGTCGATGATTTTTCCATTGGTGTCGAGTCGGAGAATCGTGGAATATTTTGTACCTAAGAAAGATACGCTGGCAAAGTGGCCAATGGAATGGATGATTTTCTCGGTATAGTAATTCGGATAGTATGTCTGCAGCAGTTTGAAGGGTGCTTCTAAGATGTACATGAATCTGACAATTACTTTTCTGATATTTGGATGTGGTGTCAGGGATTGGAAGAGCACTGGATTTTCGGCATCGGCATAACTGATCAGGGAGAGTAAAATTCCACCTTGGCCATCGCTGTGCGCATTGTCTGGCAAGCCAGGAAGTCCCTCGATGAAGATTTCTTGCTTTCCTGCCTTAGGTCCTTTTAGGTTGTATTTTGTGACACGAGATGTTAAAGTTTCCATTACTAAAACAAAACTTTCGTCGTCGCTTAAGAAAACTCCGTTGGCGAAACCGAGGTCTTTCACGAGGACTTCGTTCTTTTTCGTCTTTGCGTTGTAGCGCAAAAGTCTGAAACAATTTTATAAATGTGGTTATTATAAATTGAAATCATTTAGAGGCTTTTAGGAATGGGGAAAGTGCACTTTTTTAACATATTTTCTTTTCCATTGGAAAATTAAAAAGCATTGAAAGCCAAGTCCACTTTCGGTAACAGGTATTCAAAATTGAAAATTTTTAGATTAAAAATGTTTCATGAACATTTACACAGTCGAAGCGTTAAGAAAGGAATTTTTTTTTCAAATACGTTGAATTATACACCAAATCAAATGCATACAATATTCTTTTTAATTAAAAATTAAGAGACTTGAAAACTAATATTTTCAAACATTTCAAATATGAAGCCTCCAAAATTGTCAAATTTTGCTAAATACTTTTCATTATTCAACAATTTCATCTCAGCTGCAAGATTAAAACTTACGAAATAGAATAATTCCAAGTGTTGAGTTAAAAATGAAAAAAAATCAGTATTACCTTCCATTCGGATCGGCAAGAACGGTGTAAACTCCATCGTGAAGTGCAAATTCGCTACTGGAATCAGTCCAGTAAATGTCTCCATTGCTTGCAATGTCCAAAGAGTTGACGATATTCGGGGCTTTGCCATCGATTGGTTTTTTGATATCGACGATTTTTTCATACTTTCCCGTAGTTACATCAAGTTTGAAAATTCCATAATACGCGTCTGCCACGAAGAGTTCTCCGTTTTTATTAAATTTCAGGCCCAGAGGTCTACCGCAAAGGTGTTCCTGCCAGTCACCCTCTATAAATACACACATTATTTTATTTATCCCGTACATAGGAATTAGAAACAATGAAATTTCAGTTTAAGATGACTCGTGAATTTACCAAATCTCCCTTTATTTTTCTTACAAGGAAACCTTCGGAATTTTGTTTGGATTCATACTCCTCGCAGTAATGGATCATTGCCAAACTTTGATATGTTAAAGTAATAAGATGCGCTTTTCAGCTATTCTCATGGAAAATGTCAAATACATTAACCCACGCACGTTACATGGACCGCGCTTCGAGTTTATAACAGGAAAGTCTGCGCTTGATTTCTGCTGCCTGCATTAAATTTATTTAAAAATGAAAGGAAAAAAGTACTGAAAATTCTACCACACCGCACGCGTAAAATGCAAAGGTATTTTATTATTCGTGGTGCCCGTCTTTGGAATAAACTACCTTGTACAATTAGAAATTCACCGTCACAATATCACTTTAGAAAAACTTCTTTTTGCTTACTTATTAAACACCTCAAATTCTACCCTCGAAATCACTCATTGGTAATACTTAAGCCCATCTGTAATAGTGATATATGTATATATAAACTTGTGCATGTATCCTTTTTCTTTCAAATATGTATAATTACTTACGTTTATGTATAGTATTCTTGTTAAATATCTATTGCTTATTTTTACTTATTTTTTATTAATGGCCCGAAAGATCGCTACCATATTCCATTGTATTAATATGTATCACCTGTTCCTTATAGGGCTGTCTAGCCCTAGGGACTTTTCACAAATAAATACAATACAAATACTTTTACTCCAAGAAAAGTTTTTTTTTATAGAGAATTGTCATTTTTCATAATTCAACTGAACATTTTTATCCTTGTTATTATTATTTTCATATAAGATACAAATAAAATATATGAAAATAGTGTAATAAGAATAAAATAAATATTCAAATATAAAGAAATAGTGAAATAAAATGATATAAAAATAGAATATAAATGAAAGCTATTTTATATTATTATATTGTTCATATTTTTAAATTAGAGTAACGAGTGGTTTTTTTTTAACGAAAAATTGCACACGAAAACAGAATTTTTCAAAGATGTCACGGCACTGAGTTATCGTTGAAATATTCGCTTCCAAAGTGATAAAGGCTGCAAAAAAAACAATTTTTTCATATGAAAGAAAATCGTTAAAAATTAATATTGTGGCTTGATTCAAATAAATGTAAATAAATATTAAAATCATGATTATTTAAATAAATTTAAATAGTCAATCACCAAAAAAAAAATTGCATGAAAAAAAATTGACAAAAAAGGCAGGCAGCAGTTGAAGGAAGGTGGAGGGAAATTTTTTAAAGCGGTTTTTCTCGAATATGGCTGAAAAGCGCATCTTATTACTTTAGCATATTACAAGTTTGGTAATGACCTGTTACTGAGAAGACTATGACTCAAAACAAAATTTCGAAGGGCAGGTTCCCCTTGTTAGATTTACAATTTAAATATATAGATACAAATTTCTAAAACAAAAAATATGTATTTAAGGTATTTATTATACTTTTGATATTCTTTTGAATTATTTTCAATATTTTTATCAAAAGCTATCAGCTTACCGCACTGTTTGCCAAACTTGGCAATCGGAATAACTTCATCGTTTTCTTTGATTTTAACGATGTAACCACCATGGACACCGGTGTAAAGTTCTCCATTGTAAGATGCGAATGCTTCAGGGCCGTGTAATTTTCCCTTGAATAATATTTCTGGATTGTTTAATCGGTCGTTTAATGCTAAAAAGCCTGTCAATTCTTTCGGTGATACAATACTGAAAAATGAGAAAAGTAAAAAATGAATTTTATTCTTTACAAAATATTGTGTGTCATACTTTTGCATGTAAAATATTTTTAAAGGAGATTTAAGTATAAACTAAGACAAGTACTAATTAAAAATGTGATATAATGGCACACTATATTATTAATTCTGAAAATTCTCTGCAAATAATTAAAATGAAAAGAGATTCCATTTTCTCAAGAGTACCTTATTGATGTTACGGTCAGTAAAATTCATGTTACTGCCTCTAAACGGAACATAAACACTGCATCTTATGATTATCTTTAATACTACTTGGAGCACAAATATGGAAATTGTATATTCTTCAGTATTATTATGCAAATTATTTACTTAACACGTCAAGAATTTGTCATTCTTAACGGAGTCCCAACTCAAATATTGTAAAATATAATTATAAAAATTTAAGAAATTTAAACCATACAATTTTTAACGTTTTAATTCGGAATATTGACTTAAAATTCTCAGTTTTTTAATGATTAATATAAAATTATTAGTCTTAAATTGGAAATTTGACCATTATTTTTAAAAAAACTGGAAAAAAGTAAAAAAAAAAAAGGTACAAAGCGAGAAAAGTGATTGTTTCCTTCAAAAAATGGAAGGTCATCAAATTCCAATATCACCAAAAAGGAAATCACTGATAAATTCGTTCGAAATATTTTGGATTTTAAAATTCAGAAAGCAGATTTTTGTAGTCAGTTTTTTTAAATTTCAATGTAAAAAATCATTACTAAAGTTGATAAAATGAGATTCTATAAATTTATAACAGATGCCGGTAAACTTGAAAGACCTGGAATAACATTTTTTCTGAATTTTCATTCGAGTCATATACTTCCGTATATGCAAATAGATTAAAATTAAATAACTTTAATACCTTTGACAGAATTTTATAATATGAAAAGATTTCAGATTAATTGTTGAATGAGTGTAAGCTATATCATAAAAAGGCGAAAGCCAGGGCATATTGATTCACTCTAATGTTCACTTTATTTGTATATTTTAATAAAGTTGAACAAAAATGATATTAGACATAAGGAGGTCAAAGTTCAGTACTCAGGTCAAATATTAGAGCCACGTACGAATGAACTATAAGAACTTATTTCTCAAAAATAAAAATTCAACTATAATATAAACAGATCAATATTATATAGAAATGTAGACTTACTTGTACTCGGTGAAGTTTGCATCTGGAGGAAGTCCTGGAGCGAAGGCTAAAACGGCCAGAATGACACCGATGTAAATAATTCCAGCTCCTATATTTTTCAGGTATCCCATCTTGAATCAAAACGGAATCCTGTATCGCAAAACAAAGGCGGGTTTTATTGACTGTTAAAAGACAATATGCAGAGACAATTGTAATCAACCCACGAGCCAACACGTACTATGAACTGTCGATGAAAAGTGCTATGTAACGTTATTTTTTGCAGTGGGAGCTTCGCTGTAACCTGTTAACACATTCCGGTTAGGACTTCGAATCCTGTCTCCCCCGTCTCGGGACTCGGATCGGATGGTCCCGCTATATCTGGTCGACTCGATCGTTCTCGAGAGTCAACGGACGAAATCGGAAATCTACACGTATGCACCCGTTGTAAAGGTCAAGGACATCGTTTTTTGTCCTGCTTGCCAAGACTGTCAATTTTATTTTGCAAAAAAAGATGTTCCACGTCGCAACAACCAATCCAAACCGAGCGACGCGTCTTCGAAAATACGCAGGTCGTACGGATATGAAATACGAATGCTTATAAATGCGTCGCGATGTCACGGTTTCAAGATCAAGGACATTGCAAAATAGGAGAAAATGAAGATGAACAGGTCGGCAAAGGAGTCGAACTTTACTTTTCAACCTTTATAGTTGATAAGAATCAGCAATTTTTTGCAATAATATGTCAAATTTGTTATTTGTATATATATAGCAATTGTTTCGAAAATGCTAACCTCCAAATCAACAAATTTGAAAGATTTAATACCGACCTAGTATGGTTTTAAAGTTTTCACAGAGATGAGGTGTTTTTATCATATTATATCTCATCTGTCATTATTGATTATGTTGAATGTTCAAAGAAGTATTAATTGGTATTAATAGCTTTGATTTTAATTGTCCGGAATTTGGAATATGACCATGAGGTGGCAGCAGTGTAGCAGCGCGAACACATTTAAAATGTTGCATTTTAAGTTTAGAATTTTTATTTTATAAGGAACTTGCAAAATTGATTAAAGAACGTGAAGTTTTACATTCTACAAGGAATTTTTCCACAAATAGCTCTTTCAGCTTATTATGATGAATAGCGAAAGTCGCTGGCAAGATGTCTGTACGCCGAGGGCCAAGAAATAATACCAATAGCCCAATAGTGCAGAATAAAACTTCATTTTTTTAATAAATTTAGGAAAAATGTTGAAGGACGAAACGCGTTAAATTCCTATAAGTTCAAGTAAAAATATTGCATTTTCAATCAAATAGATGAATTTTTAACCAAGTAACTTAATTTTCAACCCAAAAGATTAATTTTCAACCAAGACGATTAATTTTCTACAAAAAATACGATTTTTCAACAAAATAGTTGAATATTTAATAGTTAAATTTTCAAGCGAAGAGATGAAGTGTCAACTAAAATGGTGAATCTTCAACTAAAAAAATTAATTAAAAAAAAAGTAGTTCATCTTTTAGCTAGGCATCTGAACTTTTAACCGAAAATTAAGACGAATTCTCAACGGAAAATGTAAAAGTTGCTATTTAAACAAACAAACAAATTTATTTAGAGTAAAAAACAGTTTAATTCAACCAAAAAGACGAATTTTCAACAAAATAGTTGAATCTTCAACCAAAATAGATTAATTTTCAAATCTGTAGATTTAAATTTGTTAAAATTTTTAACAATTAATTTTAATCAGTGATTGAATTCTAGCTATGAATCAGTTATTATCATGATAAATTAGTAAGTTTTACTGATTTGTCTCTAAAAAGAGCAGATTAATAGCTAGAATGCAGTCACTAATTGATATTGGTAAAAAAATTACTAATCAAATGGTTAAAGAACCAAACAAACGCATTAAAACAAAAATTCTACCAAAATAAGAAATGAATTTTCGAAACAAAAAGACGAATTTTTGGTTGAACTTTCAAGCAAAATAGAATAATCAGTAAAAATATATAATGTAATATAAATATTAATATAAATTAATATAAATATTAAATCCTGGCGCCCTATGAAATTTCGCGCAGAAAATGCTATCTATAATTTGATTTTGGACTTTTATAGTGTTAGCATATAGAACAAAAGCCGATATGTTCGAAACCAATAATTATGAAACGCTGTGTGTGCAATCAATCGTTGAAGATAGCAAAAACAGGTTTTTTGCTTATTGCAATATATGTCTAACAGAAAAAGAGTTGAGTTAAATGCAGATTTCGCAAATATCTACAAAATGACGGGTCCTACGTTAAGATTCATTCATTTATTTAAGTGTAAAAAATAAAAAACGTCCGAAACTGCCTTTTTTAAAATATGCAATTATTTTTGCTATAATCAAGCAAGAAGTTTCAAACTTTCAGAAAATATGACCCTTGTACTCTTAAAAAATGTGCGAAACTTCAGCCCAAAATAACTTTTAGTTTTCCGAAAAACTAATTGCTTATTAAAAAATTAATTAATAAATTTTTTACTAAAGTGGATGATAGTACTCTACAAGAGTTTTAATGTCAAGTACATTTAGCGACAGAGCGACTTTTTATAATTATATTGCATAAAAGTGGCTTACAAAAGGTGTTAAGTTTTTTCTTATAACAAATGAAATAACTCCGTCAATTTTCATTTTATAAAGCTTAAGTTCGTACAAAATATAGAAAAAGAGTTCTACTAGTTGCTATAAAATTCACGAAGAAATGCATTCTAAATTTATTGTTCATAATCGTCTCTGATTCACGGAAGTTCACAGAATAGGATCGACGCAGTCAGTGGAGGCAGAGTGGGGGAAGCCGCTGCGCTGTACATGCCAGGCCACAGTGGGATGAAATCAAAAAACGAAGTTCAAAATAACTTGTAGCTGGCAATTCTTAGCCGCTTTTTGGATTTATTCAAAGAAAAATTCAGCATTAAATTTTTAAGAGAATTATGTGGTCGGATTTGTGAAGTATTTTTGTTTAAACTTTTATGTTAATGCAAAGAGTGAAGAAAAAGTCGATTTTTTCGTTTTTTTTGTTTATCTTCGTGAAAATTTTTTTTCTACAATCAGCATTGCCAGAATTTATGCACGGGGGTAGTTCAAAGCTAAAAAATTATGACATTGTTAAGTTAATTGTTATGAACAAATTAACTGAACAAATAGTCTACGCTATGGATTCTTCGTTTGCAAAGTAAATTTTTGCTTTACAATTACTTGCTTTCATCGAAAAAATAATACCCGATCATAAGAATTTGACATCCGATATTTTTTATTAATTTTATAAACAAAATGTATAAACAAATGCCTAGTGTGGACATTCAAAGGCAGAAAGAAATCGTTTTTTCTCTTAATTTTTCTAAAATTATATCGCCAGTGATGTTTATAAATGATGGACAATTATCTTTCGATATTTTTTCATTAATTTTATAAACAAATTATATAAACAAATGCCTAGTGTGGACATTTAAAGGCAGAAATGAATCGTTTTTTCTCTTAATTTTCCTCAAATTATATTGCCAGTGATATTTGACGATGGAAAATTATGATCCGATATTTGTTATTAATTTTATACACAAATTAAATGCCCAGTATGGACATTTAAAGGCAGAAAGAAATCGTTTTTTCTCCTAATTTTCCTCAAATTATGTCACCAGTGATGTTTAATCATGGAAAATTATCATCCGATATTTTTTTATAGATTTTATAAACACATTATATAAACAAATGCCCAGTGTGGACATTTAAAGGCCGAAGGAAATCCCTTTTTCTCCTAATTTTCCTCAAATGATGTCGCCAATGATATTTATTCGTGATATTTTGTTATTTTATATTTTTTATCAATTTATAAGAATACTACATTACGAAAATTGAAAGAAACAACAATTACCAAACAATTACATCACTGGCAACATACTTTGAGGCTAGTTGCGAAAAAAAACGAATGTTTTCTGCCTGTAAGCATCCACCCTAGGTATTTGTTCATTTAATTTGTTTACAAAATTAATAAAAAATATTGGATGATAATTTTCCATTATTAAACCTCACTGGCGACATCATTTGAGGAAAATAGAGGTCGAAAAAAATATTTTTTTCGACCTCTAAATTACCAAGTTATAAATTTCATTATATAATTCGTTTATAAAATTAATAACAAGTATCGGATGATAATTTCCCATCAATAAATATCACTGGTGACATCATTTAAGGAAAATTAGAAAAAAAAGATTTCTTTCTGCTTTTAAATGTCCACACTGGCCATTTGTTTATATAATTTGTTTATGAAATTAATAAAAAATATCAGATGATAATTTTCCATCACTGGCGACATATAATTTATAGAAATTTAAGAGAAAAAGCGATTTCCTTCGGCCTTTAAATGTCCACACTGGGCATTTGTTTATATAATTTGTTTATAAAATCTATGAAAAATATCGGATGATAATTTTCTATCATTACACATCACTGGCGATATAATTTGAGGAAAATTAAGAGAAAAAACGATTTCTTTCTGCCTTTAAATGTTCACACTAGGCCATTGTTTATATATAATTTGCTTATAAAATTAATAAAAAATATCGGATGTCAAATTTTTATAATCGGGTATTATTTTTTCGATGAAAGCAAGTAATTTTAACGCAAAAATTTACTTCGCAAACGAAGAATCCATAGTGTAGACTATTGATTTAGTTAATTTGTTTATAACAATTAACTTAACAATGTCATAATATTTTTTTTGCTTTCAATTACCCCCGTGCATAAAGTCTGGCAATGCTGATCATAAAAAAAATTTTTCACGAAGATAAACAAAAAAAAAATAAAAAATCGACTTTTTTTCACTCTCTGCATTAACATAAAAGTTTAAACAAAAAAAATTCAAAAATCAGGCCACATAAATCTCTTCAAAATTGAATGCTGAATTTTTCTAACAAAAAATCCAAACTCGGTTAAGAATTGCCAGCTACAAGTTATTTTGAACCTCGTTTTTTTATTTCATCCCACTGCATGCAAACTGTTTTAATATCTCAGAAACAAATTGATGTGTCAAGTATAGTTTTTCTTTAATTTGGACTAGCTTTCCGTGCTGGTTACAAATCTGTTGTTTGCTTCTCAAAAAAATTATATCTAATTCCTTAAGTTTAAAACTATTTTATTTATATCTTCTCTAATTTTGACATTAATTTATTGTTTATTACATTGACTATAATATATACCTCATTCTTTTGATGATTTAGATCTGAAAAATTATCTTAGGAAAAAAATGTAAAAAATACTTCGAATATTGTTTAATAACCATAAGTATACGCGACAGCGGCTACCGTCACTTCTTATAACCACCGTGACAAGCCTTCTTGCATAATCAGTCACAATGATCAACAACAAAAGAATGCATTTTCTCGTAAATTTTATAACAAATAGTACAGCTCTTATTCTGTAATTGATGTAAATTTCAGCTTTGTATGTTTAAAATTCCAGTGTAGAAAAATATTACCTATCGAATGGATTTAATTCCGATTCCATAAAGTGAAAATTGACGAAGTTGTTTCATTTGTTCATGAGAAAAAAGCATACCGCCCTTTTGAAGCCACTTTTATGCAATTTACTGATAAAATCTCTTTTATGCAATTTAATGATAAAATCTCTTTTATGCAATTTAATGATAAAATCTCTTTTATGCAATTTAATGATAAAATCTCTTTTTGCCGCTAAGTTTACTTGATAGCACAACTTGTGTAGAGGACAATCACCCACTTTAGTTGATATCCTATCGGCCAAACGTCTAGAAATTACGTTGAAAAATAGTCCATTTTTTAATAACAAAAGAGTTTTTATGAAAACTAGTAATTATTTGTTTATACGTTTTTTATTTTTTTCCAAGTAAACAAATCAACGGATCTTAACGTATGACCCGGCATTTTGTAGATATTTGAGAACTCTACATTTTTTAAATAAATATTTATTCTATCGACATATAGGTTTCTTGCAAAAAACAAAAAACATGATTTTTCTATTTGTAGCGATTGTTTATACACGCAGTGCTTCCTACCCGATTGCTTCAAACATATGGGCTTTTGTTCTATATGCTAACGCTACAAAAATCCAGAGTCAAATTTCAGGCCCAGATTTAAAAGTGTGTAGTCAAAAATCAAACAGTATGCAGTGGAAAATGAACTTTATTTTCTAACCAAAATTTCTGGTTTTCTAAGCTAGTACTTTAAAATTAGTAAAAGTAAATCAAAATTTCTATTTATTTATCGCAGGCTTCACAGTATTCCCCCTCAATTTTCCTCCCTTTTGAGCTTTTTCTCGTTTTCCACTTAAATACGAACTCAATTAATAGAACTGAACAAGAAAATCCAATTATTATTCGTTGAAAGTTCATTCTTGCTGGTTGAAAAGTTTATCATTATATTTTTTGTTGAGCATTCATATATTTTGGTTTGAAATTTAATTATTTGGTTAAAAATGTAATTATTTTGTTGAAAATTCTACAATTTTGTTGAAAAGTGATCATTTTTGATTGAAAATTCAACTATTTGGTAAACTGTTTTTACTCTAGTAACGACAAAATCTTTTTTGTTGGAAAATTAATCTCTTTTGGTAGAAACTTCATGTTTTTTGGTTATAAATGCAACTGTTTGGTTGAAAATTAATCTTGTCTGGTTCATGATTCAATCATTTTCTTGACAATACGTCTTTCTGGATGGATTAAACTATTTCTGATTTAAAATAAATATATTTTTTTGTTTAAATAGTAACTATTACATTTTCTTTTGAAAACTCATATCTTTTTTCTTTTGGATAATCAACTACTCGGTTAATAGTTGAACTACTTGGTTAAAAATTAATTTTTTGGTGAAGGATTCAACATTTCAGTTGAAAATTTATCTCTTTGGTTGAAAATGTGATTGTTTTGTTGTTAACATTTTTTTTGCCAAAAATTACTTTTTTTTTACTAAGAATTGTATTCTTCCAGTTGAAGATTCGTCACATAAGTTGAAAGTTTATCTCTTTGGTTAAAAATGTAATTATTGCGTTGAAAATCCGTTTTTTAGTTGAAAACTAATGTTTTTATTGAAAATTTAATTATTCCAGTTGAAGATTCATCATATAAGTTGAAAGCTCAAATTCAGAGAGAACCAAACAGTAGCAGTTTTAACCAGAAAAGATTAACTTTCTACAGAGATAAATTTTCAAACCAAAAAGACGAATATTGAACAAAATAGTTGAGTTTTTAATCAAAAACGAGTGTTTCAACCAAAAATAAAAAATAAATTACAAAAATGTCAACCAAATTCTTTAATTTTAAAGCCAAAGAGACGAATCAAGCCAGACGAATTTTTTACATGAAAGTATGATTGAAAAAAAATTAATTTTTAACAAAATAATTGATTTTTCATTCAAGTAGATGAATTTTCTACCAAGAATATTAATTTTTTACCAAAGAAACCAATTTTGAACAAAATACTTACATTTTCAACCAAAGAGATAAACTTTCAACTTATATGATGAATCTTCAACTGGAATAATTAAATTTGCAGTCAGAAAATCAAGTTTCAACAACAAAAAACGTATTTTCAACAAAATAGTTACATTTTTAACCAAATAGATGAACTTTCAACTTATATGATGAATTTTCAACTGGAATATAATTGAGCAGTAAAAAAGTAATTTTAAACCAAAAAAAGAAACGAATTTTTAAACAAAACAGTTATATTTTCAGCCAAAGAGATAAATTTTAATCTAAAATGATGAATCCTCCACCAAAAAATGGATGTTCAGCAAAATAGTTTAACTTTTAATCCAGTAGTTGAATTCAACAAAAAAAAGATATTTTGCAAAAATCAGTTGAATCCTTAATCAAAACAGATTAATTTACGTCTAAAGAGTTGCATTTTTAACTAAAAAAGTTAAAATTCCAAGTTTGAGCGCGCCCAGGGCGCGCGACTGTTGGATCTCGCGCTTCGCGATCGATCATATATTTATCTCGCGCTGCGCGCTCGGGCGTATTTGCATCGCGCTTAACGCTCGGCTCCTCTAGATTTCTGAACTTCGTGTTCGATTTCGATGAAAAGAAAAAGTTTGTTTGCAAATCTTATGAAATTATCAAAACCTCTACATATTAAGTGATTGTTAAATTTGTTTTCATTTTAGACTGAAAAGGAACTTTATTTACTCAAGGTTCTATCGACCTTAAGGAACACATTCTCATCCAGAAACTCGCGCTTCGCGCTCGATATTTGATTTGAAAATCATTTGAACCTTGCGTTCCACGCTCGGTTCTGTGCACCGTATGATAGAAACAAAAAAGTTTGAGCGCACTTACGACGCGCGATTTGGTAAATACACTGAGCACGCACTTTGTGCTTCGTGTTCTATGTTGTTCATATACAAATTACTAAATTTGTATTTGATTTCAAATGAAAAATAATTATATAATTTAGGCGACAAATTTTATTAGTTAAAATTTTATTTTAGCTTGTTCCGTTTTTCAAAAAAGTTAATTTTTTTCATTTTGAATATATTCTTACAACAAAAATTGATTACAAGTTTGTAAACCTTTTTTTAATGCACAATTTTTGTTAATTTATCTGCTTTAGTACCTTGCATTGTTTTTTCAAAAATTTGATTTTTTTACTGTCAATGTTATTTTCACGAATAAAACAAAAACTACGCATCCTATCGAAACATGATTCACAACAAATTTTGTACCTCCTCCTTGAATAAACAAATTTTGTTTTCGTCATTTTTTTCGTAGCTCGTGTTATTCGTCTATAAATTTGATTTTTCTATTTTCAATGCTGTTTTTTACGAATAAAACAAAAACTACGCGTCATATCAAAAAGTGAGTCATTAGAAATTTGTAAATCTTTTTTAGGTGCACAATTTTGGTGGAATGATCTTTTCTCGTATCTTGCATAGTTTGACAGCAAAATGGAATTTTTGATTTTTCATCATTTTTTTGTGCGATCAAAATTTGAATTTTTTATTTTTCAAAAAATTCAAAAAACTGTTATAAAAATATTATGGGATGTTCAAAAAGCAACGTTTTTTGTCCTCTTGACTTTTTTTCATATCGTGCATTTTTCGGCCTAAAATGTTCATTTTCGTTTGTTTTGTGGAATTTTGAAAATGCTATAACTCCAGTAATTTTTTTTTTATCACGAAAAGTCATTAGGATATTTTGTTCGTCATTTTGCGTACTACTAATAACCGTACATAGAATTTTCAAATCTTCAAAAAAAGTGGTCTCAAAAATTTTCAAAATGTGCTCACTTTTTGAATTTTTATCCAAAATAGCTGGTTAACGAACTCGTTCTTTTTTTTTAGGCCATAAAAAAGTGTGCCAAAGCTTAATCAAATCTGATCATTTTTTCGAAAGTTATCGTGGCTACAGACAGACAGACAGACATGCTACAGACTACAGACATACACCTTGGTAAAAATCGTTTTTTCTGACTCAGGAGGTCTCAAAACGTGGAGATTTGATGAAAACCGACTATGTCAAATTTTAATGAGAATGTAAAAAATTTTGTCTTCAAAACAGTTGAGTTTTCAACCAAAAATGATGACTTTGTAACAAAATTGTTGAATTTTCAACAAATTATTACAGTTTTAACCTAATAATTAAATTTCAAACCAAAAAAGATGAATGCTCAACAAAAAATATAATAATAATCTTCCAACCCAAAAAGAATGAACTTATAACGAAAAATAGATAGTTATAGACTTTTTAATGGGTTCTATTAATTCAGTTCATATTTAAGTGGATAACGAGAAAAGGGTGAAAGAAAAGTGAGTTAAGCCTGCAATAAATAAATAAGAATTCTGATTTATTTTCACTAATTTTAAATTATTAGCTTAGAAAACTAGAAATTTTGCTTAGAAAATAAAGTTAATTTTTCACTGCACATTTTAATGGCGTTATTTTGATACATGATTCAATATTTATATTATTTAATATTAATATATTTATATAACATTATATTATTGTTAATAATGACACTGATATATCATATTAATATTAATATATATTAATACAGAATTAAATGTTTAAATTTAATGCTTAATAGTATTTTTTTAAATTTAATTTTTCCCGCTTTAATATTTGAAACTTTTGAAGCATTGAAACGTTTCCAAAGTTTCATAAAACTTGTCATTGGGCCAAAGTGTCGTGAAACTTGACAACCCTAGATCGATTTTAATATTTAATTGAGTAGCTTTTGAACAGTAAAAAATAATATCCGAACACACGTGAAAAATAATTTGTTTTCCAATTTATAAACAAAATAAACTTTCGTCTCATTCAATTGGTATTATTGTTTGGCACTCGTAAGCATACAATAACATATACTATAAACTGTTTAATTAAAATTGAGAAAATGTTGATCCTTATCTAGGTATAAAAATAGAAAACAATATTGTCTATTTTCTAAAAAATAAAAAATATGTAAACTAGTTATCATAGCTTGAATTTCGCGCCACTCAAATCTGATGGCGCTGCGATTACGCATAAAAATAAACAGCTGTTTTGTCGCCTGCTCTCTTGATGAAGTTGACATATCTCCAATCATTCACCCTCACCCTCTTTAATTTCGCACTATTTCGCGTGTGTTTAGAGAGTGTCCGTGTCCCGTGCAGTCCCGTGCATGAATCGCGATGACCTCTTGACTCTGTTGACGACGGAGGTGCATTGTAAGTTTATTAGTGTATATGGAGGGATATAGTGACGATGAAATGGAAGAGCGACGATCAATTCGTAACTCGGGAAAGGCGCTCAAAAAATACGGGAGCACCGCCAAGCACATGAAACGAAATGAAATCTTGGTCAAACACGCTGTTTCCAAGACAGACACGCTCCAGGGGATTGCACTCAAGTTCGGAGTCACGGTGCGTATGAAAATCAATCGATGTCACATATTTTTACCCATTGCGTCCTTTTTTTGGGAATTCTGAACGCTTTATCTACTCTTCTGCGTTGGAATTTCTTTTCATTGACATTTAGAACCTCCATTTCCACGCAGAGGAATTTTCTTTCTGTGTCAGAGTCATATGATTAAAAGTAGAAAGTAAATTTCGCAGAGTTGTGTATTTAACCTAACCTCCAAGCTGCCAGTTCATAAATTGAATTAATGATTTTTACACAAGATGAAAAGGACCGCGCCTCAATAGTTCCTAAATATCTTGTACGAAAGTTATCTTTTAAAGGGTTGTTCATTTTTGTGTGATAAACTTGATGTATATTGGGTATAATTTATTTTGAACGGTAGAGTTGGTTTTTAGTTAGAAAATTCTGACTTGTATATATAATTTATGATGACTATTGCTTTTTGTCTCAATTTTTATCACTGTTGGATTTACGGATTAGAAAAAGAGATATTTCCTTTTTTTCCACGTGACATTTTCACGATTGAATGATTGCTTTTTCAAGGTTGTTTGAAACCTGTGCAAAGTAAAATTATCTGCTAGTATCTTGACTTTTTTAAAATGAGGGCGTGTTATTAGAATAGAAAATATAAATTTCATGAGTTCCAAATAAGGTTCAGACAAAGTTTGACATTCTTTCAGTCCCACATTTTTTAACTATCGCAAAATGATACGTACATTTTTCACTTGTATTTATTATAACTTCATTAGTTATTTTGCATTAAATGTCACTGAAGCCGCCTAATGTAGCAAACGTTGCAAATTAGTTTGGGCGATCCGGAAAAAGCGGGTGTTGTGGACAAATGTACCACCAATCCCTGTCCATCCAAAGTTTTTGTTAAGCGGAGTAAAAACTACTGTGTTTGAAATATTATACTTAAGGAGATTAAGGAAGGTTGAAAAAGGATTTTGAAAGTTAGAAATATTCAAATTGAATAAATTTGCAAGTAGAGTTTGTCAAATGTTGAACTACTATTAAATAAAAATTGTAAAATTTTCCGAGAATAAAAGTGCAGTGTATTAACAGTTTCTTAAAGTTCTACTATGTATCAGATTTTGATTTATAGAGCGTGCAGTTTATTTAAGCACAGTTGCAGCTCGCTCTCCTTCAAAGGAATCATATATTTGTTTAGAAAATTCATATCTGCCAGATGTCCAGAGAAGCAAATCTTTCAAATGAAATCTTTACGATAAACGTATTTCGTCCACAAGTTCTTTAAATTATATCTTTATAAATATATAATTAAACCTTCGAGGGATTTTTATTCCCTTCATGGACTATTTTTTTTTAATTAAATTTTTTTAATTAAATTTTTTTATTATTTTGAATGAATAGCCGAATAAAATACGTATACCTATGACAATCTATTAATGTAATAGTTTTGGTAATCATATTTTTTTTAATTTGTACTTTTAGATTTTTCTCAATCAATTGAATTCTTTTTTTACTTTTCGGTGGAGGTTTTAGAAATATAAAACTTTCCATAATCATTCATTCTCATTCACGTTTACAGATTTTAATCTTAAACATCTGACATGATAAAACCAAAGAAAAACTTCCTATAGATTTATCTTGAACTGTGCTCTTAGGATCGTCTATCAAGTAGAAGCGAAGGGTACTGAGTGATTCATTTTTTTGTATGCGTATCATTTAGAATTTCTCAAATAATTCAGAGTTCCAGAAAATTTCTCGTGATTTATAAATTTTTTTTCACCTCTCTAATGGATTCTTTTGAAGCTATAAAAATGAACTTCTTAATAAATAGAGCGCTAAGTATGTTTGCATTTGAAGTTAAGTAACAAGGAGTTTATAAATTTTGCAATTGCTCCTGCACTAGAATATTCATGAAATACTAAAATGAGAGCAGATCTTTCGTTGTATCTGATACGTTGTAAGTAACAGAATGTCTTACACAACTGCATTGTATATTCAGTATCATTACTCGATTATATCATTATTGGATGGCTGAGTGTATTATGGCTACAAAGCGAACTGAAAATAAAGGATAATAGAACATCGTATCTGTTTAACACAGTTACATATTTAAATTTAAGTTTTTTTCGTTCAATAAATTTATACTTATTAAGAATTATATATTAATTTATAGATTTATCAAAAGAATTCTATTGCAAAATCAATTAATTAATTATATGGCCAACAACAATTGGCCAATTACATGGCCAACGGCCATGCCACGCTGAAAAAACCAGTTCTCGTCAGATCACTGAAGTTAAGCAGCGTTGGGCGCGGTTAGTACTTGGATGGGTGACCATTCGAGAATATTGCGTGCTGTTGGCATATTATGGGTGTGGTGAGCCCAAACTTGTAGTTATTTATAAATACAAGAAAACTATCCACCTAGAAACACTACCCGAATCGGGTAGTGTCACGCCTACCCTGAAAGGGAAATGGCTTAATGGTATACATACATACATATTAAATTTAATATTGTATAATCAAAAAGTTGACAATATCATGTCCCTGGAATATTTTCTATATATATACATATATATATATATATATAAAACTTAAATCTAACTTTCAATATATTTCTTGTCAGGGCCGCTTCGAACCGCATGGATTGTGTGGGAACGTCGTTCCATATTTCGTTCCCATATTTTAATGAAATATTAAATTGTAGAAATTTCGCGTTTTTCCCCTAAAGGATCTTGACGATCTTTGTTTCGGAAAAATATTGTTTTGAATGAAAATATCGTCTGCCAAGTAATAGGGCAAATTGTCGAATCAAATACGAAATAATCCCACTTCCTATCAGGCGTCCTGTTCAAGTCACACATTGTGTGGTCGACAAAATATGCTCTTTTGAAAGGAAATGAAATGAAACGTTGATATTCTGAAACAAATGATACAAAGGACAAATATCTTTGAGAAATTGTAACTAACCTCGTAAAGGTCAAAATTTCATTCAAATCCGTTAGTAAGAAAGTTTGGTATAGTAGACTGGCATTTTGGTATATTACACCTAATTTAAAAAATACTCCTAAATTTGAAATACTCTTGTGCCTGTACAGTTTTTGAGTATTCTTAAATTAGAAATAATTGTATAACTTTGAGATATGCTGAATGTAAAGTAAAAACCTGTAGGGGATTTTCGTGTAAATCAAATCATCATGAGAGGGAGTAGTTAAAAATTAAGGAATCAGTGTTACGAATATTCTGTTGTCTATATTGTTTGTTTATCAATTACTCATGACGTGCGTATTTGATAAAGAAGTTGATGATTACGCCTAATCTAAAGATTCTTATTTCCAATCTTGTAATTTTCAGGAAAGAATGTCAGATTTTCTGTATTCAAGTTAGATCGAATTATAGATAATACAGTTAAATATAAAATGATGGATACTTTTTTTCTAAGTATAGCTTTATTACTGATTTTATAGACTTATTTACTAATTTACATCTTGTGATGAAATTAATAAATTTTGTTGTTTTAGATTTTGTTTTAATTTTTTATTTTGTCCAAACTCAAAGGTTTTAAATTCCGATTTCGAGTTTTGTTGAATTCTCATTTCCTTTGCCTATTTGTTATTTTTCACATGTGAATGTTTTTTGTTTACTGTTTCCACATTTGAAAGTTAAAAATTTATTTCAATTGCTTTTTATTTTAAGTTCTACTGCTACATTTTTTAGGGAATATTAATAAACTAAAATTCGATTATTTTCTAATGCAACCAATTTTTAATATTAGATCAAATTCCTAATTATAATTGAATTATTTATTATCATGAAGATGAATAATTATTTTTCAGACGGAACAGATTAGAAGAGCAAATAGACTGTGGGCGACAGATAGCTTATTCTTACGAGAATATTTATTGATCCCTGTACCTGTGGATAATCCTTTATCTACGCAAAGCAATGATGCCTCGACTGAGTCCGAGTCTAATCACACTATTGCAAGTGTAAGTTTACAAATATATATATTTATATATATTTGCTTAAAATGTTATTTATTGTGCCATAAGTTTTAAGAAAATTGTATTCCATCTTCATAATTTAAAACTAGCTGTGAATTGGATCTCGGGCGTTTCCACTTGATTTTTATTTATATTTTATAGAGTTCATTTGATGATAACTTTCCTTCCTCATTATGATTAATTAGCAAATATATTTGTTTCCTCATAGAGAAAGCATGAATTATTTCTTAAGTCTCGAATCAAGGAGTTTTTTTATTCATACAGCAATTGGAATGTTGTTAGTGAAACAAAAGTTTTGCTGTAAGAAACACATTTTTCAAATATGACAAATGACCATAACTTCCCTACTCTTCAATAAAATGCATTAATATTACAGGCTAATTGATTTTTCACGAATCAAGAAATATTTCCTATTCTAGCAACAACTTTTAATTATGTCGATGAAAAATGTTAACTATGAAAAATCGATTTTTAATATTATGAATGTCCATAACTTCCCTGATCACCTCCAAAAATATGTATTAATATTATAGGTCAATCGATTCGTCTCGAAACACGGAATCTTTTATATTGTTGCATCTACTTTGAATTGTGTTAATAAAAAGCGGAAATTTATGAAAATTTAAGGGAAAATATGTGGAAATTTATGGATATTTGCCAGAAATTTACGAGTATTTTTAATATACTAATGTTTTAATACTTTTAGATAATACATAATTTATATCGACTGCATGCTATTTAGTGTTTTACATAATTTATGAAAGAATTTATTCTAAATATTGCCAGTCCAGTCAATAACGATTATTTGATGCCTTGTTCAAATTCGCTGCTTGACGCGTATTAATAAAGTGAAATTGCAGCATTAGATCAGTTGATTTGCAAGTTGAGCAAAACATTAAATTCAAATTCGTCAATTCTAATGTCTAATGTGTCGAAATATCTGCTTCTTATATATAGTCCAGTTAGTGGTTCAAAAATCTGAGCACAATATTTAACACATGAAAAAAAGGGATTAAGTATTGTGTAAAGATTAAGCTTTTGATTTTCTTAAAGTTACAAATCTGGCAATATTATCACGCCAACAATAATTATATTATATAATATATGGTCTTAATAGAAAACATAACATTTATTTTGAAAATGGCAACAAGGACAGTCCGCGCTATACGGAAAATCACTCCTATATATTCGGACAATTGTTTAGAAGTTTATATTAGACATTTATTAACTGAGAAACATTTAATTATATATCATATTAAAAATATTTGAAATTGTTACGACTACGAAGCTTCCTCTATGAGGAAGGCAACTAATTAAATTTAAAGGTATATTACAAAATGCTAGTGAATAATAATTCAAAATCATTTTTACTGTACAATAATAATAAACGTCCGCATAAAAAAGATTTAAGTCAAGGTGAAAATTATTATTTTCGGGTTTGATGTGTGGATGATACTAGGGCCTATACTAAATCTTTTGGCATTATGCTCAACTCTTTCAAGCAACCGGAAGAGGGTATATTTCACGAAGAAAAAGTATAACACTTGCGCTTATGGTATTCGCCAATTTGAGTGGGCTTTTCTCAAAAAGTGTTTTTTTGAAGTTCCAAGTTCAAAAAAGCCCCGCTGACTCGTTTTTTTACCTAAAGGGTTTGTCCCGTGCTTCAAAAGTTGAAAATTTATCCTGCTATATGGCCCGTCACCTAATTTTTATATATTTTTATTGTATTATAGTTTATATATTATTATATATTTCGACCATAAGGGGCCGTTCAAGTATTACGTAAGCATACTTTTCCCTATTCTTGACCCCCCCCCCATTGTAAGCATATTTTTGTATTACTAATATACAACAATAAGCATCCATTTAGGCCCTTTTCATGCGGACGCCCACACATATTTCACATTTTAATAAATGTAAGTTACAACATTTTTACAATTTTTGCAGACTTCTAGGTCGTCTTCGATGTCATCGTCCTTAGACCAAGAAAGTTCGGTAGATGATTTCTTAGCAAGAATGGATTCGTCTATAGCTAGTGTAAAGAAAGAAGTGAAACGCGCTCAAGGAAACAGTGAGTAAGTTAACCAGTTTTGTACAAATGTGTTTTATTTCCTAATCGTTCCAAAAATAATATTGGCAAAAGCATATTTTCAAAGTCAATTTGTGAAGAACATAATTTTCTTATTAATTAATTACCCTCCGATTAAAATTTTATTAAAAAATATTATATTAATTTTATTACTCAAATTTTTTTAACAATCATGGGTCCTGCTCGTATTGTTAGTATTTTGCACCAGTTTTTAAATTCTTTTCTAAAATTTTCCTACTCACGGAAAATAAATTTTTTTGTCTTCAACGTTTTCTAGTTTTAATGATTAAATTAGTGGAAAGAAGCTTATTATGAATAATGTGGAAAGTTCGGTTACAAGTTACAAAATACGGATGTGTACAATTTTCTGTATACATAGCTGCGATTCTAGCTGGTGCATGAAGTGATTAATCATTCTTAAACATTTTATTCTTGAAAAATGATAATAATCAAGGATATTTCATTTATTTGAAGAAGATAGAAATGCTCAATCTGATATGTGGCTCTCACATCAGTATAAGTACGAAGCACTTGAATTTGAAAACAAGACGGGTACCAGGGATTCATTTTTGAAGTGAACGAAGAAGAAAAATTCGTGCGCTGCCTTTCAAACTTCAAGTTCAACAAAATTTTCTTTCTCACCACAATAGTCATAAATAATAACAGTTGAGTAACAAAATTTATACAGTACTCGAAATAAAGCCAAGAAAGTTAGTATATAATATTCATGAATGTCTTTCTATTAGTGAGATTTATAATAAATTTCGAATTAATTGCGGAGAAAAATTAAATAAGAGTACCTAAATAAATGTATCGAATTTTATTGTTGGTGATTTCAAAAGATTTTAAAACATAGTAATCAATAATTAAGTACAATGCCCACTAAATATTACAATGAAGGATTTTAAATATTTTAGTTTAATTAGAAACAGTATTTTCATTCAATAGTTCAAATGAGCTTAAAATTTAATTTTCTTAACATTTGAAATCATCTAGGAAATTATTTTAAATATAATGTTTTTAATAATTTTGAATAATGAATATTTTAATCAAAAATATTAACTTTATACAATATTCTATAAATTAAAACTTGTTGTAATTTAAAGGTTTCCATTCGATTACTCTCAATATTTTCAGGCTTGCAATATCAACTATAGAATAAAATTAAATGCATTAAATTTAAGTTTCATATCTTCGTAAAACTTAAAACCTAAAAAGTGTTAAAAATATCTGTAGGGGAGTAAATATTTAGAGTGAACTCAGACGAAAATATTTATTTTAACACTCAATTTATCGTGAGTTGAATTCAAAAATAAATAACGTGTTTTTTTTTTAATTGACGAAGTAAAATTTTGTTAACTATTTTAATTTGCATAACTTTGTGAGATGGAATTCATTATAAATCAGACCGCGGTTCTTGCTTATGTAGCAGAATAGGTAGTTGACGAAATATTTTGTTTTTCAAAGGAAACAAGACGACTAGAAATGTATCCATTAGACAAAAAATTTTTGACAAAGTTATTAATTTTTTAATTTTGTAAAGCTGATAACGCAGACTATCAAAAAAAGTTGAAGGATGGCAGTACAGAACTAGATAACTTACATTTGTTCGAAAATGGGTTCATTGCATACAAAATTCTTAAAAAATCAAAATATGTTGTGATAAAAACATTTGCTCGAATTATCATTTTTAATACAATAATAAAAAAATGTAATTTAAATTTTAGTTACAATTTTACCGTAGTATTTTAGCGAGGTAGTAATTTTTTTCTTCCCTTCACGATATTTTTTAAAATTATTATCGTTTATTTAACAACATCCCTTCTTTTCATAGTCCTTTCACCGAATAATCGTATATCTCGTATATATCAAACCTTTGTTATTCTTATTTAGCTTCCCCATATTTTGGGAGCAAGTTTTTATTTTTGAGAAAAATTGAAAATTCGATTTTCAATCGCTACCGAAAATCGATTTTCAAAACCTGTAAAGTTGTAACCTTAAAATTCTTGGACGATTTACTCGGAATTCGTTCACTTTTTTAGATCAAAACTTTTTTACCCTCGTTCAAAAACTGAATATCTCGGGGCTAAAGTTTTCGTTTTTGATTTGAACTAAAGATTACATTTTTATCACAATCCGCAGACTAGCCTGTTCCAATTTGTGGTCAGTGTCACTTTGAGACTCTCAGCTGACACATCTATTTCCTCGAAAGTGGATAACTCTTTCTAATAAAATTTTCTTGGGCTTAAAGCAACAACACGTCATCTCGGAAGTGGATTTCTATCTTATTTTTAAATGGTGATTTAGATTTTACAGAATGCTTTTTTCGGTCGCCTGAAAAATTCCGATTTGGTTGGTTATTTAATTCTGTATTGCCACCCATCTGTTGTCGGTCTTCAAAGTGTCATATTATTTAAACTTATGCAAGTATTTAATTTTTTCGTCTAAAATCTTATAGAACTTTTTATTTTCTTTCAACACCCATAAAAAATTGTTTTAAAAGCTTAAAAATGAGCAAAATCGTTGCAATTATTCGAAAAATTTTGAAAGACAAATTACTCAAAAATCCCAGCCGTTTTCTATTCTAAGGGACCCGCATAAAATATATGGAAAAACGAAAAGGCCTTTCGGTGGATTCTAACGGCACTAATTTATTTGGTAGTTTATTTAACTAGGGTAAACAGGAATATTGCCGTCGCCCTTCTAGTGAACGAAACTATGCAGCAAAAATGCATTTATTTAAAATAGATACGTGTATGTGGGTAAATATTCTATTGTCCACGTAAGTTGTATTTCAGTTTTTCATTAAATCTAATTTAAGAACATGATTAAATATTATGTAATTTCTGAGTATTCATACCAAATATTTAATCGTGCTCTTGATTTATATTTAAAGAGTAGGATTTTTTATTGATTTTATGAATTTTCCAAATTTTTAGGAACACTTTTATAGATTTGGCAAAAACTCGAGATTTAAAAATGTTCATTTTGCTGACAAAAACTTTCAACTTAGAAGTTAAATATTTGTTCACTCATCCTTTAAAATAATTTCAACATAGGCGAATTCGACGCGAAATTTTCTACTTTTTAAAATTATTATACTTGCAAAGTCTTAGATTCAGTTTCTGCATAGATATTCATCTTTGAAGTGAAATATGAATTTTCAAACGGTCAAAGAAAATGTATCTAAACTTTTTGTCGGTAGTGTATATGGTAAATATTATTTCACAAGATTTTATCGTGAGCAAGATTTGCCTTACTAATTGCAGATTGAGTTGCTCGTGCTCCGTAGAGGAAGGGTTCATATTTTCTTTTTGTGTCCATGACCGCCTTTTTGGAATACTACAATCTTTGTCTTTCTTACATTTACAATAAGGTCATTCAGTTTACAATATTTTTTAATAAACATCTTAGTATTTTTTTTTCATTTGTATAGAGGTATCTGTAAATGATCAATTGAAACCCACCCCTCTGATTCCCTCTGCTCTCAAGAACTCCTCAAAATCAGCAGTAAAATGGGGAAAGAATGTTGCACTAAAGGGCGCCTTGCAAAACTCCTTTTGTGATCTCTATAGACCTTGAGGTACTTGCAGTTTCCTTTACAGCAAAATTAGTTTTCGAATACAGATCCATAAATATTTGAATGAACTTGCTACCCGTATCCATTGCGTGAATTTTGTTCCATAAGATGTTATGTGAAACGGACGAGAAGGCTCTTTGAAAATCTACAAAAAGCACAAACAAAACTTGCCTCTATTTTGTTTAAGACAAATTTGAATCACGGCATTGAGAGAGAAAATATTATCTAAACAGTTTCGATTTTTTCGAAATCCAGTTTGGAATTCGGGTAAAAGATTCGAATTTTCCACCCATGTAGTTATTCGCTCTGTTAGGCTCTGAGTAAAAACTTTCGTAATACAATTTACTAACGCAGTTGATTTATAATTATTCGGGTCGTGCTTGTCTCCTTTTTTATGTAACGTTTTTGCATATGTTTGAGCTCATTAGTCTGGTATTTCTTCCTTTTCTAAAATGTTATTGAAAAGAGAGCTCAGATATTCAATCCAGTGGCTAGGCAATTTTTTTAGGATTTCATATGAGATTCCGTCAGGACCTAAAAGCTTTATGGTTCTTACATTTTTTAAGGCTTAATAAAATTTCGTCAGTTATGTGAGAATCTAAAGTTGGATTACTATCTTCGTTCAAAATATCCAAAAGAGACAAAGGGGAAACAGGGTACTCACGAGGAGGAAATATTGACTGGAAGTAAGCATACCACCTCTCCAAATCAATGCACTCCTCAGAAATAGGTCTACCTTTATTACTGTTTATTATTTCCCAGAAGGTTGAAGAGTTTTTTACTGATGCAAGTTGGTCTAAAATGAAAAGTCTGTATGTTTCCTTCTTTGTCATCTGCATATTTTTGTATTCCACTTTCTTTTTTTTATATTATTATTATTATTATACCATTAAGCAATTTCCCTTTCGGGGTAGGCGTGACTTGCTCGGTTGGAAAATAGTAGTGTGTAGATGGGTATATAGGTATAAGGTAGATAGGTATATAGGTGTAAGGTGTAGATATTTTAGATTGATCTAGAATTCTCGTGTTATTTATTTAAATGACACGTTCGTTCCGCAACACTGCTCCGACCCAGGTTGCCTATCAATCTCTCTAGCGATCATCCCAAGTGAAGAGCCTCACAAAATTGTTATTTGTGGTTCTCCACTTGGGCCCATTAGTATCCAAGGTCTTTGTTTCAGGCGTCATTCACTCTATTGTCACTCTGTTTACAAACTATTTGTCGCCACACTTTTCTGTCCTGGCATACTACTCTAGCTTCCTTCACGTCCATGCATTTTTTTATGCAAGCTCTCGTGTTTCTATGGCTTCTTATGTCTCTTCGGATTAGTGTCTCATTCACAGATTCTAACTATTCTTTCGGCGGTCTACCTCTGGGCATTCTGCCATTTACTTTACCTTTATACACTTGTTTGGTCAGTCGTTCATCTTTCATTCTTTCAAGATGTCCGAACCATCTTAACTGATTTCTTTCCCATATTTCAACTAGTGTCTCTCCTGTACCACATTCTTGGAGGATTATCTCGTTTCGGACTTTGTCCATCAGTGTTTTCCCGCGCAGGGGTTTCATGCCAATCGCGTTAATTTTACTCCTGTCCTTTTCTTGACAGGACCATGTCTCGCTACCGTATAGTTCAGTCGGTACGAATATAGAATTATGTACGGCCATTTTAGCTTTTTTTGATATGTTGCTTTTTCTGAGAATGGACCCTGCTCTACCGATAACCTGTTTACCCTTATTTATGCGCCTATCTAACTCCCCATCTATTTTTCCGTCGCTAGTGAATAGGCTACCCAGATATATACGTACTTGTCAACTTGTTCTAATCTCTCATCATTTAGGACAATGTTGCACATTGTTTTCTCACTTTTTCCCTCAAACACCATGATTTTTGTTTTATTTATGTTAATTTTGAGGCCTATGTTCTTCATGCTTGTATTAAGTTTATTCAACATTCTTTGTAAATCCTCGATTGACTCTGCCATAACAATCTTGTCATCTGCGAAAGCTAACCCACGTACCACTGTTTCGAGATCTACACCTTCTTCGTCGAAGAGGGCCATTCTTAGACACTTATCCATAAATATGATAAATAGCCATGAGGACGTAACGCATCCTTGTTTAACCCCTTGCATAATATCGAACCAGTCACTCAGTTTTCCATTAACCCTTACACTCGTTTTACTGCCTGAATATATTGTTTGTATTGCTTGTAGGAGTCATCCATTGACTCCGTACTCTTTAAGGACTTCTCAAAGTTTACTTCTATAGAATTACTAAATTTGGCTCAAACTGATGGGCTTTACATTTTTTTAGAAGATATTTTAGAGATTTTTTACATTTTACACAATCCGATTCAAACTAAGGCTTTAACAGGCCCGTTCTTTTGTTAGGGAGACACATTCTTATTTTGTTGGCATTTTCGGTGATGGTTTGAGTTAAATTATTCGCTACTTCATTAACTGTCGGATTGCCTGGAAGGCTGTTTTGGGGGACTTGAATGAGCTCTTTGTAGTTATCAATTAGATTTCCCCCTTCATTTTAAGCTTTGTTCAATTTTAACATCAAAGAAAGTGTTATTTAATGTAAGTGCGATCGGAAGGTGATCCGACGCAGTGACAATATAGAGGACTTCAAAGTCTGTAATTGATGATATTCCATTCAAATTGGCCCAAACCAGGTCAATGGGGGATTTTTTTTCCAAGTTATTACTAATATAAGTGAATTGAGCTGGATAGTCACTATTTGTTCTACCGTTTAATAAAATGCATCTATTACCTTCCATGCAATCCACTAGAAACGATCAATATCAGATTCTGGGTTGATATATACCGTGTCTATGATAATATTAAATCCGTTACCGGATAATTAAATGAAAATACATTTATCACAAGTATGTAGAGTTTCAGCTTTATATTTACATGAATTGAATGCGATGAATAATCCACCTTTCGTTCTTCCCTTTATCTCCGTCTTTATTGTTAGACTGTAGAGTGTAGATAACATTGAGTCTTGCGGTTAGTGGTAGTGCGTTGGTGAGTGGGGGTGTTGTGAGCCATGCTTCACTGACACAAATGATATCGTTGATATCCATAATGGAGAGGAGGTCCGAGAGATTATTCCATCCTCTGGTGTTCCAGAAAAGAATTTTTCGCGATCGTCTGTTGGAGAGTGGCTATGCATTTTTAGCCATTTCTTTGCTTTTTGGAGATAATTGGATCGTTGCGGAAGTGGCGGGTTGGAGGAAACGACTAATCAGATTTTCTGGTAGTTGAGACTTAAGATTTTTTTTCTAATTTTGTTGACATTTCTTGTGTTTGTCCTCTCTTGCGGCTAATCGAGGAGATTCTTGAGGCGCAGAAATCGTCGCTGTCAGCGTCGTAATTGCTTTCATTTTCAAACTTATCTCCTTGTGCACTGTTGAGATATTTTTGTATTTCAGCGAAGTCGTAGCTGTTATTGTTCATAATTATTCGTGAGCCTTTGACGACAGAAGTTTTTCCTTGGTTTTCGAGAATTTGTTTACATTCTAAGAGTTTTTTTTACTGGTGTCGTCGTTTATCTCGCTGCTGTTTTGTTAAATCATTTGAGAATCCAATTATCATAGAGCCGAAGTTCTTCGCCTTTCATAAATATTCGATTTACAATCCAGGTTTCTTTTATTTTAAATAAAAGAATATTCTTGGCATTTTCCTTGTTCAACAAATAGCCGATTTTGTATTCGAAAACATGTACTTTATTTTCAAGAGCTTTATTTCTACGCTCCAATTCACGATACTTATCTTTCTGCGCATTAACGTCCACTGAAATTTTAACATTTTCTTCTTTTAAAGTTCTGATATCACTTTCAAACGATTCCAATCTTTTGTTTGTTTCTTGAGTGTCTTTTTGGATTGCAAGCAATAATACTTTCAAGTCCTCATTAGTTGTTTTTATTATTATTCAATCAGATATTTATACAAAATTAAATACATTCACTTTGGTTTTGGGCATGCCAATAATTGGGCTACCATGTCAAGAATTGGTACTCTTACCTTAGATGAACATCATGAGATCGTATTATTTTGAAAAAAGGCAATTTCGACCTGTATTATTCATATTTCAGTAAAAAATTGGGTAAATATGAGAGATTCAGAAAGCGCTCGTCAGACTCTTTTTTAGGAACTTTTTAGGGGAATTATTTTGTTCATTTGACTTTTGCCGTATTTTGCGTCGCTTTTGCAAAAAAAAGGTGGATTTTCGTTTTTCAGGGGAAAAAATTATCCCGTAAATATAGATGTAAAACCATAAACCACCATACTGCAATGCTTACCAAGATATGGGGGATGGAAGTTGGTACACTTTGGTGTGCAGATCATTATTTCAATGTACACTTAGATATTGCCTGATAACCAAACCAAATAAAGTTTGTAACTGCCGAATTTGAAAGGAAATTTGACAAGCTTTAAGATGCTGGTAAACTATTATCAAAAATATATGTCCTTATAATTTTTTGAAAATAATAATTGAGCGTCAGAATAACTTGAAACATGTATCGCCAGCTTTTTATGAAATACATATTATAAGAAATCTTAGATTTTCACATTTTTAACCCTGAAAGGATATAATGGGAAATTTGAGGAATTCAGAGATATTAATTAAAATAAATATTGAATTGGAAAAATCGATGAATGTGAATTCAGAAATTAAATGAAAAACAAATGAGGAACTCCGAAGTTGGTTCAAGCGGGTTAGGTTCTGTGTATTCAGATTTCTGGAGTTTTGCAATTATATATTTATTTTCATTATTGTCTAAAAATTCCCGAAACCTCCCATTATGTCCTTTCAGTGTTAAACACTAGAAATTCTAAGCTGTCTTTGAATATGCATTTCATCATAATCTGAGGATCCATGTTTTGAGATAATCTGTCTTTTAATTCCTATAATAAAAACAATAGAAAAAACATATTTTTGAGAAATGGTTATAATCATCGTAAAGCTTGTGAAATGTAATTTTAAATCTGATAGTTACAAACTTTATTTCGACTGATTTCGACGTAATAACACTTCGTTGACAAATGGTCTGCACACTAAAGTATATCATGTTTCAAACCCCGCGTCTCAGTAACCATGCAGTATGGTGGTTTCTGGTTTTGTACCTACCATAGGGTCTTATAGTAAATAAATATGTTTTGGGCTGCGCGCTCAAATGGAACCCCACACCTGTATCAGTTTAAATAATACCACACTTTAAAGAAAATTTTCAACAACTTTTTGATATTAATCTACATCATTAGATTTAGCAGTTAAAATCTCAACCATTTTTGTATCAAACTGGGAAAATACATGTCGTTTCATTTCCTTTGAAAAAGAACATATTTCGTTGGTCACAGATTGTGTGACTTAAATCGCACTCCTGATAGGAAATGATTCAATGGGATGATTTCGTATTTTATGACTATATAGTGTATCAAACTCAAAAATTCTATTTATTATTAGTTTAAATAATAAATTATTCATAAGCATTTATTCACATATTTATTTAACGTATAAAATTCGTTTTCATGACACCTATTTTGGAAAGAAAAGTTCATCTTTCCAACCTTTTTGAACGACAATAGGTAGTGTATTGACTGTGATTGGTATGAGCGCCTTCACATTGGTAAATCAGTTTTAAAAGCTTATAAATTTATAAGCTTTTGATTTTGGTATTGAAATTTGTATGAATTCTGAATTCAAGCGCTTACAAATTTTGCCTTCAAATTCGGAAAATTACCAATTTCGTATTCCCTTCAAGTCCTTATTTTGTAAATTTTTAATTACTTAATTTTTGTCCCTTCAATTTCGGAGAAATTTGCATTCATTTTTCCATTCTAAATGTTAATTTTTTTTTATTTCTTCTAATATTATGACGAATTTAAATGTGAAATCCCATGAGATCTTTCTTATTTTTGGAAATTCCTGAGAATATCGTGAATTTTATGGATTCTTTTTAATCTTGAGAAATCTTGTGTGATTCCTTTAATTCTTGAATTTTTTGAGAATGGATTTAATTTTTTTAAATTCCTATGATTTCTTGAATTCCCGTGAAATCGTGTACAATGCCTTTAAATCCATTGAAATATTTTGTCTCTTATGAAATCTGTGAAATAGTTTTTAGTTTTGTCTAATTTTTCGTAATTCTTAATATTCTTATAATCTGATAATATTCCTGGATTTTTTTTTGTAATTTCACTCAATCTTTTGAAATCCTGCGAAGTTCCGAAAAGCCCCTAGTAATTTATTCATTTGAAGTACGCTATATTGTATCTTGAAGTCTTGAAATTCCGAAAAATTCCTTATAATTAGTTGAATCTTTTAAATTCACTTGAAATTTCTGAAAATATTTTGATATTCTGTAAGATCTTTTGAAATTCAAGAAAATCGCTTGAAATTTTATTGAAATCGCTGAAATATTCTGCAACTCTGTAAAAGGCCTTGCAATTCCAAGTTTTCTTTATATCCCTCTCATCCTTGGAAAATTTAAAATATTGTAATCTATGAAATCTTGTGTATAATCTTGTGATCCTTCAAATATCTTTAAATGTTTTTGTAATCTTTGAAAATCCTTTGAAATATTTCGAGAAATTCATTGGAATCCCTAATGGCTTGAAATCCCTGTAATGTTTCGAAATTTATTAAGCGTTGTGAAATCGCATGTAATTCATTGTATTTTTTTTGTAATCCTTGAAATTGGCTAAAATATATTTTAAGCGCTTTAAATCTTTGCTTGAAATCCTGCAACATTTTCCATGTAATTGATGCAATTGTTTGAAATCTGTTGAGATGCCTGTAATCTTCTAACATCCCTTAAAATCGATTAAAATCCAAAAAAATCCCATGAAATTTTCTGATATCTCTATAATCTTTTAAAATCCTGTGGAATATTTTGAAATGTATATTGAAAACTCTGTAATCTTTTTAAGTCTTGTAATCCTTTGAGTCTTACGAAATCCGGCAAAATCTATTGACATCCGACATTCCGCGCTTCTTTTAATTAGTATTTTTTTTTAATCGATTGAATCGTGAAGAGCACAAGTTTTTGGCAATTGGGAATCGAATCCCTTTTATTTTAAATTCTACTTTTTCCTCTTGTGTATTTGAAGTGCCTAATGTCCTGAAAAATCAATTTAATTTTCCAGATTTTGTCACGATGGCGACAATTCCTACGTACAGAAACGAAAAGCCGTCGCAAGGTTACGCAACTCTCACCCAGTTACCTCCAATTCTTACACGTCGGTACCGACTACCGAGTTAGTAAATTCAGTTTCGTCGGGCGACGTTCACAGTCTTCCTTCCACCGTTGTGATGACACAAGGGAGAAGAGTGAAGACATCACTGCAGAGACTTCAGCAACAACAGGACGAGATGTTCCAGTTGTAGCAGTCAATGAACGTACGGGTAGCGTGCGCAAAGTCCTAAAGTCGTTTTCGACTTTTCCAGAGACAAGAGTCTGGACCCTTATTGGTGCAAAGAAAGGGAAATACGAAGTAGGTCTTAGTTTAAAAAATCAGAAAATGTATAATTGTATAGCATACATGTGGCTCCCCAAGGGAACCGTCCGTGCCTTTCCCTTAAGCCTACTAGATTCTAATTTTCGCCTTTTTCATTACTTTCCCACCATTTCTCATTACTTTACGCTTCATAGAAGTGGAGCTTTTCCAAGTCGGGTGGAATAATACAGTCTAATGTGAATTTTCAGACTTGCAAAAGAGATTATTATTTTAAGAACGGAGAACGAAATTCGGCTTGGATTAGCTGCTGCTTTCGAGAAATTCAGAGCTTGGAAATTATTCAGATGGACAAAGAATCGTTCGAATTTAATAGAGTTTTTTATTTTAGGGGTTATTCGATAGCTCGATTATTTTCATTCCACTGGAACTATCAAGGTATGTACCTATCATGAAAAAAGACTTTACGCGCACTTGCTTCCGAAGACTTAGACCTTAGAAAAGAAACTCTCTCGTCTGTATTTTCAATCGTGTCTTCTCTGAGTATGCGGAACACCTGAATCGTATTTCGTGGATCGAATACGATTTAAATTATATTGTAAAGATTCTAAGTCGATAAGAAACTCTAGAGTAGCCAAAGTTACGATTTATTCAAGAACAGCGAACCATTATTTTTGACGAAAGGAGAAGCTACAAAATACAAGGAAATGTTTTACATTAAGGAGAAAAATTGAAGGAAAGTTTACAATATAAGCAAATTCAGTAACTTAGCCCATTTTCTTCGCATTTCACTTTCCTAGATATATAATAATAAAAAAACCTCTCGTCATTCAGGCACGGAAAATATAATAATTGAATATTGTACAAAGCAAGGCTCGTATGTTGTCGCAACACGATAGAAGGAAGAATAATTTGAAATTAGCATCCAAAGGACGTTCTGATAGTTTTACTCTATCTAATCTGTACTATACGTTTATAGACATTTTCAAAGTATTCTCTTTTCTTACGAAGGAATGATTTGGTAATAAGTAGTTTAAATTGAAGAGAATAATCGACGTAAAACGATTATGCACTATTGTATTGTGAATACCTGTGATTTTTTCACTTAAAAAACTGTAAAAAAAAGTGTCATTCCTATTAGCAAAAGTGTTATTAATATGTATCCAGCTATTATATCATGTACATAAAATAACAGAACAATGTATTTTTCGTTGAGGTTTGGAGAGGATGGTTTGAGAAGAGAGTTTTGTTGCGACAGAAAGTGAAGACGTTGAATTTTAGGTTCAAAATTTTGCGAAAACTGGGAATAACTATCGAACAAATTTTTAAAAAATTATGGGCGATCAACCGCACTTTCTTCGGGGCTTTAGGAATCTAAGATTCCTTGTCCTTTTTGTGATTGGCTGTTATTTGAAATTGATGTAAGATATGTAAAACGCTTCGAAATAAAGGACCTAGCAATACTCAGCCGCCCGTGTAAAGCAACTCGAAAAAGGTTTTGGGTTTTCGGCGGCCAACTGTAAAAAAACACTGTACTGTTTAGTGATTGTGTTCGTATCGGTGTGGGTGTTTTGCTGGGTAGCTTCGATGTTTTCAGACGAACTTGCCAGTTCCGAAGCTAATGCTTTTATTTGGTTCTAATGAATTAATTATTATGACAGATAAGAAATAAAAGAGATATATAACAATTTAAAGCTGATTTTATTTTAGAAACATCCACTTCTTACAATCTTGACTGCAGTAGCAGGGACAATACTTAAAAACCGATAAAAGTCATGGAATTTTTAAAAAGTTACTAGAATTTCACTATGTGGCATTTTTTTAAAAGTTTTATTAATAATTTTTAAGTACTTTAGCGCGGATTTTAAAATTGCAAATTCATATTTCAGCTGCTAGTTTTGTGTCCACCGGGATTGTTCAATTTGAAGAACAAAATTTAACATTCTTCGTTATTGTACAATTTTAAGCACTTCATATTTGATATGGTAGAGTTTAAAATTCGATGGGCTACCCATCATTCTTGAAATGTTTGTGAAATCTTTTAAATATTTTGGCATTTTTTTATTTAAATATATTTACAAAATGGCGAATCTATTCACGTTCGAAAAATACGAAGTTTCTATTTAAAAATGCATTTTTATAGTTTGAATCATAGTTATTCACAAGTTTATAAAACGATTCATTTTTCGATTTATTCAAATTATGAATTAAATACAAATTTATAAAGTAGATTAAGGAATCCTTTCTTATTTCAAACTGCAAAAAAACATAATTATAATAAGCAACTAAATATTTAAAAAAAACGTAATTGTAAGAATTGCAAGTTCTAATCTAGTTTTTAAAAATTAGGAATAAATATGGTTTAAATAACTGTGAATATTTTAAATATTTTTAAATCAGTAAAAACCACTTGAAATCTCTAGAAACCCCTTGAGATATTTTCATATTTCTTCAAATTTTGTATATCTGGAATAGAGCAGAGTGAAATGCTAAAATTAATCAATTGTTTAAGCCCAGGGAATAAAATTCGTTGGTTGGTATATAAAAAAAAATAATAATTTGAATTCGGTTAATATCTTTTATTCGGTTTTTGCATATGGAAATTCAAAAAAGTGATCCTGTATTGAATCAAAAATGATGACAAATTTTGTGTATGCACAGTTTCTGCTAGTGAAAAGTAATAATAAATTAGAAATTGAACATATTGCTTAGTTTCGAATTTTATGAAAATGTGTGAAAAAACATGTTTTTTCACATGTCTGAAATTTCTTCAGATTGAATGGAAAACACATGTTATTATTTTGCAAATTTTCAAAAAATTCTATATTAAACAATTTTTTTATTTCTAATTTTTTATCACTATTTACTACAAAAAATTGGTCATGATTTTTGCCAACCCACACATTTCTTTCCCTAGACTCAAACGATTCGGTTATTTCAATATTTTTATTCCGTCCTCTGGAATTCCTATGAAATCTTGAAATTTAACTCAAAAGAATTTCCCGTTTGAAATTGTTAGTATGCAATTATTTACGTTCGTATGCCTGAAAATAACAAATGAAAATCGGCTTTCTTATTTTAAATGCTTCAAATATTACTATTACATATTTAACAATTTTAGTTAATATTGTTCCATCATCAACGCTTTCAATTTAAAATACTCGTAGAATTTTGAATTCTTGGAATTGGAAATAATACCTTTCTAAAAACAGAACATTTGAATTTAAAATTAAATTGACTGGATTTTTTTTTAAATGGACCTGGGGCATCTGCAAAAGTCCAGGAATTTTTTAACAAGTCTTCTGTAGCAACCCAGAATAGGAATTCCAGAAATGATTTTACAACGAATTAATTAATTTTATATTTTATTAGAAAATAATATCAGCATCAAAGTAGATCGATTCATTTTTTAAACGAATAATCAGAACTGGAATTAAATATTTAATCGTAAAAAACTAAAATCTAAATTGTAAGAAGCTCACAAGCAACAATCAGTAATTATATAGTTAATTACTAAAAGACTATGATTTTTACAATGGCAATGACTTATATTTTTAAACTATAGTTTAAAGAGTCAAGTGATCGGCTTAGATTATTTATAATTTTTTACTAAACCACCTGTTGAAATCGAGTCTTAAAAGTAATTGAGCCAGGTGTTCTCCACTTGGTTGAGAACGAACTCTGCTTAAGGTTTTTGTTAACCAGTCCATTAAACTTTCAAGTGTATCGTAGAGTCTTTGAAGCTCTTCTTTTTCCGTGTCCAATAAATTGTCCGCGTCCCACAGAGATGATTGTAAAATGAAATCGTCGCAGAGACGTAGTAGAAGTTGTATCAGTTCGTTCACCTTAAAAAGAAATTAAAGACATTTTTAAATCAAGTTTTTTGAAAATTTCTTTTCAGTGCATAGCCCGAATTTAAAAGTATACTTTTAAAAATGTACTTCAATTATGAAAATTTCTATTTATTTATGATAGGTTTCAGTCTTTCCCCTATTCCCCATTTTCTTGTTTTCACATTTGTTAAATGCGAATTGAATGAATAGAACTCAATAAGAAAATACAACTTTTTTTGTAATTTTGATTGAGTCTTTGGATGAAAAGTCTCCAATTATATTTTTGGTTTAGAATTAATCTTTTTTGGTTAAAAATTTAATTATTTTGTTGAAAATTCAACAATTTTGTTAAATATTCATCTATTTTAGTTAATAATTCAACTGTTTTTTTTTTTGAAAATTCGTATTTTTGGGTTGAAGATTCAACTATTTGGTTGAAACTGCACTTTTTTGATGAAAATCCACATTTTCGCTTTGAAAATTCTACTGTTTTGTAGAAAATTCGTCATTTTTGCAGGAAAATTTAACAATTTAGTTGACATTTTTTTTCTTTCTTGCAGGAAAAACGTTTCTTGTTTGAAAATACAAATCTTTTATTCAAAATTCTTCTTTTTGGTTTGAAAATTAATTTCTTTTGGTGGAAATTTAATCTTTTTTGGTTTAGAATATAACTGTTTGGTTGAAGATTAAGGGGGTAGTCTGGTAACTGACACTTTTTTTAAAGGTGTTTTCGGGATTAAAAAAAAATTTCAATCATTTCAAATTTTTTATATGCTATTATTGATATCTAAAACTGTACGAATTTTTTTTTTACAATATTTTTTTAGTTTTTTTTTTACGGAAAAAGTGAGCATTTAAAAAAAAGTTATATGGCTGCCCCGGTTGATTGCGGCACTTCAGGACATCTGAATCAAAAAAATCAAATTGATTATTGTTCTCTACGCTTGTCATTCTGTCCTGAGCTAGGATTTTTCATTTTGAGTGAAAAATAAAAGAATGGCGAACTTCTAAAAAAAGTCACATTTTTTCTCTCGGAAATCGGGCTATAAATCAGAAAATAATGAACGGAAAAAAAAGATCCTAGCTGCCGACATAGCCACTGCTGTGTAGAACAACGTGTTAAAATTTCAGCCTGATCGGTTCAATATAATAATTTTAATTACCCGGGCGGCCAGAAAAAACGTTGTTTTGAGAAAAACGCGTTTAGCTTTAGTAACAGATTTTTTTAGAAAGCTCATACACTAATCGGCCATGCCTGGTGCATACTGCAAACCTTCCGTTTCCTCATAGGCATCATTCTCAGCAACTTTTTAGCAACTTTTTCTGCCCTACGACTCGATCTGTCAGACGTTGCCTTATCCACGCGACCGTTGTGCGGCTACAGCGCGCAACAACGAAGCGCTCTGGACTATGTGCTGTATGTTCGTGAATTTTTCATATTTCAGTCTAAAATTTTTACAATTACAATTTACTCTCAATATATTTTGTTTTCGAAATATGTAAGAACAAAAATTCTATTTTTTTAAATTTAGTTACCAGACTACCCCCTTCATCTGTTTTGGTTGAGGATTCAACTATTTTATTTCAAATTTTCCTTTTTTTTGTTGAATTCAACTGTTTTAGATTTAAGAGTCAAATATTTTTTGCTTAAATTATCAACTATTAAATATATCGTTGAGTATTTAATTTTTTTCTTTGAAAATTCAACTAGGTGGTTGAAAGTTAAACTAAGTTAAAAATTAATTGTTGTGGATAAAGAATTATTTCTTTGCTTGATAATTTAACTAAATATTTTGTTGAAAATTCGTTACAGAAAATTTGTTATCGTTACAGAAAATTTATTATCGTTACAGATGAAAAAATATTATTTTTTGGCTTCATCTTGTAAGTGGAAGGGGTCAACATACAAAAGTTGCGTGGTCCGAAATTTAAATCACTTTAGGGCCGTTTTCATTGTTTCTTAAAAACTTACTGGATTTTTCTTTCCAGTATTGTTGCTCAGAAGAAATGTTTGTGACATTACATTAGCCATAAAAACAGAATGCGCCCGCTGTATTTCTTCAAAGTTCCTAGTATTTTTCATGCTGCTCTCCATAATCGTGTACTGACTTTCAAGAACATCTACTTGAAGATAATACTGCAGATTATCCACAATAAATATCAAGTTGTTGCGTAACTGAATCACGCTTATTTCTCTGAAATTCATAATAATTTATATTTATATTTTCTTAAAAATCTAATATTATTCTACAATTTTTTATGAAGGCTGCTAATTAAAAAGCGACAGGATTAGAAAAACATTCAAGTAAATATTTAAAGCATTTTAACGCAAAGACTCGAAAATTTATCTTATAGTTTAACCCAAGTCAGAATTTAATGTCTCCTACATATGGATATTTTTTATAATTACATATTTTTGGAACGTGCATGCTCCCGCCAAAGATTCCATAAATTGATTTGCGTTTTCTTCACCCTCAGTAGGAATCGAAACAAACTATTGTAATCCTTCAATGTTGCTGGACTAAAGAGCAGATGCAAAGGCCAAACAACTTTGTACTGCAAAAAGATTAAGCCCCACCCTCGTTTTTCTAAAAAGAAAGATATAATACGATCATGATCGATTAATATAAATTGTTTAAGAACGAATTTGTTTTATGAATACAAATAGATAACAAATTCTTTCTTACCGATAGGATCTTCCCGTTCTTTCTCAAAATGATCTGCAGATTTTGCGTCACTTCCCACAGTTTCTGCACCACTTTCAGTTGGAGGAATCGTTACTGAGAAAGTAAAACTGTCTACAGCGCTTTCATCGCTGGAATGCAATTTTCTTAACGCTGTCTGAAAAGCGAAATTAATATCTCTCGACGTGTGGCTTGTGGGCGTTTTATTCAAAATGTGTGTCGTGAGCCTGATAAATTCCAAAAACAAATCGCCACGTCCCATAAGGTAAAAGTCTTTTATTAATTTCAACTGTTGCATCAATTGTGCTTCCTCTACTGTTACAAGCCATAAATGCTCAGTAACACATCGTTTTAAATTATCGACTGTTTTCTCAAATTCCACGACGTTGAATTTTGTCTCCATCTGCAAACTCTGGAGTTTTTCAAAGTGCTCGTATTCTTTCTCGCCCCAAACGGAATTCTCTAGTTTGACTTCAGTGCTAAATTCTATTGAAGTTTATATTTGAGGATTATTAACAAATTAAAACAGTTTTTCGGAATTAATTTTTTTTTCATAAACCTCAATATTATTGATTTTTTAATCATAAGTGTAAATAAAACTTATATTTTTTGTTTGCTATAGGATAGCCGATGGACCGTGAAATTGGGAAGTTATTGTTTTACCTTTAAAGACATCAAGTTTCGAGGGGTTGACCACTCGACTTTTGAGTGTAGACCAGAATTCAAGATTTGAAAAATTTCAACAGATTTCAAAAGATTTAAAAAATTTCACAAAGATTTAAAAGATATCACACAGAATTCCAAGGTTTCGTAGATTTCAAAAATTTCGAAAGATGTAAAAAATTTCACAAAGGCTTCAAAGACTTCAAAGATTTAAAAAAATATTACAAGGATTTCGCAAATATTTAAAATATATTACAATAATTTTGAAATATTTCACAAAGATCCCAAAGATAATATACATACATAATATATATATATATATATACACATATATAATACATATTTAATAATAATAATAATAGCAACTTGACCGAAGCACACGCAAGATGATGACAATCCATCGAAG
>CAKNYM010052602.1:245668-326086 GCA_932195095.1 Andricus curvator
CTGGTCCGTCAACACTGTTCCTCATAACATTCTACAAAGATTGGTATATACCATTAAACCATTTCCCTTTCAGGGTAGGCGTGACACTACCCGATTCGGGTAGTGTTTCTAGGTTTTTCTTGTAGTTATAAATAACTACAAGTGTGGGCTCACCACACCCACGATGTGCCAACAGCACTCATGTCAGTATTCTTGAATGGTCACCCATCCAAGTACTAACCGCGTCCAACGCTGCTTAACTTCAGTGATCTGACGAGAACTGGGTTTTTCAGCGTGGTATGGCCGTTGGCTATAAAGATTGGTAGCTCTAAAAAAGTATCCAGAGGTGAAACTTCATCTCCAACTGTCCCGTCTGCCGCGTAAGATCATCCGCGGCTAGAGACCTGACTCCAAGGAACAGTGTTGCCCGATGTTATCTCGCGTAAATTTCCCGCTCTTGCTTACCTTCTAGGACAGAAGGAGCAGAAGCGGATGACGTACATGTTCCAGTTGCGTCGCGATTGGTTGATTTTAAAGAACCATGATCGTAGCTTCCGGAGCCTACAACTTCTCAAAATATAATATACATATTTCATAAAGGCTTTTACACCAGATTTCAAGAGTGATCAACCCTTTGTCATATTTAAAATAATTTTTTTAAGCTCTAATTTTTAATTCTTAATTTCTGATTATTCACTCACAAATTAGGCAATTAAAAATTCCTACTGTTTTCTAATTTACTATGCAACTGTAAATATAAATTCTTCGAATTTCAACATTTTCAAATTTTAGATTGAAAATATTTAACTACATCAAATGGAAAGCCTTAATGATTTAACAATCATTCCTTTTCCAGCTCATGCAGGGCTAACGTTACCTAAAATACCGTAATACTAGCCTTAGTGATTTGTTTGTTTTACGGCAAAATCCGTAATACTAGACAGAGCCTTTTAAATTTTTAAAATTGAAATACTTCTGATTTCCCGCTTTACATCATTATAATTTGTGGAATTCTTTTAGAATAACTGAGTTGTTTAAAATTAAACCATTTGAAATTGAAGTAGTTCAAAATGAACTATTTCAAATTGGAAGTCCCAATAGTTAGAGCAATTTGTTTACTCGTAAATGATCTCCATATAAAAAAATTGGCTGTGTCTAGTCTTCCCGAAAAATTAGGGGGGTTGGACCAATATTATTTATGTGGCCAGTCACAGGGGTGCCTTCCCGCCCCCACCCGAAAATTCGAGACGACTAGCCAAGCTTATGAAAAATATTGCACTAGTCATCCCGAATTTCGGGACGACGAGACACTGCGAAAAAATTTAATGATTATTATTTCAGAGTACTGAACTGCTGAATTTTCAGTTTTGAAGGCCACTATTTTGATTGTTCCATTTTCTAAGTTTTCATTGTGCTTCTCTTTGTTCTGCTCTCTGTTAGAAGAGTTCAATTTTTAAAATGATTAATTCTTAACGATTTGAATTCAAATAATTATGGTTCAAAGCGTTTCAGTAAAAAAACACTTTAATTTCCAAATTCGAATTTAAAAATCGGCCAGTTTTAAACGAAGTTATTTATTTAGTTATTTATTAAATAATTTTATTTTGCTCATTAAATTATAATTTTACTTATTTTTACGATTCTAATAACAATTTTTTGGATTTTGGAAGCTTTGGGTTTGAAATTTTCAATTTAGAAAAGTCTCAAATTTAAAATTAAGCAGTCTTTAACAATCTTGAATCTTAATTTAAAAAGGTTTAGTTTTTAAGGCCTTGGATTTATAATTTATTATTTTACTGTTGAACTTTGACAGCTTAAATATAAAAATGCTAGTTTTTAAGTCTCTTCATTTTTAATTATTGCATTTTAAGAGCATTCAATGAAAATTTTTTAATTTCCTAATTTCCAATTTGCTCGATATTGAAGACTGAATATGTAGTTTCCTATCGAATAGTTAATTGAAAACTCTTTCACCTGTGAAAGCTTGAATTTAATTACATTTTGTCAGTATACTCTCCGGAAAAAAATGATTGTAAACCGGACATTTTTTTCTAATATTTTTACATCCTGAACTAACAAGAGGGAAAATATGAGGTCACGTAGATGACGACTTTGAAAAATCAGGAAAATAATGTAATTTACGAGATCACAGAATATAAGGAAATAATGGATTGAAAAATATTTTTCTTTTCATACCTTTTTTCTGTCGTGGATCATTCCCAAACATAATAATGGTTTGTCCGATTGCCAAAATTTTAGAAGCCAAGGACAATCTGATATAAGAAGGAAGCATGTCTATTTGCAAATCATAGCTCCACATGCTCGTGCATTTTATTTCGGAAACACTGGAAACTGTCCCATCGACTGAAATACCTAGATCGACTGCATCATCTGCTCTTTTTTGAATAAAAAACTCTTTGTGGACGTCTTCTAAATGTCCATATAAAAGCCAACTAATAAGATGTTTGTAGAAAACAACATGGATACAACGTGTTATTCTGAAATATTGAATTAAAATTATTTGGGCTTTATTTTGATAAAATTACTATCTTTCTGAAGGCCATGTAATACTTACTTGATTCCTACTTGACCGACATTTTTTTCGCAACAAATTACATCTACACGAATTAAGATATAAAACTGAAAGATTGTGAAGTTAAGTGAAAAACATTAAGAAACATTTTCATGGTCCTAAATTTTTGGAATTAAAAACAAAATTATTTAAGGGCATGTGAAGCTTACAAATAAATTTCAAAAATGTATGGAAAAATGTTATTTTATGTAATTGTAGCAAATTATTAGTACATAAGCATTCCTTAGTCCCTTTTCTTTACTTTCCCAAATTTTCAGGTCGATATCTCATTTCGTGTGGACGTGAGTTGTTGAGAAAAAATGCCGGCAAGGTAAAAATCGGACAGGCTATGTATGCTCAAGTCACGAAATCTTTCCTGGTAAAAATATGCGATTTTTCAAGGTATTTTAAACGACACGTATTTCACCAATGAGGCGAAATTTATTTTTAAATAAGTTATGATTATGATTTTTTTAAGTTGATTGCGCAGTTTATATATATATATATATATATATATATTGTGGTGATTCAAAAAAATCGACTATTTTTTTTTCAAAACCCCCACTTAAAAACTTCTCGAAAGGTGTAAAAAGACGCCTGTGAAAAGCAGAGCTCTTAATATTAATATTTAGAGGTCGCTCATCGCGAATTTCTATTTCCCATTTAAATAGCATGTGAATTTTTTTATTTTAATTTGGAATTTTGTAACTCTTGAATGGCTTGATGAATTGCTAAGCCCATACCATATTCTTGTAGGGAATTTGATGCCCTACAACAAAGGTTTCTTATGATTTTTTCATAAAAACACTCCTTCAAAAGTTATTTAAGGTTAAAGTTGAACACATAATAAATTTATCGTTTTTTCCTTAATTTTTGGAAAAAATTTGAAATTTATCACTATTTATCGTAATATTTTTTTCGGAAATTTTATAGTTTATTTTTTGTTTGTTTAAAAAAACATAGTTTAACCATTTTTAAATCGAAAAGCTCAGTATCTTTATGTATTCCCTGCTTATTCCTTATTAAAATAGTAGTTTTCATCTATTAAGTATCAAGATAATACAAATACTAATGAAAAGACGTCACTTTTAGAAACATACTGTTTTGTATTTAGTATAGTATAAAAATAAAATTCAATATAAACAATTTTAAATATTAATACTAAAACAACACTATTTAGAAGTTTTGGCGTTAAACTTATCATTACGAACATTAACTCTTATTTTAATGTTTTCTTGTTACAATCTGGAAATTGTCGACGATGTTCTTGCACAACTTGTAGAAGATATTGAAGTTGGTCCTCGTTTTTTGCTAAGCAGTTATTGTATTCATCAATTAATGCAATACCGCGTCCTGCTACATCATTTAATACCGCAAGGTTTTCAAAAAATTGTACGTTTTCTCGGTAAGAACAATAAAAGACAAATTTTCAAACAATGTTAAACTTGATAATGTGATTATTTGAGTTAGATTATTGTTTTTGTAGAGAAAATTTTGAACTATAAAATTTCCGAAAAAACTATTACGATAATTAGTGATAAAGTTCAAATTTTTGCCAAAAATTAAGAAAAAAAAACGATAAATTTATTATGTGTTCAATTTTAACCTTAAATAACTGTTGAAGGAGTAAATTTATGAAAAAATCATAAGAGACCTTTTTTGTAGAGCATCGAATTCCCTACAAGAATATGATATGGGCTTAGCAATTCATCAAGCCATTCAAGAGTTTCAAAATTCCAAATTAAAAAAAAAATTTCACATGCTATTTAAATGGGAAATAGAAATTCGCGATGAGCGACCTCTAAATATTAATATTAAGAGCTCTGCTTTTCACATGCGTCTTTTTACACCTTTCCAGAAGTTTTTAAGTGGGGGTTTAAAAAAAAAATATTCGATTTTTTTGAACCACCCTAATATATATATATTTGTTGAATTTTTGTGTTGAAGTGTTGCAGCATCTAAACCAATATAGATATTAGACTTTTTCTTCTCTATTCTGAGAGATCATTTTGATCGTCTTCGAAATTCGCCGGAAAATTTAAAAACTTTCAAAATTGACAAAATGGTAGTGGCTTTTTTTTGTTGAAAATCTTTAAACTTGAAAAATTAGCATTTTTTTGTAATAACGAGACGTGGTACAGAACAAAGAATAAAAAAAGCAAAGTTGTTCCGCTCGAAAGCTTGTAAAAAAAGTCTCTCAGAACTTTTTTCTACGTTATTGCGTTTTTTTTCTCGAAATTTTCGCTAAAATATGAATAAAGTTGGCTATAATTGTATTTTTCTTCTAAACAGTAGCATTTAAAAAAATTTGGTAAAGAAAATTTTATTTCTAAATATATAAGTTAAAAAAATGTTTGAAAATTTTATTGTTTAAAGAAAAATACAATTATAGCCGACTATATTGATATTTCAGCGTAAATTTCGAGATAACAAAATGCAAGATAGAGAAAAGTGCTAAGAGACTTTTGTCTTTAAATTTTCGAGGAACAAATTTGCTCTTTGGGGCTACCCATACCCCACGTGGACAATTTCAGGGTGTCTAGTAATCAGGCAATTTGAAATTCACATTTGAAAAATCACAGATTGAAGTGATGAATATTATTCGAAACCAAATTGCTGATCACGAGTACGCCACAACCTGTTTATCGATGATTGCTTATTACGACATTTTAATGGTAATTGTATGAGATTTAACATTTTGTCTCTTAAATAGGTTGAAAGCTATCGACATTTTCTGTAAAATGAACCAGGATGGACATTTTGTCATTTTCATAAGAAGATATTGCAAATGTAGTGCAAATTTCAATGTTTTCTTGAACTTGAAATAGAATCTAATACAATAAACATTTTTCAATGTCCTTGGGGAGATTTTAAAGGTAAATTTCTATAAAATCTCACCAACTTATCATTATTCTTGCAAAAAAATTTTCTTGCACTTTGAAACATGCTTCAAAATGCAACCAAAATGTTGGAAAATTTTTAATATTTTTTCTGCTGAATGAAATATGTTTGTAAAATATATGAAATAAGTAACGATAAGGTTTCTATCAAATTTATTTCAAATATAATTATTTAATTTGTATTATTATTTTTCTGAAGATGAGATGTCTTCGTATTTTTCCAACTATTTTGTATCAAATTTGTAAGATGTTTATGATATTAGATTTTATTGGCAAGATACCTTTATCCTGCCTCATTTTATAGAGAATTTTAATAGCCAGCGCCATTTTGTCAATTTTCATTTTTTTTTATGTTTCGGCTGATTTTAAAAGTGAAGAAAAAGATCTATCAAAATCAAGAAGAAAAAGTGAAATATCTATATTGGTTTAGATACTGTCAAACTTTAAATAAAAATTTCAACAATTTTTTTATAAACTGCGTCATCAACTTTGAAAGTTCTAATACTCATAACTTAGTCAAAAAAAAAAAATTTCTCTAATCGGTAAAGTACGTGTTGTTGAAAATCCCTTGAAAAAAACAACATATTTTGTTCAGAAATGATTCTGTGACTTGAGCAAGCACACTGCAGAGTCTGCTCGATTTGAAATAAATTCGGCCGTTAAATTTTTAACTCACTTTTCAAGGGCTACTTTCACTTCAGGTACACCTGTATTCGAATGTTGGTGCACACACTGCAGTAATTTACAACCATAAAGTTTCCGAGTTTGAATCTGAAATGTATTTTTAATTACTTATAATTTAATGCAGAATGAATAAATTAGGACTGATTTTTTTTCTTAAATTAGGAACAAAATATGTTACCTCGGAAATTATCGCATTGAATACATAAAACAAGGAGAGATACTTTTGTAAGCGACAAAGAATCATCGAAACTGGCGTGTGAGAATCATTTAATACAATTTGTTCCATATCGATGATTTCTTCTCGAAATGGCTCCAGAGCATCATCCATTCCATTGCAAAGGGCTCTTAAATATAATCCATGAACAGGTTCGGATTCTAGGTTATAATAGAATGCTGATTAATTCTTAATTGTGAATTGATAAATTTTTTAAATCCTCATAGATTGTCAAATGTGATAAAAAGTTTAAAAAAGCTATTTTAGAATTGAATCAAAGATTAATTATGCTGTAGATTTTGGAAATTATTTAATGGATTACTACCATTATTATTTCGTCTCGGTGCATCAACAGACGAGTAGAGTTTGATAAATTTTCTTATCTTGTTGCATTCTTTGACTATGTCTAGAATCTTTTTTATCAATGCTCCTTCTCCTGGATGAAAACTTTTTTTCGTATCTTCAATCTGAAATACATTGGTTGTTCCTCATTTTTTTGTGTCACTTGGAAACATCGCTTTTAATCAATTTTACATATAATTTCGTTAAATAAAACAATATTTCTTGATGAGTCAAAGGGTCAAAGGATCATAAATTAGCAAGCGTAAAAACTTCGCAGAAGATAATGAATTTAGGGTTTACTCAATTTTTACAAATTCCTTTAGAAAGTTTTTCAATTAAAACTAAAATCTTGAAAATAGTTTCCATCGATATTCCTTTTAAATTTCACACACACATATATATATATAAACATAAATAAATTACATAACGTGCAATTTATAGGTTAGATTTTGCATGTGAGTTTATGGAGTTGCTTTTATATATCTTACGAAACTTCAATGCAAATAATAAGGAATACATTTTTAGGCTGAAAACTTACTTCGGCATCTATAATCTCGGCAACACTAGTAGAACATCCCCAAAGTGATAACAATATTTCGTGCAACATTTTGCCTGATTTTGCATTCCAGAAAACTGTTATTTTAAATTGGAACCCGATTACCCAATTTTGTCTCTGTTTTGGGTCTCATACCTTATAACACGAGTGAAAGTTGTAAATCACTGTATTGCAGTTGCAAGAGTTAGGTTGACAATTGTTGACATTTTAAAATGAGTTAAGAACAAAACCGGGAGAACAAACAATAAACAAGTCAGCTAATCAAATCGTATCAGCTGACAGCTCAACTCAACCTAACCCAACCTAACCTGGGGAAACTGCAGGAAATCTTCGTGAAATATGCTGTATATTTCCATGTATATTTCATGAAACTTTTGAAATATTTCAAAGCTTCCATGTTTTAAATTGGATAGGTTATGGAAAAATAGTTTGGGTCGTTACATTATTCTGCAGAAAATTCCATAAATATTGATCTTTAGTTTATTCAGATTGAATGCATAAGTATTTAAATGAACTACAAAAACATTAACAAGTTTTTTTGTATGTAATTATCGTAATTATAAGTCGTAGGTCTGAAATCTGAAAATTGTTCGTGCATGAAGACGACCACAATATAAAAAGGTTTGTACCGGCAGATGTAATTTGTTATTGCCAAATGTCGTTATTTTGTGTCCATACTTGTTTTTATGGCGATTTATACTTGTACATATATACTTATACTTTTCGGCAATTTCAATTTTTATTTAGGCCGTAGCATGTGTACCGAAATTTCGGTACGAATAGCCGAATTTTTTCGGTACATGTAGATATTTGGTTTTAGTTAGATTTTTGCCTGACATTCATCATTAATTCAAAAAACAACAAATTTTCCACTAACTTTACATTATTTCAAAGGTCTCGCTTAAGAATTCAGATATTAAACGTTTTCGAATGCATATAAAAATCCCCATTAAAATTTTTGGATAAGTTCCAAGGGACACCGCACAAAATGGGAAATTATCTTTCGATGGATTTTACTGACACTAATTTATTTTGTAGTTTATGAAACTAGAAGAAACTTCCCAAAAGGACGACCAATTATGGCTATTTTTTTGTGTAGAGATTTTTCTCTTTAATTGTTCTAATCTTTTTTTGTAGTTACTCGTCGAGCTCAGCGACTTCAGAATGGCAACTTCAGTTGGAAGCAGAGCTACTTCCGCATTTCGTCAAACTTTCCAAACCGAGAGGAAAGATTTCTTGCAATGGTTTCCAGGTCACATGGGCAAAAGTTTGAAGAAAATGCAGCAGAATTTGAAAAACGTGGATCTCATAATAGAAGTACATGACGCAAGAGTCCCCTTATCCGGACGTTGTATGGAATTAAAAACCACCCTGGGCGGTATAAAGCCTCACCTTTTCGTTTTAAACAAAAAGGATTTAACAGACATGAAATACATGGATTCAGCCATGGAGCGCTTGAATCGGGATGGCGTAAAAAATGTTATCTTGACTAATTTCAAAGACCAAACCTGTAGCGGCATGAAAAGCATCTTGCCTTTAACAAAAAAGCTGATAAAAGACTCGAATCGCTTCAATCGCGAAAATGAGAATGAATTTTCCATAATGGTAATTGGTGTTCCCAATGTCGGGAAATCTTCCTTAATTAATCGATTGAGAAACAAACATCTTGGGAAAGCAAATGCTGCAAAGGTTGGCGCAGTTGCTGGAATTACTCGAGCAGTTAGTACTAGAGTAAAAATTGCCGAGAATGTTTATCTTGTTGATACTCCAGGAATTCTTTCCCCAGAAATTAGAGATGTTCACGGTGGAATGAAATTGTCTTTAGTAGGATGTTTACTCGATCATTTAGTAGGCCAAGAAAAAATGGTGGATTATTTACTTTTTTGGTTAAATAAACAAGGGAGATTTGAGTACGTAGAAAAATTAGGATTACCTGAGCCGAGCGATAATGTGATTGAAGTTCTTGGAAGGGTCGCAATTAATTTAGGGATTACTTTGAAAATTAGGAACTTTGATGGTCAGTTGATGACGAAACCAAATTATGCGCATGCTGCAGAACATTTCATTAGATTATTCCGGTCCGGAGAATTAGGACAATACTGTCTGGATCAAGATATTTTGGGTGGTTCTTAAACAAATTCAAGATTTTGTACTGGATGTGAATGAGAATTTTTGAAGAAAGTGTAAATAAATGTATATTGACTCTATATCTGTGATGACTGTTCTTTTTTACTTGTAGAAATAGCGCGTGGGGTGAACACAAAGATTTCACAAAAAGATTTCAAACATATTTTAAAAGATTTAAAAATATTTCCGAAATTACACAAAGGCTTGTACACCGGATTATAAGAGTAAAAGGTACTTTTTAAAATCTAAAAAGATCCAATTATATTCATAGCTTAGAAATTTAGTTTTTCTAAATTAAAAAGTAAATTTATAATGTTAAAAATACGGCGAGGATAAACAATTATAGCAAAGATATTGAGAAGCTTGAAAATCATAAAATAACATGCTCTTGACATTGTAGGAATATTTTTAATTCCAGATATTTTTACGATATAAAGAAATTTCAAATGTTTGAAATAAAATAATTATCTCAACTTTAAACAACAAAAATAATTATCGTTCAATAACATTTAAAATACGCGCTAAATTTAAAAATAAGACTGACAGATGTCGCTTCACGAGTGACCACGTGACAACAACAAATTCAGTCATAAAAAGGTCAAAAATCTTAAAGACTTGTCTTTTTTATGGTTAAAAACAAGAAAAACTGAATAATAATTCTGCTGTAGTACATAGTGTTTTCAATTCTTAAAAAATTCAACCCGATCTAAATATTGTTCTTGAGTGAATTGCCTGCTTAAAGGTTTATTAACAAAAATCGACATCATAACCTCAATTTTTGATGTCGATGTGAACAACAATTTCGGAGTAAATGTGATAACTTCTTGATTTTTGAAACGGATGTGTTTCTTTAAATAAATGTCAATACTTCTTAACCAAAGCTTGATGATTTAATTGAGAATCGATTGCTGGGAAGACATACAAATTAACGGATACTATGTCTGCTCCAATAACTACAGCAATGGACAGCATGACTGCTGCAATGAAAACAAATATAATACCGAATCAAGAGTACCTTTTGCAAGGCTCTGTGCTGGATAGTGCAGTTGAAGTTTTATTACACAGACTACGGGGGTTGTGCGATAATGTGGACAGTGGTCCAGAAACTTTTTACGATCACGAAGCGTGCTTTAGTATTAGAAGGTAAGCATCTGAAAAATATGAAAATATAATCTTCTAAGGACTAAAATTTAAGAAATTAAATTCAGAATTATTCAAAATTTAAATTCCTCTTTAACGCACAATAGTCAAATTTAATTACGAACTTCACAGAAATTAAAAAGGAAAACATAATCTAATTACCAGATTTGGACAGCATTCTGTTAAATGTCTCTATTTACATTAAAAAAAAAATCAAATACCAGAGTAAAATAGAAGGAAGAGGATTATGGGAGGTTGCCTTCTTTTCTTTCCTCTTTTTTTTAAATTTTTGATTTTTTAGTTTTTAGATCAGAGGGGAAAAATGGTTTTTAATACAAAATAAAAATTTCGAATAACTATGTTTAGGTTTATTTGTTTGTAAGGTTATACAAATATAATTTTCATAAGATTCTTGGGGAAATTCAAGAAGATTTTGAAACTTTCAGATATGTCAAATCAAAATTTCTTCACAAAAGTTAATCTTCAACCAAGTAGTTGGATTTTCAAACAAAAAAAGATGAATTCTCAACGAAAAATGTAATAGTTGATATCTCAATCCAAACCGATTTTTATTTTCAATTAAAAGCTGTAGAATTCATCCAAAAAAGACAAATTGTATTTTTAATCCAAGAAGATTAAATAATTTTAAAAAACCCGAATTTTGTACAAAACAGTTTAAGTTTTAGCCTGAAAATATGAATTTTCCACAAAAAAGTTTTAAACCAAATAATTCAATTTTCAGCCAAATACATGAATTTTGTACCCAGAGAAGATTAATTTTCTAAAAAAATCAGTATGTTCTTTTTAAGTTATATTTGTGAATAATTTTTTTAATTTTGACCCTAGGTAATATTTTAAAATCTTTTTAAATGTTCTCTTGAAATTAATTTTCAGAAATAAGAAGTCACTTTAAATATTCTCAGGAATCTAAGGAAAAAAATTTATTATCTTAAAACCTTTCAAAATCCTTAAAAACCTTAAAATTTTTATTTCAAAATCTTAAAAAATCTACATATTGTTTGAAATTTTTTGAAATCTTATTAAGTTTAAAATTATTTTCGTATCTTTTCAAAACCTCCAAAAAGCTTTCAAAATGATTCGAATTTTTTTCTGAAATTTTGGTAATTTGCAAAATTGAAAGATTTTGCTTTAAAATCTTCTATATTGTATTCCGAAATTTTAGGAAATGTTTTAAAATTTTGTCTTAAATCTTAAGAAAAATATGTTATTATCTTAAAACGTTTCGAAGTCCTTAAAAAACTTAAAAATTTTATTTAAAAATCTTCAAAAATCTACATTTTGTTAAAAAAATTTGAAATCTTTTTAAATGTTCGATTATTGATGAATCGTGTCAAAACTTCTAAAACTTCGAAATATCTTTTAAAGTTTATTATATTTAGTTTAAAGTTTTTTTGTTAAGTTTATTCTATTTCTATTTTATTTATTATTATTTAAAGTTTATTCAAAGTTTTGCTAAAATTTTGTTAAATCCTGCAAAAATTAAAAAAATTGTATGAAAATCAACCAGATTCTTTTTGTATTTTGAAATCTTCAAAGCTTAAAATTAATCTTTTAAAATAAAACCTAAAACATTTTAAATTTTTCCAGAAATCTTATTGTCGGTACCGTTAATTTTTTTTGTTACCGATACCGACTTTGCTAGTCTTTGAACGTGTAAAAAAGTTTACAAATTATAGTGTGATAGCAAAATGTTAAGAACAGAATTATTTCTCAATATTAGAAAACATTTACAATTAAAATGTTCTTTTTTATCAATAATGCTTAGAAACATTCAGAAATAAATTTGATTTTATCATCAAATAAAATTACTTATTTGGAAATTTTGATTTACTAAATTGATGGTGTAGACAATTCTTATCTTTATTTATAGATAAGATAGCTAATTACATATAACCTCATTTAATGTGGTCAAGGTGTTACGAATAGAATCCTTTTGTCATTTTTAAAACATTTGGTCAAAACATTATAAACAGAATGTTGCTTTTATTTTTAAATAATCATTTACAATTTAAATTTTCTCTTTTAGAAATAAATGCTTAGAATTAAAATTCCTCATTTCGAAATTGCGATTTTCAAAATAAAATGATTATTGGCGAAAAAGGATCTAAATACAGAATGTACACCTTTTCGTTTATTCCCCTTTTCTTTCCTTTTTCAAAAATTCCTCTTTTTTCTCCTGTTTTCAAGAAACTTTCCCTTTTTCTCGTTTTCCCCTTAAATTTGGTTGACATTTAATTATGTTGTTGAGAAAACAACTCTTTTGTTAAAAAATTATATTTTTCTTGTAGAAGTCATCTTTCTTGATTGAAAATTAAATTTTTTGTTGATGATTTATCTTTTCGGGTTTAAAAGTCTAGAATTATATTTTAAGTTCAAAATTCATCGTTTTGGTTAAGAATTATTCTTTTTTTTTTGAAAATTTAACTGTTTTATTGCATATTCGTCTTTTTGCATTGAAAACGTTTTTGGTTTAAAATTCAATTATTATATTTTTCGTACAAAATTTTATTTTTTTACTTGAAAAGTTTTTTATATTGTTGAAAATTCAATTATTTTTTTAAAAAGATACTCTCTTTAGTTCAAAATTTCACTGTTTTTTTTTTAATTCGTCTTATTGGCTTGAAAATGCAACTTTTTCATTGAAACTGAACTTTTTTGTTTAAAATTTGGCTGTGTCTAGTCCTCCTGAAAAATTGAGGGAGTTGGAAAAGGGGATGGGCTAGTCGTCTCGAAAATTCGGGACAACTAGCCAAGTTAATGAAAAATATTTGACTGCTCATCCCGAATTTCGGGACTACGAGACACTTCGTTAAAATTTATATTTTCGAGTTGGAATTTCAAGTGTTATGTAGAAAATCCGTCATTTTTGTTACAAAATTCAACAATGTGATTGAAAAGTTTTTCCTTGCAGGCCTGACAAATTTTTCATTTTTGAAAATTCAACTCTTGTTGAAAATTCGTCGTTTTAGTTTAAAAATTCATCTTTTGCTGGAAATGTGATCCTTTTTGGTTGAATATTCAACCATTTGGTTGAAAATTAATCTGCTTTTGTTGAGGATTTACCTTTTTTGTAGAAAATTCGTTTTTCGCTCATTTCAACTGTTTTTTTTTTATTTTAAATTTAAATCTTTTTTGTTGGAAATATCATATGTTAGGTTAATTTTTCGTTAAAAATTCATCTCTTTTTTTTTTTGAAAATTCAACTGTTTTGGTGAACATTCGTCCATTTGGAGAGAAAAATCATCTTTTGGTAGAAAAGTAATCTTTTTTGGTTGAAAATTAATACTTTTAAATTAAAACGTATGCGATTATATTTTTAGTTCAGAATTCATCTCTGTCGGTGGAAATTTAAATTTTTTGGGTAAAAAGTAATTTTTTATTGATAATTCAACTGTTTTGTTGAACATTCGTCTTTTTGGATAGAAAATTTGTCCCTATCGATTGAAAAATCATCTTTTGGTACAAAAGTCACCTTTTTTGGTTGAAAATTAATCTTGTTTTGTTAAAAGTTAATTCTTTCTCATTGAACTATTATATTTTAGGTTCAAAATTCATCTCCTTTGGTTGAAAATTCAATTAGTTTGTTGAAGATTGAACTAATTGGTTGAAAGTTGAACTATTTTGTAAAAAAAAATAATTTTTTTGATTGAAGATTCATCTCTATGGTTAAATATTTAACTATTTTATTTAAAATTAACTTTTTTGTTGAAAATTCAACGTAATAATTGCAAACTGAATTAATAGATCCCAATAAGAAAATCCAACTATTTTTCGGTTAAAAGTTTATTCTTTTTGGTTGAAAAGTCTACTATTATATGTTTGTTCGAAAATTCATCTTTTGGTTAAAATTTTTATTTATTTTGCCGAAAATTCAACTGTTTTGTTGAAAATGCGTCCTTTTGGGTTGAAAATTCAACTATTTTAGTATAAAATTAACTTTTTTGTTTCAAATTCATGTATTCTGGTTAAAAATTCAACTTTTTTGTACAAAAATCGTCTTTTTGTTTTTTCGGTTGAAAATTCAACTATTTTGGTAGAAAATTGAACTATTTTTCTGAAAATTAACTTTTTTTATTAAATATTTATAATTTTAGGTTTAAAATTCAACTATTTTGTAGAAAATTACCCTCTCAGGCTTGAAAATTCCATAATTTGGTTAAACTGTTTTTTCTTTCTTGACTGAAAAATCTTTCTTAGTTGCCAGTTTGTCTTTTTAGTTTTTAAATTTGTATTCTTGGTTGAAAATTTAACTGTCTGGTCGAAAATCTGTTTTGGTTGAGGATTGAACTATTTTGCTGAATGTGTTCTCTAAATTTGATCGTTAGATTCTGTTTTTTTTTATTTTCAAGAATTTAGTAGTTACTTATAAAGATTGTTATTTTTTTGTTAAATAATACTTTTTTTATAATTTTCAGAGGACCGCCGCCAGAGCAGCCTCTTCTCCTGAGAGTTCGAAGAGCTCTAGATTACACTGATATGCCTTGGCAATTACGCTACATTGGCCAGACCGAAATCGGAGACAAATCCCGACCAACATTAATCCGAAGTAGTTTAGACATAGCAACAAGTAGTACTGTCAATGAATTTTTATTAGAATTAGGCTGCAAGGTCGATTTTGAATACATCGTGCGTGGCTACATGTTTCGAAAGGGACGAATGAAAGTCACAGTCTCAAAAATATTCAAAATGGCACAAGGAAATCAAGGAAAGATCCCGGATAGTGCGGAACCAATGTCCCAAAGCTACCTGGTCGAACTCAGTGTTCTTGCTCCATCTGGACAAGATGCAATTGCTGAGGATATGAGGTCATTTGCTGAACAGTTAAAGCCTCTTGTGCAGCTTGAGAAAATTGACTATAAGCGACTTATGCATTAAAAGAAATAATGCCAGATTTCTCTCACAATGATTTTTAAGGTCAGATGTCCTTATTGTCGCCAAAAGTCTCCGGAGATTTGGCTATGATATTAATCTACTATTATTGTCATTTATAGTTTTAATATCATACTGCTGTTTTCGATATTGTAAATTAATAAAACAAACTATTTTAATCCATAGAAAAATGATCTTGTCCATTTTTTTACTTTTTCTCACTTTAAAGAGGAAAGTGGCTTTGAATTGAATTTTATTAGTCAGGGAAAGTCAGTGACAATTTAGGGATCAAATCAATGGTCTTGCAAAATCAATCAATCAATCTTGAAAAAATCAGGGCATTTCTATAAGAGTCACTTTAAATAACTGTTACGGATAATAAATTTAAAAAATTTTAATTTAAATATGAAATTTTTTTATTCCATTTATGAAAGCGTCTATGCTAAAAATATTACAAGATTAAGATACTGGTTTTTGAATATTAATGGTAAGGGAAAATGAGAAGTTGGTCAGGGAAGAATTAGGGAATTAAAAAAATTAAGTTTTGTGGCCAATCTGATATAATATTCTTGCAAGTAGGGGAGATTGGTAGCCTCCATAACTAATGATTTTGAATAAACTATACTTTCTGCGATGATAAATCCACATTGTTATCTTAAAAAATTGTCCTAAAGCGTAATTTTAAAAATAGAGATTCATATCTCTGATTACCTCAAAAGAAAATCTATGTGCTGACAGCGCTCTGGATGAGACTATTCCCTATGCTTATACACAGCGCATAGTCTCATACACGGCGCTGTCAGCAGATAGACTCATATTGAACGGAGGCGTCGATTTCGTCTAAAAAAAGAGCATTTTTTGAAATATGGACCAAACTTATTTTTAAATATTTGCAAAACTAAAAACAATATTAGATTAGTTTTGATTGGGACATATAAATTGACTCTCAGACCTGTAATTTTTGGTTAATAACTTCACGTATTTTCTTATTTATAGTAGTTTTATTTCAACATGTCATAGTCTGGTATCCCTGGTCATTTCGTGTCATCTGTCAAGACCTTACGAATAACTTTTTTTTAAACAATGCGTAACCTGGAAAACGATTTATTTGTTGAAAATTTAACTTTTCAAGCTGATAATTCAACAATCTTCAAAAAAATTCGTCTTTCTGGTTTGAAAATGCAACTATTTGGTTAAAAATACAACTGTTTTTGTCTGAGGTTTAATCTCCTTTATTTGAAAATTCGACCATTTGGTTGAAAATTCAATAATTTTGTTAAAATTCAAATGAAATCATTCTTGGTTGAAAATTCTTCTGTTTTGGTTGAATTTAACTATGTTTTATTCAAAATTAAAATTTTTTTTTCGAAATATCTACTACTAAATTATTTGTTGAAAATTAATCATTTTTTGTTTGAAGATTCATAATTTTAGTAAATATTCCTCTCTTTGGTTGACAATTAAATTTCTTTTTACTTGAAAATGATTTTTTTTAAATGAAAATTAAAAAGAAATAATTCGGTAAAAAAATGAACTTTTTTGTTGAAAATTCATATTTTCGGGTTGAAAATTGAACCGCTGATTTGGGATGAACATTTTTTTTCTCTCTTGACTGAAAAGTGAAAAAGTCTTGATTGAAAATTTGTTTTTTGGTTGGAAAATTCATAATTTTAGTTAAAACTTTAGCTGCTTGGATGAAAATTAATGTTTTTTACTGAAAATTTCACTTTTTCATTTTTGATTGAAATTTTATCTTTTTTTTTTGTTTGTCGAAAATTCAACTATTTGTTTGAAAATGTACATATTTTGTCGAAAATTTAATTATTTTATTGGAAATTAATGTATTTTGTTGAAAAAAAATGTTGGTTGAAAATTCATCTGTTTTTTTTTAATTCGTCTATTTGAACAGAGAATTTGCCCTGGATAAAAAATTCTTTTTTTTTAATTCAACTATTTTCTAAAAAAAAAATCAATTATCTGGTTAAAAATTCAAATGCTTTGTTGAAAATTTGTCCATTTGGATTGAAAATTTATCTTTTATAGTAGAAAAGTAATCTTTTTTTGGTTGATATAAATAAATTTGAAATTACTCAATTTTAATGTGAAATTGTTTTATTCCGTTTATGAAAAATTCTATATGTTGAAAATTTTACAAGATTGAAATGCTGGTCTTTGAATATTAATGGTAAGGGCAAATGAAAAATTATGGTCACCAGGGAAAAGTCAGGGTTTTGAAAAATTAGTTTTTGGCCACCCTCGTCACATAAGAAAAAATGCTGTTAATTTAATTTAAAATGTATTTACAAGTCATTTGCACTGACTTTAATATTTCGGTCAATTTGGTCAAAATTTCTGATAAAAGCCGATGCAGATGAATAATTTATTACAGTCGAGAAAATGTTCAAAATTGTCATTTGGTTTCAAATATAAATTTTTCAAAGTATAGTACAATTTCAAATTGGAATCCTTAACATTTTTAATAATTCTATAAAATTTAAAGGTATTGATAAAATATCAACTTATACTTTATATTTATAAATATTATATAAATGGATTATAAATCTGGTATGTGTATTGCTCAAGAAATTCTTTTGATTTGTTTTTTATTCAAGTTTGGCCACTTCAAATGTGCATTTATTTATACATAATTCATTATCCCATTATTATCATATCTGAAAGTAAATTTGAAAAAAACAAAATTAAATTCCTGGTGTGCTGAAAATTAAAAAATTAGAAGCTAATTTGACTAGACGCGTAAGTCTAAAATGGCGTTCCTTTTGTTGACGGGATTTTGCCGCGGGATCCTATCTGTCTTCTGCTGTGCTGGCGGTTGGCCGTGCTGGCGGCCCTGTCCCTGTATTGAGTGTTTTACGCCATTTTGCTGTCGCATTTCTGCGTGTGTGCGGAGAAGTGGTACGAACGTGCATCTTCTGTCGATCTTTTGGTAGTGAATTTGTTCTTCTAAAACAACCTCTTCAACAAAAACGTAAGGTAAATCTTCCGGATTATCTCTTTTTCTATTTTTTGGCTCCAAATACGTCGCCGAAGAGGGTGTTATTATTCCTGAGAAAGTGGAAAATAAACGACCTTTTGATGGCGTCGGTTTCTCGTATTTTCACGCCCTTCTTTTTTGCCAAATTTACGATTTTGAGGAAGGTTTCAAAGACTTGACAAAATTCCTTTACATTGAGACCCATATGTCAAATTCCCCCATAAACTCTGGTCGTCATTTTCTGTTCCAATTCTTTTCGGCGTGGTGAGCGACACGCCGACACAATTTTCGCCGTAAAATGGCGATTGTTTGTCTTTAGACTAACTTTTTTTGCAAATACAAATGATATATTCGTTTGATGACGTCATGAAATTATGGAGGCACCGTCGTTGGCTGTGAAATTGTGGCGTTTATTGGTTTGATTCGTTTGAACGACCGTATTTTTGTCAAAACGCGGGTTTAATATTGTATGAAAGTGTGTGAATTGTTTAGAAGTGTAGGTAGATTCAACACGTTCAACACAAACAAGCATTAGATAACACGTCTTTATTGATTTTTACATAAGGCTTATTGTACTCCCTCGCGATTCCTGCCGGGTTCAATTAGTACTGAAATTCCCTGATCTTATCGATTCGCGAGGGATATAAGAGATGGTTATTTCTTCTAAAATTAGAAAATGTATCGTACACGTGCTTAAAAGCTTGTTTCTACAGATTGATTACTAAAATAAGATACATTAAGTTTTGGATTAAATTTTTTTTGCAATTTAGAATGGTGATATTTTTGAGATTATTAAATAGTCTTAATGATTTTTTTACTTTGTTAATAAAATAACACGAAGAAAGGGACCTGACACCCGAAAAATCGATTTTTAGTTTCCTACGCCAATCTCTTCGTTTTCTTCATAGGTCGTGTCGTTTTCGAATAGTCTAGAATTTTACTTACCATAAATTTAATTTTGGGATATCTTTACAGCATGTCACGCTATCGCGAGTGGGACTTATCTTGCAAAGTTTACGTGGGAAACTTGGGTAGTAGTGCCAGTAAACACGAAATCGAGAGTGCGTTCAGTAAATATGGTCCATTGAGAAACGTCTGGGTGGCCAGAAATCCACCTGGATTTGCATTTGTCGAATTCGAAGACCCCAGAGATGCTGAGGATGCAGTCAGAGGATTGGACGGAACGTAAGAACTGCCATACATTTATTTACGTATTTCACTGTGTCAAAATTATAGCTAACATAAATATATAAAAGCTATGATAATGATAAATGTTTTACGAGACAAAAAATAACTACATACATACTTTGCGAGAATCAGTGGCGTAGCCAAGGGGGTGGGGTCGTAAAAGTATTTTAGTCTGAAATACAAAAGGTGAACCGTAATAATATAAATCTTGAGCCTGAAAATATTTAGATAGAAAATCTTTACCTCATGAAACCGTAATAAAAATTAGCATTTCGAAGTTTGACTGTTAAACCAAAATTGCTCATTAATTCCAGATTAAAGAAAAGTATAAACAGTAGGTAATTTTTCTGAATATGCTTTAAATAAATAAATTCTATACGCACACAGGAAAGTGTTAATTTTCCTCCCAAGTCTACACATTCTTTTGTAGATTAATATCCAAAAGTAAAAATTAAACTAGTATCATAATCTGTTTTTTCTTTCAAACCCTAGATTATTCTTAACTCAGTCAAAAACTAAAGGGTTATTTTATATAGAACCGGGTGGCTCTAATTTAATGGATGTTGGTGAGAATGTAGAATTTTCATAATTTTAAAACGATTTTTCCCGTTAGGTCGTTAGGATGATAAAAATATGACATTTATAAATTCTATGTCTTACATTAGCCTAATTTTTCTCTGTAAGTAGTAACGTACTTTCTGTTCAGCCTTTCACGCCCCTCCCTTTATCAAATCTTGGCTACGCCACTGGCGAGAATTAAATATTTTTCTTAACGTGATCTTCGAAAATTATACTTATTCACATTTACTTAATTATTCTCCTAAGCATTTAAAATTATTAATTTTTTTACATTTCTAGAATATCTTCATTTTTGTCTTATTTCCGATGCTTTTAAATTAAAAATTTAATTCAATTGATAAATGTTTCTATACTTTAAAATTGTTCAATTTTTTGTGCATCCAAACTCTGAAACCACACAAACGTACAAATTGTTCGATTTTAGGCGTATTTAATTTAAACCTTACAAATTTTAATCAAGTTTTTTTTCTGATTCAATATTTCAAAGAGCCCCGCACAAAATATATGAAAAAGACCTTTTGGTGGATTGTACTGGCACTCGTTTATTTTGTAGTTTATGAAATTAGAAAAAAAATCCTGAAAGGACATGGACCAATTATAGTTTTTTTGTGCGTTGTACTTTTATGTTTTAATTAGAAATACAATTTAGAACAATAACATTTAAATTTTCAGAATTTAAGAATTCTGAATGATTACATTTTCAGATTGTTTGATCTTTATTGCTATCATTTAAATACTTACATTCTTGACTTTTAGATATAGAATTGCTAAGTTTCGAATGCTTTATTCAAATAAGTTAATTTTTAAAAGCAGAAGGTACAATTTGAAATGGGACAATTTAGAATATGTCAGTTTGAAATGGTTAAATTTGAATTAGAATATTTAAACGTTTTTAATTCAAAGTCTCTAAAGAATACGAAGTGGTGTGCCTCTGGGGATTGTTGCCGGGAATTTTACAAATTTTTATTTTTAAGCGTCCAATTTTAATTTAAAGAATTTTAAAATGCAGTCTTGAAGACTTAACAATTAAAAATTAAAAGCGTTTAAAATTGAAAATTAACAAATTTGGATGCAACAATTCTTATTTGATCAACTGTAAATATTAATTATTTATTTTTTAATTGAGAATTTTCAGATTTTAACGTTAAAAATTAAACTTATTCAAGTCGAAAGCCATAGTCGTCAAGAAGATGTACACGTCCGATTGAAACCTTATAAATTATTTCCAATTTAAAAATAACTTCATAATAACAGATTCATAATTAAAGGTTTTTATTACATTTGAAATATTTTTTCAGTCTAAAGTATTCCAATCCTTACCATTTGTTTTCAATCCAATCCATTTTTAACCCATTCAATTTGAAATGTTTTAATTAAGAAAAAAGAATACAAATTCAATATTTAGCACCTCCATAATATTTCAATATTTTTACCGCATATTTAACAAATATTGAATTTGATTGCACATCTATTGCAAGTGTTTTTCACTCATGTGCATTAAATTTCATGTACAGTGTGCATTAAAATTCAAAAACGATAATATCGAAGTGTGTTCGTTTTAGCTTCCACATTATTTATATTATATATTTATATACCTGTTCATTTAAGATGAGTAATTTCATGCCAAATATTAAAAACGGCCTAATTTAAAAAATGTTCAGTTGAAAAAAAAATCGTTCAATATTCAATTTTTCTTGCTTAAAATAATATATTTTGGAAATTTTTTAATTCATTGATCGATTCTTCAGTTTAGAGAATTGAAAATAACGTGGATTTGTACTTTTAGAACTGAATCTGAATCTTTGAACTCTACAATTTATAGAAGTTAGAAATTCTAAATTTTGTAGTTCTACTGCATTTAATTTCAAATTGCTCAATTGAAAAATGTTACAAACTTTTATTTTATACGTGTAAATTATTGAGCATATATATATATACACACACACACACAATTTTTGAATTAAAAAATTTTTAAACTTCAGTTTTAAAAGTTTAAAGTTCAAGAACCGGGAAAACAGCGGGAAATGACCGGGATTTTTTTTCTTTGATTAAAACGGCCACCCTGTTAAAAAATTGACTTTAAAATGGTTTCGTTTTACACTGTGGCACTTTAAAATTTGGATATTTTTCGGGTTTTTAACTGCAAATGAGTTGCTGAGTTAAGTAATTAATTTATTCGCCAACAAATTTGAAACTCTGTATGTTTATTATTAATAAAACTGTTTGTGACGTAAAATTTCCTTCAATGAAAGAAATTCGCAAGTAAAATTTCTTCGCAGGCGTTGTTGTGGCACAAGAGTGCGAGTGGAGATGTCCTCTGGCAGAAGTCGCCGTGGTGGTGGAGGACGCAGACCAGGTCCCAGATATTCCTCTAGGTAAGTCACATCTCATATTTACCCCCTGAAATAATTTCCAGCCCCACTAATGTTGGAGCAGATGCCAAAGTGCCTCACCAAGTAGGTATATGGTGAAGTGACGAACACACTTGGAAGAAAGAGTGCACCCTCAAGTTTTAGGTGCACTTTCCTTGCAAGCCGATGCAGCCGTTTAGAGTATTTACTCATTTCATCATTTTGCCATAGGAATGTTATTAGTACAATCTATTTAACCCACATCGTTTACCAGATGCCAGCTCTTCGGAATATCGAACTTAGTGATGATTGGTTCAGAAGTAGAGCTTGAATTTGGGAGAGTGAGTTATTGAGATGCGATTGGCATAGATTCGCGAATTTAACCAAAGAGCAACGGGGGCGATGCATGCTAACTGATAAAGAGAGTGTCATAAGAAATCTTAGGAGATAGCACTAACTCTAGTCTCTAGAAACGCTTAGTGCCCTCTCTTCTCTCACCAAATTCTTCCTTCTGTATACGCTTAGTGAATAACCAGATTTAAGTACCATGTGTGTTTTCTCACGATATTGTAGGTCCAGATCCCGGAGTCCACCCAGGAAGTCGATTGGTCGCTACCCGAGGTAAGCTTCTAGAAGAGATCACAGGATCTCTTGACTGAATTTCCAGGTGCAAGTAGAAAAAAGAAAATTTATTGAACAGGACCAATCGGCAACTCAAACCCCTGCAGAAACATATCAAAGATCTTTTTAATTCTTTTTTAGATCCTTCTCCAAGAGTCCACGAAGATCGCCGATTAATCGATACTCCAGGTAATTCTTCCCTGCTTGTAGCTTTCGCTAACTTTTTCAGAGACTCAAGCTGAATGGCCAGTCTACGATTACGAGTAGGTATGAAAATTACCGCTTGTATCGTACTCTGCAATAGTGCACGCAGTATCACTGAGTCATGAAGTATCACGATCTCTTTCGATAATGCTCCATAAGACTCTATCGATGAAATATCGATTTGTCATTGATAAAGAATAGGAGCACATAATATTTCCCTTCCCAGGATCGCTGAAGAGAGCTTCGGCGCTGGTCCAAGATCAAGATTCATGTTCATTGGCGCCGCCTAAATCTTACCGAAATGAAAGTACGAGTAGAGAAAAGAAAGTGGTGTCTGGTGTTCTTTCGATTCGTGAGATTAGTCTTGTCATCCATCATTTTCATCACCGATTACGATTTAGAATTTCCTTCATAATTTTATTTTATTTTACCAGGTTACGGTGTTTTTGCACATTACGTGAGCATTGGGGTGGTTCGATTGTTTTCATATCATTTTTTAACGGAATCCCCTGATTGGGGAAGAAATTAGAAAATAATTGAGTGAGAAAGCTCTTTTTATTTTGCATTAAATTGACAATAATTGCTAATTAGAATTTTTATATCCGCTTTCGAAAAGCTGTCAAACTATTGATTAACTTAATCAAATTATGTATTATTAACTCAAATTTAAGTCTTTATTCTGCAAGTGAACTGCAGTTTTTTTTAGAAGGGTTTAATTGTACTTTAAGAAAGATTAAATTTAATTGTAAATAAACGTCAGGGGGTTCCGTGAAAATATACACTGTTAGAAAAATCTGATTGAATTTGATTGCACATCTATTGGAAGTATTTTTCACTTATGTACATTAAATTTCATGTAGAGTGTGCATTAACATTCAAAAACGATATTATCAAAGTGTGTTCGTTTTAGCTTCCACATTAATAATTAATTTCAGTTTATAAAGTGGTATAATTCACCTGGGATTTCTCTTTGATCAAGTTTTTTGACTTTATAGATTAATTATTTACCTGAAAATCATGTTAGAATCCAAAAATTAAATACATGTGAAGTGACTTATTGATTAGGTTGCGATTTTGAATTCTATCTTCATTATTCTGTGGAATTTAAAGTTTCAAATATCTGTGGATTATATTGTATGTGCTTGAATTTTTAAGAATTTTCTAACAGTGTAAGTTAATTCTCGTTTTAAAGTGTAAGTTTAGGTCACTGAGCATGCACAAAAATTGTGAGTAGTTTTTCGATCTGGGGTAGAGAGGTCGAGAAGCGACTGGCAGACAATGAAGTAAAAGGCTGTTTGAATTGCAATATAACTGAAATGTTGAGAGTGGGCAGTCTAGCGTTAATGATGAAATTTGAATTTGATGTTTTTTTTTAATGAATTAACGAAGTGATATATTCTGTAATGAAAACTTGAAGTTGTAAAAAAAAGAAGTGTACAAATAGTGGCAAGGAGTATGATAACGATGATGGTTATATTGGTAAAACTGACGTTTGCAGATTCTACCAGCGTCAGCTCCTAGCTCTGCTCGTCTCCCCGCCACTACTACTACTACTGCTACTGCTACTACTACTACAGCCACCGTGAAAAAAAGTCTAGAAAACAAAACTGAACAAAAAAACTATTGCCTGCCTGCCCACTAACCTCCCAACCAGTCACCATCAGTCACCACCAGTCACCGCTAGGAGTCAACTCGTCCGTCGCTTGACAGTCCGTTGCTGTCCGTCGGTTCGTCACTTCCCCTTCAATATGACATCTTCGGGCTACCGCAACTTCTAGCGACTAGGAGCATCGTGAACCCATCAAACGGCCGACGCGATCCGAACGAATACTTCTGTCAAAATATCGGCGCGTCCAATCGTCCGTCCGTCCCAACTTCTACTACTGCTACTACTACTACTACTACTACTCGTCAACCATCACGTTTAACTTAGCTGACATGCGACCGCCAGTTCTCTTCGACCGAGCAAAGCAAAATGATCACCACCTACACACCATCCCACCCAACCAAGTACCATCACCACCAACCACCACCACTACATGTTCACAGTTGTCTGGTATTTCACCGATTTTCCAAGATTTTTTAATTATCTCTTATCGAGCCGACAGTCCCTCCAAGTACCAGAAAATCCAGGGTTACAGTATTCGATATTGGTGTTTTTTGGTAAAAAAAAAACACTTGTTGGTTGAACCATTTTCTTGTATGAGAGCATAGAAAATGTAAGTGGAATTTGAGTTTGGAATGTTCAGTGAATGCTGTTTAGAGAATCATTGATCCTTCAAATTTGAACAAAGTCGGTGAATACTAACCCGTAAAATTGTATAATAGTAAAAATAATGGCTGATTATTGTACCCTGAAGTATTCTGAATAAGAACACCTATTATAAGTTAATGTTCCCCATGTTATATCAATGGGAAACTTCATGGCCTTTAGGGCACGGGTTAATATGAACCAATTTTGGTCATTTTTTGGGCATTGGAACAAAAATAGAGGTTGCGAGTAAAAAACTCTGATTTTTCAAAATAAGTGCCACCCAAGTGGCATATTACGTTAATCCAGGATTTATTGCTGTCTTTGTAGTTTATAGTATCTTAATTTTCGATGAATTCTAAGTCACTTCGATTGTTAATACTTAACATGGTTCAATGTTTAACGTAGTTTCAAATCGTTCTTTTTTTAACGCTTTAGTTTCCATTGTAAAATTTTAAATGTTTTTCCAGAATTATTCAACTTCCACGGCATTGAATTTGGAACTGTTCAGTTGTGCACCTAAAAATATGAAAGTACAATATTCAGGGATTACAATTTGATATTATACAATTCAAAATAATTAAAATTTAACTAAAAAAATGTACCACTTAAAACATTTTAAATTAAACATTTTTCAGCTTTGAATGCTTCGTACTGAAATTATTTAAATTTGTAAACTTTTAAAGGAAAATTGTTTAATTTTAATGGCTTGCAGTTTGAAATAAAATAAAATTTCAATTGATTCTCCTTTGACTATTGTCAAATTTTGTAGGCATCGAATTTCAATCTTTTTTAATTTTATGTGATTCTTTGAACAGTATTTTTATTATCAATGGTAAATTTTTTTTTTTCATTGTCATTAAGTCATACGAAGTAACCTGTCTCAAAAATTCCCTTTATAATTTCTAAGCTTTGCTGATATCAACAGCACTCTAAATCTTAATAATCTGTCTTCATAATATATAAGAAAGAAACCCTGGTTAGGCTTACTAAAGTCTAAGAAATTTACTAGTTTACATGATAAAAGAATAGGTATCAGGAGAAAAACCTTAACTTGGAGGACTGTCGTGGAATACATTTACTTTTCTAAAGATTTGATTTCGTAACTACTAAATTAATTTTGTTGTTGGTTGGTTTACCATTTATGGGTGAGATGTCATTTGTATTAATTAATAATTACTGTGTCTAACTAGTCTTTTATCACCCCTAGGCAAATAGGAATTAGTCGATCCTAATTCAATTACATTGTCCTGTGATGATTTTCATACCTATATATGTTTAACTTACGTCGCTCGACCTCGTCTTACTTTTATTTTTTTACTCAATATAAAAAAAGATAGTAAATATTTCAATTTCAAAATATTTCTAATTAGAGTATATTTAAATTTAAACTATCTCAAAATCACTAATATCTAAGGTCGTCGCCGCATCTATATACAATAACTTTGTTAATATTTTTGCAAATGTGAGTCGCGGTCGAACGAACCACTCAAAACTTGTTTTCTTTTGGAAATACAAATAATAAAAATGGTTTTCTAACATTTTAGGTCTCGGTCCCGCTCACCACGTAGGAGATCTCTGACGCGAAGCCGAAGCCGAGATCGCCGTTCACGTTCGGACTCCCGTGACAGACGGTACTAATCAAACACAAACTTAGACATAACGAAAAACCAAAAAATCCCTGGAACGCATTTTAAGATGAATTGGATAATGAAGCTTTTAGATTTTTTTGTGATACTTTTGGTTCTCCTTTTACGGACACATTCTGCGCAGACCGCAATTCGCTTCTTTCATTTGCCTGTATCCAAATTTTTTTCTTAGCAGAAACTTCTGTTTTTAGGAAATTGCGTTCTACTGATGCGAAATCAAAATATTGGAAATATCGATATTTTTTTACCGATATATCGATATTTGATGTCGATATTGTAAATATCGAAACTTTGTATCTTCCCTCTCTTATGTGTTTTTAGTATCGGAATATCGCTATTTTGAAGCCGAAACCGGACCGATTCCATATGACTTCGTACAGTTAGATCCTGGCGATGTCACGGAATTGGTTGGGGCTGAAATATATTTTTCGCAAGGCAAAATGTGAGACGTATGTTTTGTTTCTTTTATAAAAAAGAAATTGTTGTCAAATTTTAGGGCTACAAATGGGAAAAAATTTACCAAATTTATTTTCTTTGCGGCGCTTTTAGTTCTATCTACTATATTTTAAATCTGTTAATCAAACTGCATAAATTTTTACAAAATACAAAAGTGACGTACATTTTTTGAAAAAACTGAAGACCATTTTTGACTTTATTTGTTTTTAGACTCATAATATTATGCGGGAGATATCCTGTAAATTTCGTCCTCGCTAAGCTTCATATAGAAAAACTTATTTCTTTATAAGATAAAATAAATTTGTCAAAATATCAATTATTTTTTAAACATTCATAGTTTTTATATGATATTTCTGAATTATGTAAGTGTTTATTCTTTAAATAATATAATGTTAGCTTCTTTAAGATATAAAGCTATGAAAAAATCAAATATGGCCTTTTTGAGAATATTTACTTTTGGATTTAAAAAAAATGTACGCCATTTTTGTATTTTTTATGATTTCTCAAGTTTTATTAAGGAATTTGAAAGATTGTAGATAACACTACAAACTGCCGCAAAGAAAATTAAATTATGTAAATTTATTCCAATATTTGTTCAAGTAGCCCTAAGTTCACGAAAAAATTTTATTGGTAAAAGAACAAAAAATACGTATCTCATATTTTGCCTTAGAAAGCAATTTATTTCAGCCCCAAACAATTCCGCGACAACACGAGTGTCAGACTGCTCGATTTCATATGAAATCTGTCATCGATATGTGTTTGAAAAAGTTGTTGTTTCTAAGCGAATTTTATTGTCCTTGCAGTTAGGTGCTAAAAGTGTCTGGAAAGACAAGTGGAACGGACATTGTGGCGGATGGAAGAAAAGCGAAAAATGTTTTATTTGTATATATATAAACTGATCAATTGATCATGAGAGATACGAGATCGAATCTGTTGATCGTATAAAAAAGATTACATGATACACATTCGCAGTACACGTGTTTAGTATTAAGTTAGAGTCTTACACAGCAGAGTGAGAATCATTGATGTAACACATTTTCCAAATGAATGTGATACCGAATGAATTTTGAAAATTGTAGACGTTACTGGATTCAAATGGTTTAGAAAACTTGCTCATTTTGTCGATAGATCTTGTAGATTCTGGACATAATAGACTATTAATTTTGAAGAATTGGGAACGCCTAAACTGCGATATGACATCTGGTGCAAAAAATCAGAACTATAAAGAATAGGTCGAATTTTAAAGGTGCATTTTAATTAATTTGTGCATAAAAGTGTTTTTAAGATTGTTTTCTAGAGTTTAAAGCAGTTATTGCATAAAAAAAGTTATAATCTTAAATGAAGTTATTTTTAAGAAAACAAGAACCTAAAGTAAATTTTTATTAATTTATACATTCAATGTTTACTATCTAAAAGATATAACCTAAAAGTTAGGTTAAAATTTGTATTTCAATACCAATAGTTTATTATTCATATTCTTTGCATAATCTAAATCAAATTTTTTTGCTACATATACATTAATAAGTTCATTAAAGCTTATAATGCCTTGAAACTTACTCCATAAAACTATAGTAGTAAAAACACTTCTATGTACAAATTAAATTCATCTTTAAAATTCGAGCTAGTCTTTCTAGTTCTAATTTTCGGCACCAGTTGGTGAAATGGTCGACCGCCATTCCCAATAATATATGCAGATTTTTAGAAGGTTTCGATTCTTGTGCAGAATAGGGAATTTTCTTTATATAGGGAGAGGGGGGCTCTTAATTGTGATTTTATGATTTTTATTGGGATGAAAAACAGTGCATTTATTAATGTCAAGTTTAATTAACTTCAGAGAAAAAAATGAGAACATCAAACGTAACCATGTACAAGAGTCAAAACAGAAATCAGTGCTTTGTGTTGTATTAATTATTTTGTACTCCTTAAATATAAGGTTAAAATAAAGTTGTAATGTATAACCGATATCAATGGGTTTTTTCTTTTTCATAGTCGGCTATTTGGCGAAATGAATAGCGTGCCGGCTTATTACACCGGCGGCCTGGGTTCGAATCGCGGTCCGGTGACAATTTTTGCGACTTATCGATTATTTCTAGGTCTTCGAATTTCAGAACCACAGCGGTGATAAACCCCGTTATAATGTTTTGAGATTCCTAAATCACAGCACTGTTACCGAATGTGAGTAAGCAGAGTCGAACGCCCTGCTGGCAGATATGGTAATCCTTTACTGGCAAGGCGAGGTTTTCATCGAGTAATTTGAGAATTTCCAAGTATGATTTCAAGGCCTGGTCGTGACGACCCTCTTCGAGGTTTTGTGAAGCTAGCCGGAAAAGTTGGTCCGTATCTTGCAGGGACTTCAGACCTTTCAGGATGTTGGTACTTTGACCGCACTTCGTGCAGGGAACCATAAACTCGTTTGTGTCCGTTTTCACGGGCAGGATCTTGTCACAAGATTTGGTATCGCACCTGAACCTGAGAGTATTTATTTGATGTTAAAAAACTGTAACTACTTGTAGCCGTCTAGTTAATTAAAAAATTAGGAGATACCCTGAATAGATGAGAACATTCTCACGAAAATGACTTTTCTTGTGGGCAATAGATAGCTGAAATTTGACCTTATTGAATCATTCAAAACTGGATCATTTTAATTCTCAAATAGTTCAAAAATTACTTTTTTTTTTTAATTCAAAAATTCAAAATCGTTTGGGTTCAAATTTAAACCGTTCTAAATTGTATAATTTAAAAATGAAAGCTTGGATATTCAATTTTTGTTACAAATTCAAGTGTGCATGCCTTTATGCAAAACTTTAATGTAAATTTACCCAAAGCATATTTATTAATTTAAAACTTCTCCTATTTTTTTAATTTACTGAACTATGAAACAAAGAAAACTTTTAAGAATTTCTATATTCCTTTGCTTTTCAGTAAAACATTTTCTACAAACTACTTATTTAAAAATTTACATTGTTTGAATAAAAATTGCAGGTTATGGGAATTAAATTAATTAATATTAAATTAATAAGAGTTTTAATTAATAAGAGTTTAAATTCTTTATTTTAGTTTATTAAAAAAAAAAAAAAAAACTTATAATCCTTTAACGTTTAGAAAAAATCATTTTACAAAATGAACAAATTTATAACTAATGTCTTTAAAACACACTCATGATGTATTTTTGACATCATGTTTAATTTTTATTGTAAATGTAAAAAAAAAAATCAACTTTTTAAAACTCTATAACCTTTGTCCTCTTGGTTTGTTGTATACAATTAAAAAGATTTTGCTTACTTTATGCAATAGAATTGAATAGAATACCTATTAATTTCTCGATGATTTTTCTATACTCAAATAAGATTAAATAGAAGATATTTAAATAAGTTATCTAAAGTTATCTCAATTTATTATTTAATTAATTTAATAAAAATTATAATTTAATAATCTAACTTCACAAGATTTATATAAGATTGAATAATTATTTATATTTTTAATCTTATTTATTATTTGGCTTAAATTGCGAAACTTTTTTGAAGGTTCTTTAAGTACTAATCTAGAAGAAAAGTAATAAATTGCAATAAATACCTAAGTACTTATTATACAAACATACGAAAATATAGAACAAAGACATGGGTATGGAAACATGCAAAGCGAGACGTCACAACGGTTTTTATTTCAGAAAGCATTATAATAAAATTGTTGATATCAAAACGAACGGCTAGTAGTTTATTGGGCTGGAGCGTTTTAGCCCAATAAACTTATGCACACATTTTACAATATATGTTAGGATTTAAGACTTTTTATTTGCTTTCCTGTAATATTTTAGTTAAAACTAATAAAAACTATGCTTATTAGAAATGTAAGTCATAAATAATTCAACTTATGGGCGATGGCCAAAAATTTTACCACATAAAGTTCAACTCATTTTCCATATTATCTTCGATTAATACATTTTTTTCTAAAAATATCTCAGTAAAGTACATATATAAAAGCACAATTTGGTAAATTTTCAAAATTTTAGAAAACTTTTTTTAGAAATTGTAAATACAAAATTACGCAAAAATTCCGGTCATAGACCTGCGCAAACTACAAATTTAAAATGAAAAATTGCAACATAATATTAACACATTTTTTAAAATATCACAAAATAAAATGGGAATTTTAATATGAAGCAGATTTTCCCCAAGATTCGTAGTATTTTTCTACGAACCGCAGTGTTTATTTTATGGGGCGAATACAAAACCTCGAGGTCGTAGCTGGAATGGTTTCTTTGTTAGGCAAGGTATCCTAGAGATACAGATAGGTTGACACGAGATTATAAGGATTTCCTACAAGACCCAAAAAGGCGAAAAAGTATGATTTTTGAAGAAAACTCAATTTAGCCCAAAAGTGAACTTAGCATTGTTTAGCTTTCTCTACTTCAAATATATACTTGTCAAGATTGTTATATAGTTCAAAATCGATTTATTAACGTTGATTTGAAATTCTAAAAATACACATTTAAAATGAGACAAAATATGTTTAAAAAAATTAAATCAAACCCTACACGGAGAAAAAAAATATGCCTATAATAGTAAGAACACTAGTCATGCTTTTGTCGCAGGTTTCATTCTTGCTATCCTAGTACAAAATTCATTCATTTTAAGCAAGAATCCCTTTATCCTAAAAAAGTACAAAGCTTCATGCGCTTGCGCGTGGCCTAGTATCTCTTTTGTAAGAGTACTCATACTCTAATAGGATGAGTTTTCTTACAACTGTAGCAAGGCAAAGTTGGAGCTATTTCCGCAAAGCACAACTGCTCTAAAGGCATGTGACTCCAGCAATAACGGCATGCGCTTGATTCTTTTATAGTATAGGACATTTAATGCTAAAAATGTCTAACCTGATGCCAATATTGGTAGAAATTCATACCAATTTCGCACCTGAAGTTCCGTGCTGTAATATTAAGAGCTCAGCCTACTATAACAGTGCGATTTTTTTCTCCGTGTAGACTGTAGAAGGTATGCAAATATAAAACTAAGAGATCAAGGAATGTATTTGTTATGGGTATGCAATATGTATTTTTAAAAGTTTCCACCTAAAGTGGCAATGCTACGTCGGTTTCTCAATCCTATTGTGGACTCTCCATAAAATATTACAGAGAAAACAAAAAAGTCTCAGTCCTTAAAATATGTCATGAAACGTATGCATAACAGTCCATTGGTCCCGTCTATTTCATTTCCCTAGTATAGTTCAGACATCTGGTAGTTTGGTTCCCGAAAAAATCCTACTTCCAATGTTTTTAATGAGAAAGTTTCGTTAAGGGGCCCCTTTTAACATATCAAAAATGCTAGAACAGATCAATTGCCAAACCGGGATTTTTTTTTAACAGTTCCAAAAGTTACTTCTGCGCAGACGGATACCCTTTGCATTATAGAGCAAAATGTCCTACAGGAAAAAGAAAGAGGACAGAATTATGAGAAAATTTAGTTGAAACAAATAATCCGCAATTGATTGAAAATGTGTAATATTTTTTTTTATCCATAAAGAAATATTTTGATCAATAATTGTTTATAACAAAATCTTGTCATAACCACTGTTGAGTACTTTTTGAGTACTTTAGTGGCAAAAAAGTAATTATAATTGATTAAAAATGTGATATATTTTTTTTCATCAATAAACAAATAGTTCTTCTTTAATTTCTTGTAACAATGTCTTCTAATGAATACTTTTTCTACATTTAATTCCATACTTATCAACAAGACACTTGTAATTCGCATTTTTAATCAATTATAATTACTTTTTTGCTACAAAAGTACTCAAAAAGTATTCAACAGTGGTTATGACAAAATTTTGTTATAAACAATTATTAATAAAAATATTTGTTCATGAATAAAAAAACATATTACACATTTTCAATCAATTACAATCACAAAAGACGTATTATACATGATAAATGAATTATATACACTTATATGGGATACAAATGTCGAAATATGATCGTAGTTCTACTTTACGGTACGCTCAGGTACCTCTCTGTATGAAGAGTGCACTTTCCAAGATCATATCTCGGGACCTATTAGGGCTAGGACACTTTTTTTTTGTTGATCTTACGCTAAATTGACTCCACTTTCATTTATTCTGTGAGAACTTTGTCGTAGGATCCACAGGAAATAAGGTATTTTCCAAAAACACTACTTCGCCGTTTTTAGTCAAAAATGAAAAAAAAAATAATTTTGAAACCTTGCAATTGCCAAAATAATAGGACTAAACGACTTTCTTTTTTTTAGATGTACGCAGATTTTTGTAAACTTTATTTCATTCTCTGGTATCGTCAGCGCAAACTGAACCTGACATGATTTATTCTGAAAAAACTAAACTCCACTTTTTTGCCCGAAAAAACAGGCAAAAATGGCCAACTTTGATGGGTCATAACTTATAACCTATTATAGGTAGAACATTGCTCTTTTTTTGTAATCACAGCAAATTAAATCTACTTTTACTCACCTGTGGAACACTTTTTCGTGCAGTAATTACGTGCGAAGGTATTTAGTTATTTTTCGCTGAAAATCCAAAAAAGTGGGCATTTTTCAATATATCACATATCGAAACCTATGGAAGATATCGGATTATTTTTTCAACAAAATTTTCTCATTATTTTGTCCTCTTTCTTTTCCTGTAGGACATTTTGCTCTAAAATGCAATGGAAATTATCCGTCCATGCAAAAGTAACTTTTGGAACTGTTTAAAAAAAAACCCGGTTTGGCAATTGATCTGTTCTAACATTTTTGATATGTTAAAGGGGACACCTTAACTAAACCTACTCATTACAAATGTTGAAAGTAGGATTTTTTCGGGAATTTCACTCATTATTTCGACGTAATGCCTGGAATAGTAGTGGAACGTGAGCAGCAGATATGAATTTGTCTATTCAGCGTCGATTAGCTGACTGATTTAAAAACTTCATACATTAAAATAATAATTCGTTAAAAAATAAATTCAATATACACAACCTACAAAAACGGCCTATTTTTTATTAAATAACTATTATACGAGTGAAAATAAAAACATCAACAATATCTTGTCCCAAAAAAACTACTGGATTTCATTATCCTCAACAAATTTAACTGTAGGATCTGATAGTACGTGATTCATTCTATAATACCATGTGCAGAAATTATTTAAAATTTACCTGGTAAGAGAGAAAAATAATTTAAATATGCGAATTTGTCACCCGGTCTCTGGCTGTACATTTTCCTAAAGTACAATGCGTTTATTTCTTTACTTATTGCACATATAACATTTTTTAAATGGATATATAGTTTCATAATAGAACACAAAATTAGAAAATAAAGTTTATATAAGAAGTTTAATACTTAGAACTGTATTATACAAAGTTATAAACTGATACAAATTAGTTTTTGAATGTCTCCACAACTAAACGTCATCCGGTCACACCCCAGATAGCACAAAAAACTCTGTGAAGATTTCCTGAAACTTGCAATGTAAGGTTGGGAATATTTCATTGAAAGGTTTGGGCAAGGTACGGTCAATCAAGAAAATGTCCGCTTGTGAGGGAATGTGGCATGGCAAGTTTCAGGACAGTTTGGAAGATTTATTTTACTTAATTCGGTGCGCAGTAGTCTTCTATGGGACCTATGGCTGCGCAGTAGTTTTTTTGACGCTCCTAGTATATCACCAGATACATGTATCATAATTATTTCTTATATTTATAAAAGGAAAGAAAAATCAAAAATAAATAAAAATTTTGATTATTTTTTGGTTTTTCATTTTTTCCAAAATATGGGAAATAATCATGATATTTATGTTTGATGATATACCAGGATGGTTTAAAAAAGTACTGCGCAGTCGTAGGTTCCATAGAAACCTACTGCGCATTGAATTAAGCTAAATGAATCTTCCAAACTGTCCTGAAACTTGCCGTGCAACATTCCCTCACAAGCGGACATTTTCTTGATTGACCGAACCTTGCCTTAACCTTTCAATGCAATATTCCCACCTTACAATGCAAGTTTCAGGAAATCTTCACGGAATTTTTTGTGCTATCTGGGACGATACTTTTAAAGATTTTTTTAACGAAAGTGTTGTATTTTCAAATTGGCCGTGACAAAGTGTATCGACATTTTGTTACGAATAGCCGTATTTTTTCGGTACGAATAGTGGAACCCGGAAAAGGGATTATTTGTACCGTAATTTCGGTACAAATAGTCGATATTTTGCGGTAAACATAGATACTTTTTTTCAAATTTAAATTTATTAACAAATGAACATTATTTATCTTTATTTATATTTAGGAGAGACCACCCTACAGTAGGTAATGAACCTACAATAGATAATCACAATTTAAAATACTAATGTATGTGATAGTATATTATGCGCCGAGGCGCATAATGAGGGTCTTTACGCGACAAGCGGCAATGCTCGCAGGACGATCGAAGCCGAGGCGAGATAAGTCCTGCGAGCATTGTAAGCGAGTCACGTGAAGTCCCGAATTGTGCTCATTGGCGCATATATTAGTTTATGTGGCGACGGTGCATTTACATGTTTTGTTGCGACAGCGTACAGTATCGTAATGTTGTACATTACGATACAGCGGAGTGTAATGTGAAGAGTGATCGTCCGCTGTATCGTAATGTACAACATTATGATACTCTACGCTGTCGCATAAAAACGCGTTAATGCACCGGAGTCACATAAAATAATTAATTTAATTTAATTATTAGTTAGAACATTATACGCGTTAATAAATTAAAATTAGATTTAATTATTTTAGGTTTATTTGTGCTTTTAATTAACGATTATCTACTGTAGGCTCATTACAATAGCTAAAATAAATCCTAACATATATTTGAAGCATCCATGACTATTTATACAAGTTATATTTACCTTTACAGAGTATGTATAAGCATTAAAATACCAAGATCATTATTTAAAAATTTTTAAATAAATAAAAAATCAATGTTCACTTCTTGACCTCGCCTGTCACTATTTATTTTATAATTAGTGTTAATACTAATTGAAAAAAATGTTTTACTTGAATACGAAATACCTTTTACGAAAAAAGTGTCTAAGCGAATTGTATTGATTTTTTTATTTTCACTCATATGTATTTTAATTATATAAATGGGATTTTAGGGTGTATTAAAAATGGTAAAAATGCAGGGCGAAGGAAAAAATAAGTTTAAAAAGGAGAAGACAAAAAACTAAAGATAAACTCTGATAGACTTATGCCATATTGTTTTACATTAACTCTTGATGATTGGCCCTGGCAATTTCTGAAAGTCCCAAAATATTGCAATCCCTGAAAAATGAAAAAAACAACGACACAGTTCATGCTTTAGTACATGATTATTAGTGAACATTAAACATTAAAGTAATGAATTTTGATAACTGACATTGAGATACGTGCTTTGGAAACTTACGATTTTATACGATTCATGTTGATTGATTTCAGTGCAATTAAAAATACAGAATTAGTAAAATAACTTTGAAATCTATGCCATTTATTATTTAATTATAACTTGAGTTCCAGCTTCAAGCTGGAAAATTTTAAGCACGTCAAATTTGGAAGCTTTGTGACTGGGTTTTAAATGTTCAATTCGTAACATTTTCAGCGCCTAATTCTAAAAATTTTCACCTTTAAAGTCTTAAATTACAGCTTGCTTGATTTCAAAAATTGAAATTTTTTCAATTCATTTCTAAGTCATCACTTTTAATTGTACATTTTTAAATTAAAAAAGACCTAATTGTACAATATCATTATAAACTTAAAATTGATGAATTTTTAATCTCTTGAAGTTTTAATTTTTAATTGGAATGGAAATGCTCAAATAAAAACATTTTCAACTTTGAAAACTTGAATTTGGTATATTTCATGAATGGGGAAAAATGGTTACAAACTGGGATTTGCTTCCTTACATTTCAATAAGCACTCTGAAATGGTATTCTTCTATCATTTATATTTTTTCACAAATTTTTCCATGAGCTCATAATAAAAAAATAGTTCTATCTGCGGTATAATAAAATCTGATAAAATAATATAAATTAATTTTAAATTGCAAATGGCAAAGATTTCAATTAATGCAATAAGCGTGCAACAATTAAGTTGCGGACTTTGTATACGATAAGTACGATACGAAAAATATGAAATAATAAAGTACATAATTTTACAGATATTTTTACCTGAGGATTCGAGGATCAATGTCCACTAAAAGTGGCCAGTTATCGTGACAAGGTTCACAATTACAATCGAACCAATATTGCATCCTTAATTTTCTTTTCCGCTCGTTTATGGGCATTTCAGCAAAAATTGGACCATAATTTTCACAAATTTCAGAGCCAGCTAAAATAGTTTTTACAGCTCGAACAACCATAGTCGTTCCCACAAAATACCTACAAAATACTTTCTCTTTAAAAATTTTGACCCCGCAAAAATTTGGATTTATGAAGATGGAGTTCATACTTACGGTTCAAACATTTTACTGTTAGCGATAAATTATATTTTTCGCAATTCATATTATGTAATTTACAAATTAATAGTTTTCAACAATTATTGGACATAAATCAATTCGACAATATAGATAGTTTTAATTAGACTTGAACTGCCATTTTTTATTTTTCCATTCGATGAAATACCAAAAGAAGAGAATAATATTGCAATTAATAGAATATAAATGGCTATCTAAGTGGAAATTTACTAAATGTAATGATCAGTGTCACAATACATTTATTATATCATTACATTAAAGTTCCATAAGAAAGTGTTTCTGTCCCGGTAATTACAACGGTATTAATGAAAGGAATTGTGAATGTGGATTTAAAATGCAAATATGCGATTTTCTTCAGCATAATTAAATTATAATTGCAGAAATGAGTGAGAATGGAATTAGCGCCGTTAAAATTAGGTGTTATTAATTCTATTTTTCTCTTTATAATTTTACTAAATTGCATATTTTATTTTTTTACACTATAATACCTATAATTAGAAGATCTGAAAGAAAATTAGTACGCACTTGTGGTTCCTAGACTGATTTTGGTATTTCTAGATTTTATTATATGTTTACTACTTTTACAGCTAAGACAAGTGGAAGATTTGTTTTGTTTTCAGAAAAAAAAATATTTATAGTAATCAATATATAAAATTACCTAATAACTCCAGGACTGCAAGAATGGTTTAAAAGGGCCACTGCAGGATATACACCGCCTCCAACGAAAACACTTTTCGCTCTGCTCAAGGTTTTGTCGCTTTTCATCCTCACGAGCTCAGAAATCTAATTTAAAATTAATTAAAAATTATTCACATTTTTATGAAATAATTTGAGTGTTATTGAGTAACGAATAGTTTATTGTTGTTTCTTTAGAATTAAAATTCTTCGGTAACAGTAGCTGTACCAAATTAAAAATTAACGGTAACGAAAACGAAGACAGTAAATTCAATTTAATCCGATTTAGCACGAACACAAACGCTGGAAAATTCTAGATGTTGGTAAGTATTAGTGAGAGGAATATGTGTGTCCAAAAACGTTTATCTACAAAAATATCTACTTTTATAATATTCTTACTTAAAAAAATAATTAAAAGATACATGTAAAGTGTTCTTTCAGTGAAAGGAATGTGAAGAATATTAATTATTGGAAATAAATTGGACAATTCAAAACGTAAATGGAAAGTTACATAAATATTGTAGATTTAAGAGGATGATATCTGAAAGAAATGTTATGGCTTATTGTTAAAACTGTAATAATTATATTTCACCTCATGTGTATTAAATTGCAGAAGCTGTAAATTGTGAAGTATTAACTGTCCAATAAAGAGCTCTTCCTTAGAAAGCTGTACTTCAGATACATCTGGAGTTTTAATACTCTCAGGAAAATAATTAGTTGTCTTTATAAGTCTCAATAACCAGCTGGCTATGTAAGTCCTATGAAAAATGTCTTCGACAGTTCTTTCATCCTCGTGGGTCACTAAATGGAAAATAAATTTGTTATGGTTAAAAAGTCTTAACATGTTTTATTCATTGAGTGTGTAATTTTTTATTTTAGGCTTCAAAATAATTTAAACTTTTAAACTTCACACATTCATATCTGTTTAGTTCTCGATCAAACGTTTTAAAATGTAAGCTTCCAATTATTCATAAAATAAAAAAAATGTTCTTTTATCAGTCGTTTAAATACGTGTTTAAACTATAACATTCCAAGTTATCATAATTTATGAAAAAAAGGATTCTTTGTAACAAAAGAAATTTATTGTACTAGGAGTATAAATTTGAGTACAAAATAGTAACAATTTTTATTTGCACTACTAAAATTTCGTAATATTATTTAAAAGATTCATCAAATAAAAACAAATCATCTGACTTCAGTACTATACATAAAACAATTGTCACAAAATTCAAGCGAATTAAAGAGACTCAAATGAATTCAAGAGATTTCAAAAGAATGCGATGGAATTCAAGGGATTTATTGTCAATTTAATGTAATTCCGAGTAATTCAATCGAATTCAAGGGAATTCATGAGAAGCCAAGAGAATTCCAACTGATTCAAGATAATTCAAGCGAATTAAAGAAAACTAAAATGACTATAAAAGATTTCAAATTATTTCAGAAGAACTAAACGGAATTCTATCGAATTCGGCAGGATCCAAGCAAATTTAAGAAAACTTATGGGGACTGGAGGGAATTTATGGGAATTCAAGGGAATCTAAACTATACCAACAGAATTCAAGAAAGTTGTAGAGAATTCAAGCGAATTGAAGAAAAATTCAAATCAATTCCAGAGATTTAAAGCGAATTTAAGGGAACACCAACTCATTCAAGATAAATCAAGCGAATTAAAGAAAGCTAAATTTAAGGAAATTCATTAAAATTCAACAAAATTTAAGCAAATTTAAGAGAATTAAAGAAAAATCAAATAAGTTGAAGAGTTTTCGAATAAATTCAACAGAATTATAGCGAATTCAAGGAAATTTGTGGGAATTCAAGGAAATGAAAGATAATTCAAGAGAATACAAGCAGGGAATTGATGGGATTTCAAGACAATTCAAATAAATTTAAGTAGATTCCAGAGAATTATAAACTTTTTATAGATTTGTTATGCATTACGAAAGAAGAGAATTACTCGTTTTATATTTAAAAATGTAAATATTTGATTGAGTGTAACGTTTTCTATGTTAAGAAGAGTGGAAAACGTATGAAGCAGGAACAAATGTACACATTTTTTTCTTCAAAGTTTTTTGCAATTATCTTGAGAAGCATTTGAGTTATCACAAGAAATGGATGTCAGATTCGCATTCCGTATGAAAAACTATTTTGGAAATGACGCATTACATTTCATGAGTACATAGTAAGTTACATTTCGTTGACCAGTGTTATAAGGAAAGTTAAAAAGTATGTAAATCAGAAAAATATTTAAAAATGTAATGCATCCTAATGATAAAGTGCAATTTTTTAGAGTTATCTTACCTAAACCATGAAGTGCCTCATAATCAGTTCCTATGTAAGGTCGGGTCTTGGAACCCACATATTTTTCGTTCATTCTGTCCTTCAATTTAATCAGCTCGTTTAGAGGTCGTTGTAGTATCGCTCTTAGTGCTAATATACATGTTACAGACGCTCCAGAGCACCAAAGAGGACCTAATATTTTACATTCTAAGGAATGCAATTTTGCATCTTGGTCTCTGCAGTTTGTACTGCAATAAGCGATGGAACTGCAGGTGTTACAACTTGCTGGTATAGGAGCTATTATTTTTTCTGTGCAGAGGTTGCAATGAGTGAGTCTGGAATTTCAGCAAAAAATTAGTTCCGGGGCATATTCTAACGAGATTTTAACAGTGTCCGTTCGCGTGTGGAAAATCATCGGGGAACTATTTCGGACCAGGATAGTTCGCTAATATGACGCTGTCAAGACGGTCTATTATGGCCTTGTGAAAATCTATTTTAGATGGTTGACGTAAAAAATTATTTCAAAGACTGTCTAGATGATTAGAAAAAACGTTGTTTTTAATCTTCGCAGTTTTCATTTTTTATGCTTCTAAAAACCCGGGATATTTTTAGAAATTTGCAAAAAAACAATTTGGATTCAACACTTAGAAAATGTTTGGCCTTGATAAGCTAGCCAGCACTCGATTAGGGCCCAAAAAGATGAACTAGATGATGAGAAAAAAAATTCATTTTTTATTGTTGATACTTTTTAACATACTGGCTCTTCCTAAAAACGTGCAAACAAAAATTTGGATTTAACTCTTAGAAGAATTGTGGATCCTGATAAGCTAGCCAGCACCTGATTAGGGCCCAAAAAGACTGACTACATGTTGAGGAAAAAAATTAATTTTTTTTATAGTTCATTTTTCATTCATGATCATTTTAAACAACCTGGCTCTTTCTGGAAATGTACAAAAAAATATTTGAATGAGACACTTGGAAATTTTTTTGGTACATATGTCTAGTTGGGCCGCACTCGATTAGGGCCCCAAAAGACTGACTAGATGACGAGGGAAAAAATTCATTTTTTTGTTAATGTTAATTTTTCAATTTTGGTACTATTAAATACCCTGACTTTTTTTGGAAATGTTTAAAAAATATTTGAGTCAGACACTTATAAAAATGTTTGGTCATGACGGGCTAGCCAACACCCGATTAGGGCCCGAAAAGACTGCCTTTAGAATAGACGATCTAGACAATGCGCTAACTCGACGCAAGACTGCCCTGATAATTTTCTGTGCGGTTTCGGGGGAATGGCTAAAAAAAGTGAATGAAAAATGTTTTCCAAGAATAGCAATAATGGAATGGTTAGACGCGAAAAGTCATCAATTATTAGGTGACGGGCCTTTTAAACTGTTTTATTTTAAGACTGGTGTGTTTCCAAAGAGAACTATTAACAAATTACCTTTCTTATTATTATTATACCATTAAGCCATTTCCCTTTCGGGGTGGACGTGACTTGCTCGGCGAGAAAAGGAGTAATGTGAGGTAGGGGGTATAGATTTTTTAGATTGATCTAGAATTTTCATGTTATTTATTTAAATGACACGTTCATTCCGTAACACTGCTCCGACCCAGGTTGCCTATCAATCTCTCTAGCGATCATCCCAAGTGAAGAGCCTCACAAAATTGTTATTTGTGGTTCCCCACTTGGGCCCATTAGTATTCAAGGTCTTTGTTTCAGGCGTAATTCACTCTCTTGTCACTCTGTTTACAAAATATTTGTCGCCACACTTTTCTGTCCTGGCATACTACTCTAGCTTCCTTCACGTCCATGCATTTTTTCATGCAAGCTCTCGTGTTTCTATGTCTTCTTATGTCTCTCCGGATTAGTGTCTCATTCACAGATTATAAACATTCTTTCGGCGGTCTACCTCTGCGCATTCTGCCATTTACTTTAACTTTATACACTTGTTTTGGTCAGTCGTTCATCTTTCATTCTTTCAACATGTCCGAACCATCTTAATTGATTTCATTCCCATATGTCAACTAGTCTCTCTTCTGTACCACATTCTTTGAGGATTATCTCGTTTCGGACTTTGTCCATCACTGTTTTCCCGCATATTGTGCGCAGAGGTTTCATGCCAATCGCGTTAATTTTACTCTTGTCCTTTTCTTGACAGGTCCGTGTCTCGCCACCGTACAGTACAGTCGGTACAAATATAGAATTATTTATGACCTTTTTAGCTTTTTTTGATGTTATTTCTGAGAATGGACCCTGCTCTACCGATAACCTTCTTACCCTCATTTATGCGCCTATTTAACTCCCCGTCTATTTTTCCGTCGCTAGTGAATAGGCTACCCAGATATACGTACTTGGCAACTTTTTCTAATCTCTCATCATTTAGGACAATGTTGCACATTGTTTTCTCACTTTTTCCTTCAAACACCATGATTTTTGTTTTATTTACGTTAATATTGAGGCCAATGTTCTTCATGCTTGTATTACGTTTATTCAACATTCTTTGGAAGTCCTCGATTGATTCTGCCATAACAATCTTGTCATCTGCGAAAGCTAACCCACGTACCTTCACTGTTTAGAGATCTACACCTTCTTCGTCGAAGAGGGCCATTCTTAGACACTTATCCATAAACATGATAAACAGCCATGAGGACATAACGCATCCTTGTTTCACGCCTTGCATAATATCGACCCAGTCACTCAGTTTCCCATTAACCCTTACACTCGCTTTACTACCTGCATATTTTGTTTTTATTGCTTGTAGGAGCCATCTATTGACTCCGTACTCTTTAAGGACTTCCCAAAGTCTACTTCTATTTACCTTGTCAAATGCTTTTTCTAGGTCAACAAATGCACAGAAATTTTTTTTTCCTACTCTCAAGCTTATTTTTGTGATCTGTCTTAAGCTAAATATTTGATCTGTGCATGATCTTCCTGGCATAAATCCACTTTGGACTTCCCATATCTTTTCTTCTGTAATTTTAATTATCCTACGAATAAGCATTTTTGAGTATATTTTACTTACGGTACCTAATAAGCTGATACCTCTGTAATTATTGCAGTTGCTTTTATCTCCCTTACTTTTGTATATACATAAATTTATCAATTCGCATAACCTGTGAGGTATGTACTCGCCACCGTATTTAAGCATTTCAACGCTAATACTGTATACACCAGCAGCCTTGCCGTTTTTTAAGTTCTTAATAGATAAACGTTTATTTTTTAGCCTGCTGGCCTTAAAAAATTGACTTGCTTACACTTCCATTTTTTACAGAATTTTCTTAAAACTAACTCTTGAAAACTAACATCCATCCATACCTTATCTCTAAGACCGCACGCTCTTGTCGCCTTGCCTTCCTCGCTTCGCCGCGCTCGCATGTCCCTGCTTTCTCGCATTGCCTCGCATTTCCAAACTCTGCTTCCGCGGCTAATACCTAATAATTATCTACTATTTACAATATTTACATATTACTTATATCTACTTCCTCTCCTATTTACAATCTTTCCTTCTCCATTCCTCTTCCTCCTTCCTTCTCTTCTTCTCCATCTTACCTAACACTCTCTTCACCCATGCTACTGCCCTTTTGTCCCCCCTTTCATGCATCAATACCTCCATGCTTATCCCACTCCTTTCCACCCTTCACACATCCTCTTCTCCCTAGAGAACCAGAACCTATTAATACCCTCCATGCACTCACATCTCATCCTCGCTACAAGCTCCTGACTTTCTTTCTCTCCTTTCTCACATAAATATGGCGCTCTCGCCCTTGGCATAATCCACACATAGTTCCCGTTAAACCTTGACTCTCTTATTCTCTCTTCCCCTGCTGTCTTCTCTCTCTCCATGCCGTTTTTCTTAACCAACTCATGTACCTTCCTTCCTCGTGCACCCTTGTCACTTCATCCATCTGCAGTCCATTCGTTCTGAAATACCTTTCCCCTTTAACCTCCATCTTCCCACACCCTCTCCTGTTCTCCTGTTCTCCTTCTCTCACCAACACTCCCCAACCAGCTTACTTCCACCCTCTTCCAAGAATTTTTCCTCATATTTACACGCCCGACTTCCCGCTAGAATCCCTACACTGGTTCTCCCCGTCTCCCTCCTGACAATATAATTAGGCGTGTTCCTTGCCAACCCCCGTGTCCATTTTACATACTCCTCCTGTATCCTATTTACCTCTTCACTTTCCTTCCACCCCCACACCTCTACTCCATACAATAGCATACTCATCACTAGTGAGTCAAACAATTTTATTCTCCTTCCAAAATCATCTGCGAATAACTTCTTTCCCAACCCCCACACCTGTCTCATCACCACATTTGCCATTCTCACTCTCTCTTTTAAGTGACCATTCACTCCCCCATTCCTCCGGAACAAGAAGCCCAGGTACACAAACTCTTTCACCTCTTTCACCTCCTGCACCGCCTTTCCCTCCCACTTCCACTCCCTTCCCTTATCCCTTCCTCCTCATTTTCTGAACACCATAACCTTGGACTTTTCCGCATTCAGCTCTAACCTGTTCTTATGCAGGTATCTTCTCAACCTTTTCATCGTCTCCTTTAAGGCCTCCTCGCTTCTTGCCAGCAACACTATGTCATCTGCATACGCTAGTGACCAAATTCTAACCTCTCCTATCCTGACTCCTCCTACCACCCCGGCCTCCAGCTTACTTTCCATACCCGCAATTAAAATCGCAAAAAGCATTGGGCTAAGCGGACACCCTTGCCTTAACCCCCTATCCATCCAGAATCCCTCCGAAATCCCCTCTCCTCCTCTTACCTTATCTTTCGTCTCTTCATATATCTCCCTTACCCTCTCGATCAGGCCTCTCTCCACTTCCCTATCCTCCATCGCCTCCCACAACCTCCCCCTATCCACCGACGGAAACGCGCCTTTGAGATCCACAAAAAACGCGTACACTCTCGACCCCTTCTTCGCTAATTCTCTATTCGCCACATGCTGCAGAACGTAGATATTGTCGATAGTGCTCCTACCCGCCCTAAAGCCGGCCTGCGTCTCCGGCAATATTCCTTTCCCCTCGACATCCTTCCGCAGCCTCTCCGCCACCACCATCGCGTATACTTTATACGCCGTATTCATTAGCGTAATCCCTCTATAATTTTCCTGTCTATCCATATTTCCTTTCTTATACAGTGGTACTATTAACCCTTCTCTCCACCCTCCTCGGAATCCTCCCTCCCCCCTCGATACTTTCTTCACTATCTCCTTCAGTCTCTCCCTAACCTCTTGTGTACTAAACAGCCATGCTTCGTTCTCTACCCCGTCCAGCCCTGCTGCTTTCGACCTTCTTAACATTTCCTAACTCCTCCTCCAGCTCTTTCTCCTTTTCCTGTTCTTTCTTCTTACACATCAATCTAAACCCCTTCCTCGTTTCTACTTACTCCTCCCTTTTCGCATTACCCTCTTTCCACTTCTTGTACTTCCTCTTCACCTCCCTTTTGATCTTTTTACATTCCCTATCCCACCACGGCTTCACCATTCCTTTCTTCTTCTTTCTAAATACCTTCTTTTGCACACACCCTTTCACCTTCTCTTTCAGATCCTCCCATATCTCTTCCACCGAGTCCCCTTCAAAGCGTACCTTTCCTAACTGCTTCTGATACTTCTCTATCGCCTTCCTCGGCCAGGTCTCCCTCTCCCCTATGGAGACTTCTTCCCCACCTTGCCTTCCGCCACCCTCCCCTCTTATCCACAGTCTTAATGGCTGATGGTCTGCTTCCACCCTTCCCTCTACTGCAAATTTGTCCGTCTCCTCCCATCCTTGCATATTCATGACCACATAGTCTATCACCGATACCCGCACCTTACTTACATATGTATATTCTCCCTCTTCGTCCCCGGTTGCCATACCATTCGCCACCGCCCAGCCTCTATCCTCCATCCAGTCCCTTTGAATCTCCCCCTCCTTATTTACTATCTTATACTTCGATTTCCTTTCGAAGCTCTCTCCTTCCCTGTAAAGGCCCTCTTCCCTCCCCATCCTCGCATTAAAGTCCCCACTCAGTACCATCATACCCTCCTCTCTTTCGCCTAGCAAGTCTTCCGCCCTTTCTTCAATTCTTTCCATCCCATCCTTATTGTATACTGTCACAAACTTACACGTTACCCCTCCTATCTTTACTTCCCTCATTTGCACTCCCTCCCCCTCTTCCTCTCCATAAAATTCTTCCTCTAATCCATCTCTAACCCCTGTTATAATTCCCCCACTAGCCCCTCCTATCTTCTTCACTCTAACCGCCTCCTGGAGTCTCCACCTATACCTCCTTGGCAGCTTTGGCTCTATTCTATCCCATTCCTTTCTTTCTAACCACGTATCTACCAGTACCACAACATACAATTCCTGGATATACCTCCAGAACTCCTCATCCTTCTTCTTTACCCCTGCTACGTTGCAGTACAGCGCCTTAACTACTCCTCTACCCTGCATTACAACACCCCCCTACTTCCTACGAAACAAATTCTCCTGCACTTCCTTCAACACCTCATTCTCCTCGTTCCACACCCACGTTTTCTCGTCTACTTTGATTTTCCGATATCCTCCCTTCGCCGATCTCCCTTTACTCCTCTCCCTCCTAGCCCAGTCGTACAGCATTCTCTGCACATCCCTTTCCTTTTATCGTCAAATCGTGATCGATGAAAACTCCCTTATCATTTATCCCATTCTTATTTCGTATTACACCCAACTTTTCTTCCCAGCTCTCCAACTCCACAACCGCCACTTCCTTCTCCTTTCTCCCCTTCAACTTAAATTTCCCTACCATGGCTTTAACCCACCCTATGCTCTGCAGCAGCGCTTCCACGCCCTCCCTTTCTTCCCCCTCTCCTCCTTTTTATTCCTACGCTCTCCCACTTTCTCTTCTATCATATTCTCTACTCTCTCCCAAATACCTTTAATCCCGCCCCCCGTCTCCTACTTCCATTTCCGTCCTGCCCTTCACCTTCTCAAGCCTTTTTTCCGTCCTTTCCTTCCACACCCTAATCTCCTCTTCCATCTGCTTTATTTTAACTTCCTTTCTTTCCTTTCCCTCTCTAACCCTTCTACTCTCTCCCTCAGCTCTTTCACCTTCTTTTCCCATTTCTCATCTCAGATTTTCAAGTCCTCCCTCATGCCTTCCATCTGCTCCTTAGTCCCCCTTACGTCCTCCCTCAGCCCCTTGATCTCGCCTAACAGCATCCCGAGAGCCTCCTTCTCTGTCTTTCCCTCCATTGGGGGGGGGGGGGTGACCTACGTGTTCTCCCGCTTTTTTTAAACGGACACTCTACCTCGCTTTTCTCCGGACTCTCTTGGCTGTCTCTCTTCCTCTTCAAAAGATCCTACCCGTCACTTGCGCTAGACGCTCTCTCCCTTACCTTCTCGCTTTCCTCGTTCCCACCGCGCCGCCGACACCGGACCACGCGCTGTTGGCCGTCGTGGCACGTCGAAAATTTCCTCCCCGTCAATTTCACTACCAGCACTGCCAGCACTCTCACTGCCCACCTCCCGCTCTGCCGCCGGTAACTGGGACCTCTCCATGCAGTACCCTCCGCAACCGACAAATGTCTCTGAAGAATGCTGCCGTCTATCGCCGCCAAATTTTCCCTTTATTTCCTTTTTTTTTTTCAATTCCTCACAGCCCCTGTACCACTCGAAGGCCCAAGACTCCTGACCACAAGCTCCCCCGATTCCTTGCCAACCTAACCTCACTTTCTCTATCTAATTATATCCCACCTCACACCTACGCTGAAAATTACGTTTTATCTCCCCAATTCACCCCACACAACCCTACTCACCTCCTAGGCTTCCACTCTGACACTCCACTCACACCTTCCACATAAATTCCGTAAAATCCTCTCACCACCTGTCACTGAACACGTTCTCACTTCCGCCACCAACATGCAAGTCTTTAAGTTGTTAATTATATCTCTAACCTCAGTGACACAGACTTTTTCAATTGGGTTTTCTAATGCATTATGTTCTATGTCACAGTTCTATATGTTTATTGCTTCTAAGCGCCTCCCAAGTTGCCTTATCTATGCATTCGTTTATCTTATTCTGAAAATCTATTCACACTTCCGGTTTCTGTAAATTTTTAATCTTGATTCGCGATCGTTTCGTTTTTTTGTTCTCTTTCTTCTCCATCCTCGCCCTAAGTTTATTTTGGAGACTAGGAAGTAATGATCAGTATTGCATTCGGAACTCCTCACGACTCTTGTATCTTTTACTAGTTCTCTCAGTCTTTCATCCGCAATAACGACTTCAATTATAATACGGTTATTTCCTTTACAACAGGTGTACGTGTGGATCATTTTATGTCGAAACCAAGTATTTGTAATAAATAGGCCCCTTTTTAAGTATAAGCTAACTAATTTTTCCTTGTTATAATTTTTTCTTGTTGGATCCCTAAACTTACCTAGCACCCTTTCTGTATCTGTATCCTGACCTTGGACGCCGACCCGCCCGTTCATATCTCCTAGCAGAATTATTCTCTCACCTTGATCACAAGTACTTATTGTATCATTTAAAGTGTCCCAGAAGGCGTCTTTTACTTCTCTCGGATCGCCATCAGTTGGGGCGTAGCAATGTATGATAAATAATTTTCTGATTCCTACCTTCATTCTAGCCCACAACAATCTGGGAGATACAAAATCATGATCTTTGAGATGCTGTCTTGCTTTTTCATTCATAATTAAACCGACCCCTTGACTACCATGTGATTCACTACCTACTCCTGACCATATTTCAAAACCGCCTTTCAACGCCCCATTTTCTATGTTTCTACTTTCGCAACCCTTTTTCTTCGTCCCAGGTACACATAAAATATTTAGTTTCTTCACGTGCATAGTTTCTCGTAGTTTTCTTACCTTAAGATCATTCACTCCTCTAGCATTCCAAACATCCAGTCTCCTTTCATCGCCTGAAACTCGACCTTTACGTTTACCGTGTGTATGCATTTCGTCAATCTAAGTTTCAGTCCATTCCGAGGCTATTTTATTGTTTGTATTATTCATTTTTTAGATTGTACACCCAACTACCACCTTTATGCGCGAAATTTGTTTTGCGAGTCGAAATCAGGTCCAAGTTAAGTAGCGATTCGTCGTATGGTGGAGAGTCTAGTTGTAACGTCAGTCCCACCAAAAATTCTGTTACTGGGGGGGGGGGGCAGAGAATGGAAACCTTCAGCAGCGTTGTATTAGATAGGAGTTCATATGAAGCGTTGGGTGAAAAAACAACCTAACCCGGGTTAGGTTGCTTTCCCGTAAATCGCTTTTTCGGAATCAGCGAACCATAATTAGTACACAGCTTGAAACTGATATAAAAATTATTATTGTTTACGTAAATCAAGTTATACTAGAGTAGGACGCATGGAGAAACGTCGCGCGCGCAGCTCCCGTTCTTCGCTCTCGCACAGCTGTGCAGACTGCAGCGTGTAGTGACCAGCCGGCGAATCAGTGCGCTATTATTTTTATTGTTACTGCTCAATAATTCATTAAAATATAAATAAAAATGGATCAACCACAGAAACGTCCAGTTCAGTCATGTTAATAACAATTATATCAGTAGAAATCATTAAATAATTTCACTTTTAGATTGGAATACTTTATGTGTATGAAAGGATTTATTTTTAAATTAATATTTTTCTTAGTTCAATAACAGCTTAAAACCTTTGAATCGATTTATCTCAAAACAGGATTTTCCGAGTTAGGTTGTTTTTTCACCCAACGCTTCATATGTTCCCATCTGCCAATTCCCGGCCTACCTCTAGGCATGGAACCAAACACTTATGTATATATGTTAGGCTCAAAGTCCGAAAACGGCCAAAGACCGAAAAAACAGCCACAACGCGTTCTGGCCGTAGCAGAAATGCCAGAATGCGTTGTGGCTGTTTTTAAAACGGCCAAAGACCAAAATAAACGACCAGAACGCTTTTTGGTCGTTTTTAAAACGACCAAAACTCGTTCTGATTGGTAGTCTTCAAAGGGGCTGACTCGAAACAAACCTTTAGAGTAATCGAAGTATATAAGACGCACAGTGGGGAAAAAATCCTTTTTTGGAAGAAAAATCCACCGACTTCTCAAATCTGAACGGATCACAGTATTTTTTTTAAATACTTAGAAAGGATGGTACTTCGATGGAGTATTACACGCTTTAAAAAAATGGTATTAATGTGTTATTTAACTTTAAAAATGCAATTGTTTATATTTGTACTATCTACTTAGGTCTATTTATTGATATTTCCTCCAAAAACTAGAGGATAGTCAATTTAGTTTCGTCGAATAGAAAATTCAATTGCAGATGAAATTTCTCCATTTATTTAATTGTTATAAACAAATTAATGAATATAACTTATATCTGCTGCATTTTCGAAATTTAAATGCATTACTTACACAGATTTTCTTATTAAAATGTTTAAGAATAATGTTTCATTGCAAACGAACACAAACAAATAATAATAGTTAATAGTCTAAACAAGTATTATGAACAAATTCATTTATCTGGCATTTTTATTCATGTAAAGAATAGAACTGAAGAGCATTATGATGAAATAAATAAATGAAGTCTTCATTTATTGGGTAAAAGTAATAATTTCATTTGTTTTTACACAAACTATTTGAATGAACTTTACGGACTGCATCTGCTGCAAGTTCTGGTTCAAAACAAGGTTTTATATTTTGCAACTATAGGAAGTATTGTATTGATAAAAAGTGCAAATGTCAGTTCAACTACGTTAAGTGTAATTCAAAATGCCATTCAAATAGTTCGTGTAAAAAAAATAAAATGAATACTTTTACCCAATAAATAAAGACTTTATTAATTTATTTCATCATAATGCTCTTCAGTTCTATATTCTTCACATGAATCAAAACGGCAAATAGATGAATTTGTTCATAAAACTTATTTAAACTATTAAATATTATTATTTGTTGGTGTTCGTTTGCAATTAAACATTATTCTTAAACATTTTAGTAAGAAAATCTGTGTAAGTAATGCATTTAAATTCCGAAAATGCAGCAGATATAAGTTATATTCAATTATTTGTTTATAACAATTGAATAAATGTAACTTTACTAACCTCTATTTTTTTTTAAATATCAATAAATAGGCCTAAGTAGATAGTACAAATATAAGCAATTGCATTTTTAAAGTTAAGTACAAAATGATACAATTTTGTTTAAGCGTGCAATACTCCATCAAAGTACCATCCTTTCTAAGTATTAAAAAAAAATACTTTGATCCGTTCAAATTTGAGAAGTTGAAGGATTGTCCCAAAGAAGTATTTCTTTCCCACTGTGCGTCGTGTATAGTTCGATTACTCTGAAGGACAGTTTCGAGTCAGCCCTTTTGAAAACTACCAATCGGTAAGGGTTTTGGCCGTTTGAGAAAGGACAGAGCGCGTTCTGGCATTTTCTAGAATGTTAAATCACACCTATGGCCACGTCTCACAACCGTGAGATGGGTGGTCACAGGGAACGACGAAATCACAACGTCAGGTCGGCGAAACCCTCGTGTGTCTTGAGGACACGAAGCGACCCATATATATATATATATATATATAATTTTTTTCTGCTTGGAATATTAGAATTAAAATAATTAAAATAATTTAATTGAAAAATTATAGGTTTTTTATCTTCGAGCACAGGCTTATAACAAATGAGGTCCTTGGTGAGTCAAATTCAGTAAATTCTGCTATAAAAAAGATTAGTCGTTGGAAAATAATCAAATATTATATTAGTTTATAACAACTATTTATAAATGTAACAAAAATTGACTTTTAGTAAATCTTAATAAAAAATAAGATGTTATCTAAATTATGTTTGGTTGACTTCATTTAAAAAACTATGTTTATCAGTTTAAAAAATGACAAAATGCGAATCTGTGTGTATAATTGTTTATAAAATACACAATTGTTATGTCGACCAATATATGAAGCCTCGGTGGCTCAGACGATAGCGCTTCAGATTTTCATGCAGGAGGTCTGGGGTTCGATCCCTGAGCCGGGTACCAATGGAAATTTTTCTATGTACTTCTACGGGGGCTTCGGTGGTTCAGAACCCACCTTAAACTATAAGTTCCCTCAGAAAAACCTAATGCCTTACCAAGGATAACTGGGCTTTTTCGAGGGCCTAACCTTGGGGGTCGAATCCGATTTTGAGAAGACTCGAAAATGAGTCAGCGATCTTCTTGCGCTTGGGGCTCCTGCGGTGGAACCACGCTCGATGTTATCGAGTTAATATAATATTGCTGAAAACCTAAGTGTATTTACGGAAAAATATAGCAAAACTGTCCATTGTAAAAAATTTGCTTAAACAATTAACAATTGTTACTGGAAAAAGTGTATCATAAAAAATAGTTCTTTTAAAGTAAGTGGTAATCTAGTTAGCCTGTGCAAAACACAAAGGCTATTCTTCTAATAATGGTTGAAACGTATATTTGTTTATAAAACTAATAATTATTATTCATTTGTAAATCGTCGTCATTATATAGATTTTCTTATAATTGTTGGTCAATTGCTATGGAGATTCTTTCACTGATTCTGACCATATCCTTATAAATCTGAATACTCTGAACTTTTAAGAGAATAAAAGGGGTGAATATTGAGAAACTTTCTTTCAGTTTAATTGTTAAATAAAAAAATGAAGACCTATTCAAAAATTAGCTCGAGCAGATCTTCCAAAAATTAAATTAAATTCTTAATTAGTTAAGTTTTATTTTTGTTAAATTCTTTAATTGCGCAGAATATTTTATATTGTTATTTCAATTTAATGAAAAAGTCCTTTGTTAATTTTTTGGTAATTTCTAATAAGAAGAAAATAATTTTACCTATATTCTCCTAATAAAAACGAGCAGTGAGGTCTTTCAACAGCGATTATCTCGCCCGGTTTGATATCCCTGGTAGCAATCCCGTGTCTTCCGACATCACCACCAGCATCTTTAATTTCAACAGCCTTACTGAACTCGGGATATAGTGGATTTGTATCTTTTGTCCTTGGCAAGGCTCGACTTTTCGATTTAACCTCTGCTTCTTCTTGTGAGGCGTTTTTATTTGTTTTCTCATTTTCATTGAGTTTCTTGCCCTTTTCCATCACAGCTAACATCACTCTGATGTCCGACTCAAGCTTCTGTTTTTTCTCTGATGGTACTTTTGCATGATCCAAAGATTTTAAGGCACTTTTAAAGGTGTCCATGGCTTTTGCATGTTTTTTTAAAGCCAACAAACATCTCGCTCGTCTGTCTTCTAATTTGTAAAGAAGTTCTTTTGGGTATCCAATTTTAAGAGCTTCTTCCATATCGACCAGGGCAAGTTCGTAGTTTTCGAGGTGATAAAGAGCAGCTGAACGGTTTCCATATATAACACTCAAATCTAAAATTTTTATAATTTGAGTTTGAATAGTAACTAAGAAACATTATCTTAAGGCCATTTAATACTTACCTTTATCGACATTTTTTTGTAATAACTCACGTCCACATAAATTGGGACATCGAGTTGAAAATATAAGAAATTATTAAAAAGGAACTATAAGGAACGTTTGTATGGTCCTAAATTTCTGGAACTACAAAAAAAATTTCCAAAATAATTTTTTTTATATTTCTAGAAATTAAGGATCATACAAACGTTTCTGAGCGTGTTTTAATTATTTTCTCAATTTGTGCGAACGTAAATTGTTGCAAAATAAATTTCGGTAAACTAGGAATCGGATAAGTATTACATGGCCTTAACTACTATCTTCGAAATAATTTTCTCAGAGTGGCCATTGGATCGGGCAATTACCGGAAAGTGTCAGTGTATTTATTTTTTGACCTAAAATGAACCAATTGCTTCACTCCTTACTGTTTCTTATACCACCGTTGGCATCACAAAATACTTTTATGTGCGCCTTGTGGGAGACGGTGATTCGATGCACAATATACTAATTACGCACTAGTGCATGAAAAACTGCATAATAGTCTAGTTTTTGCAGTAGGTCGTGCATAAAACTTTGTCCAACGCTCGTGACGGAAATGCGGCTAAGGAGGTCGTCGAGAGATGACGAAGTTGTCCATTCCTCAAATGATGACGTCACAGTGGTCGAAGTGAGTACTTTTCCCACTAGTGAGTTTACGTTTTCCACTAGTGGGAAAAGTACTCACTTCGACCACAGTGACGTCATCAGTTGAGGAATCGACAGCTTCGTCGTCTCGAGACGAGCCTCCGAAGTCGCATTTCCATCGCGGGTGTTGGACAATAGTATTTTTTTACACACTGTAGTGCTCCAAAAACTACATAATACGTATCTTCTTTGATACGTTTATTTCCTTATTAATTTTCTATAATTTAAAACAGTGAAAAAAGCGGTATGAAAAAGGATTCGGTCAAAATTAAAATTTGTTAAATAAACCATTTTTATATGTTTTACTTTTTTTTAATAAACATCAAGCTTTTCCCGTAAGAATAATGCCATAATTAATAAATATTAATGCGATTATTCTTGAAGTATAATTAATTATCTTTTTCCCACATCTCTTTTTTTACGTTTAAAGGCCTCAAATTTAAAATCATATAGGTGATTGCCAAAAAGTTTGCCACTTTAAGTCCCAGTCATTTTCCTATTTTCCGTTGAGTAATACATTTTTTCTAATATTATGACAGTAGATTACTGATATCAAAGCACAATTTAGTAAATTTTCTCAAATTTAGATTACTTCGTTTGGGAATTATAGGTAAAAAAATACGCAAAATATCTTGTCACACAACTGTCCCAAGCTACAAATTAAAAATGAAAACTGTCTAATTATTATTAATACCATTTTGAAATATTTTTTATTTACAGACGTAACATATATTCAGTTGAAAAACATAACATTCAAAAGGAGAGTTCAATATTTTAAAAATGAGGATTTTAAAAATTACTTCAAAGTCTGTCCCACAAATTTTTTGTCTGCGGTCACGCTGCATTACTCTTTTAGGATAAAAATAAAAAATAATTATTCAAGCTATATTTATAATTCGAACTAAAATTGTTAATATTATGCTTGCGAAGATTTCAGTATAGTTAAAAAACGATTTATCAACGTTGATTCCAAATATCAGTAAATAATAATAAATATTTTTGTGTAATACTTTTGATAAAATGTCCGATCGTCCGGTAACGCTCTAAATTAATTTACGAGTATCATACTATAAACTGAAAGGATATTTTGAAACGCTGCAGTCAAAATCAAATAATTCGTGAAAATGGTCATTATCCCCACACTTAAAAATATTTTTATCTGTTCTGAAAATATTTTAAAAATATTTCTGAAATTTTTTTGTTTGATCATAGCGGCATGTCCTGACACGCGACCTTTAGTAAAGTGTAAAATTCATATCAATCACAAATACATAGTTACCTTGATCTCTTAGTTTTATATATTTATACTCTCTTGTGTTACCCCTTATTAAAAAAATATGTATTATGTGATTTAGATTTTTTTGTTTTCGTAAATCTCATTATTCAAAATCGTCCAATTTTTGGCAATCACCTATACCGTCAACCGGGGTCATTATGGATCAAAAATTCAAATGAAAATGTTAGCAAAATCGGTTTTTTGGTAAAAAAAAGTAACTTAAAAACAATAATTGTAAATTGAATAATTTAAAATTAGGCACTGCTCAAATAACGCATCCTTCGTTAGCTTGATGGAACTTGTATCGCTAGTTTGAGGGAAACCTGCGAAGCAATATTAAGGAAATTTTGCATCGCAATATTTAGGCAATGTTCAGGGAGCGCTCCGCATCTATATACAAAATAATCCCGCAAATTTATATCATATTATAGTTAATTATAAGGCTAATTCCACAGTTGTAATTACAGTATCATTAAACATTACGATATTTGAATACTTGACTTTTACTGGCCTCCTAATTCACTATAATTATATAAATTTGCGGGCTTATTTTATTCAAATTTTGGTGCCGCATGAAAAGGGCCATTATATAAGGTCATACATTCGGATAAATTCCCGGCATTTTAAGCTCAAAACGAACCCTCAGGTTGAAAAACGAGCCGTCGGGGGATTTTGAAATTCGAACTTCGAAAAATTGCTTTTCGAGAAAAACGCATACAAATTTGGTGAATGCCATATAAGCGCACGTTTTATACTTTTTCTTCAAACGTGAAATATACCCACTTCAGGTTATAGCGCTCCCAGAGAGCACAAACCTTTCCCTGAACATTCCTGGAACATTTGAATGAAACGTTCGGAGAATTTCGAAAATTGTTCCAGGAAGATTCCCAGAGGTAGGTAAATGTCCGCGTATCAAATTACGTTCCTAAGGAAGGTTCGGACATTCCCCGAAACTTCTATCGGAATGTTCCAGGAATGTTCAGGGAAACTTTTGTGCTATCCGGGGCTGGAACGGATATTTTCGTAATATTAGGCCTGGACAAGCTGGAAATGGATAAGTCTTACAGGAAATTCCGTAGCAGTAGACAATACGTTTAAATTACAAATTTGTTGTAGATAATTTAAAATTTAAACGTTGAAAATTGAGATATTTCTAATTTATCAATTGCAAATGACAATTCTTCACATCTCTAACTAACTGCATACATATTTATTATTTAAAATGTTAATTTTCAAAATAGTACTATTTTAAATCGATATATATATATATATATATATAATAATAATGGTTGTACAGTGTACAATTATCAGTTTAAAATGTTCGAAATAAAATAATTTCAGATGGAAGCTTTGTGAATTAGGTGATTTCAAATTTTTTAAATCAAAGTTAAGCAGTGCTTGGCTCGGTTATACTTATATGGAGGCCGCCTTACTATATATATGGGGAAGTGTATGTTTTCATAACACATGTATGATTTCAGTCCTTTTCAATTTTAGCGGGGCTAAAGTTCTACTTTTCACTCCCTAGGCAGTAAAATGTGACTTCAGAGGTGAATAGTGGAAGTTATCAAGATTACACCAACTCAAAGCGATAAGTTACCATAAATTACCGATTAATTACCATAAATTACCGAAAATTTCTGGAAATTTTTGGATACTCTAAATTTCTTCTAAATTAATTTTTTCTTGGTAATTTCTGCATTTACTTTAAATTTTCAAAATTTTCGGTAATTTATAAATTTACCATGAATATTCAAAATTCTCGAAGTTTTCGAAAATTTTTCAGAAATTTCTGAAATTTAAAACTTTTTGGTAATTTAGAAATTCACCATAAATTTCCACATTCATGTTAAAATTAAAATAATGTTTAAAAATTCTTCTACATATATGTGAGCAGAAGTCATGTCTGTGTAACAAAAAACTTCTGAAATCATGCATTCGTTATGAAAGAATGTCGTGTGCACAAAGGGGGGACTTTTTACGACTAGTCTCATTTTCAGTACTCGTCGAAAAAGTCCCTCTTCTCTCCCTTGGTGTATAATATTAGCAGCTTTTAAGTTGACTTCAATTTCACATGATTACTACGTAATTGAAAATTATTTATTATCTTTTGTTCACTGTAGCTAACAAATTTAATTTTTGAAAAATTCAAATTGAAAATTCTTGAATTTTGAACGGTAAAAATGACATTCAAGTTTCGAATTGAACCATATTATTGAGAACTTATTCCATTTTTAACCGACAATTTTTTCCTTAAATTTGAGTGGCCACTCTGAAAAAAAACTGTGAAACCACATTTTAATATTTTATATAAAAAATATCAGATGAACAAATGCAGTTATTTGGAAATATAAGGAAAGAATGGATCTAAAAAATAGTATTTTGCAATCTAAAGAATAAAAATCAACTGAAAATTAATTCATATATTATGATAGGCATATAATTAAATTTGTCTGAAGACTATCATAAAATACTTAATAATAATTTATAAAAATACCATTCAAAACACTTTGAAAAATTCACTCTCACTGTCTGAAAAATATAATAAAAATCAAAATATTACCTTCTTGTCGGGCAACTAGAATAGCATTCGAATATTTCTCCATCGCCTTTACGAAATCGCCACCACCAAAGAATTTATTTCCTTCTTCTTTTAATTTGATTGCTTTCGTCGAGTCTTTAAGTTCGGCATTTTCAACCTCGAGTGGCAAGCAATGTGCTTCCGGGTAACTTAATACAAAAGCCACCCTTTCAGCACCAGTGTTTAGTGCCCCGAAAGTTTTAAACTCATGTGCATTTATTGCTCCACGTAATGCGAGCAAATTTGATCGAAAGAAATCGCTTATATCAGTGTCCAAATCCAAGTCATCTGCCATTTTATTGTACTTTGATTCTGTAGTTCTACATAAGTATATTTATTATGAAAATACTTTTATAATGATTTTCATTTTTATTAATCAATTAAAGAAATGTATATATCTCAAAAAGGCACATTTAATTTATTTTTGGCAATTCATTAATTTGAAAAAGAAAAAGATTTTTTTTTTAATTTGATGTAAACAATGTTGTATAGAATTGTTATCGCCTTTTTAAAGATAGTTACGTACAAGAATTAATATAAAATTTATGTAATCATGCTAAAGTCGCTAATTAGACTTACAAACTATATATGAAAAGTTGATCACTTCTTCTTGACGCAGTGGATCATTGAAATCGTCAATCGAATTTAATTTCTAAATCGTCGAAGTCTGCCGGTAGACGACTCTCAACTGGCTCGTATAGGACTTTCGTTTGCTAGAATCTCGACGCACACTATTTTCGTGCATCTATTTTCAAACTAATCACAATTTTCGAGAGGAACTTTGGAGGGGATTGAAGATTTGAGATATATGATCCACGTACTAAACTATTTTTTTTATTTGATAAGTGAAAATTAGTCACAATCAGACAATTTTGAAAATCATAAGCAAATCAAAAAATATGTTTCTAAAATGTTAGGAAATTCCATAAATCTATATAAAATTATTCCATAATCAAATTAAATTTATTAAATTTTTAATTTTTGTGAAAAATGCGGATATTTTTTACGTAAAGCGTTTACTGTCTAGGGACATCGAGATATTTGGTCTTTACACTCACCAAATTTCAGTTTCCCTCGGGTTTATCGAAAATATTTCGTCTATGCTTACGGCGTTCTAATTTTGGTGTTTTATCTTCGCAAAAAATTAAAATTTATTTTTGAGTAATATTGTATCTCTTTATTAAAAAATTTATATTTTGTAAGTAATTTGAAGCTTTGAGTGCTTATTCCAAAATGCAAGAAAAAACATCTTGTCGCATTCTAATTGAAAACGATTGAAGCTTAGACGATCATTCTTTTCTTTTAATCTAGGAAGATCGAAAGTGTTAAAACGAATTTAAGTAAAACTGAAATAACTTTGACTAATTTGAAGTTTGGGCGTTTTCCAAAGAATTTCGAAGTATTGAAAGTTAGCATAAACATGGTAAATTTTATAAACAAATGCACATTTTATCGAAATATCCTTCTGAGATCTTCTGTGCAAAAAATATCATTTTTCACTCCGTTGGAAATCGAACCCAGGTTTTGGGATTGCCGGTCGGGTGCTCTACTCACTAAGTTAAATTCAGTTTTTTTAGATACTAAAAATTAATAATTGGCCAAACTCTTCAAGATGACACTTTACCAGCAGATAGCAACAGTTTATTCTATACAAAATTTCAAAAACAAATTAAATTATTTCACATTGATAAACAAAGTGACTATTTTGGAACCAAAGAAATCCTCTAAGAAAAAAAATTTAGGAAAAAGCTGTACTTATGTATCTTAAGACGCCCTCCATGAAATTAAAGTTTGTACTGTTGGTTTTGGCCTGTATTTACTTTTATTGCAAAAAATTTATCATGCATGTTTATTAAAAAAATTCAAATGTGGCTTAAAATTGCGTGTTTTTTTGCAATTTTGCAACACTTATTATGTTTGTAATTAAAAATTTGTAGGAAGAAAAAGATTCCGAATAACAAGAAAAGGAGTACAAAGAATTAAGGTGAATTCCTTTCTCAGTAAACGTTGAATAACTTTTCGTAATTCTGATAAAAAAGTTTGCTTAAATTTGGTTACTCAATAATCTGTCAGAAACAATCTTTTTCGTGTAATTAAGTAGATAAATTTAAATAAGTTAAATAGCTGCCGTGAATAAATAATAAATCCCTGTTAATAATTCAAAGTGAATATTTTATTTGATGCTTTATTACAATGGCGAGGGCTGTGGTAAGTAGTAAGTACATTTATAATGTAAGTACATATTCCTCACTGCATGTTCTTAGAAACCTAAGACTATTTTAAGTACAATATATACAAATCTTAATGGCTACGCATTTTCACAAAGAATCAAGAGTATTTTACATATTCAAAAAGATGGAGATCTTTGGAGGCGCAATTATCTTCTTCAAACCGAACCGTCAACAGTTTTAAGCGTGCAAACAAATTTTTAAATAAAAACGCAAGTCCCATAATATATGAAATTTGTTCATTTTTGTTTTTTAACTCCAAGATTCTCTGTAATTTGCATCCTCAGTTATTTTAGGATGAAATCTCTCAGTTCCAAATCTTATATTTTAAACATATCTTAGCTTATTAGACATTTTTTAACAATAAATAATCTAATCGTTTCGATTGGTAAAAAGGTCAAGTTGAAGTGACCGAGTAGAAAAGTAGCCTCTAGGCTGAAAAATCGTCGTTATTTTGATGACCTCATGAAATTGGAGAGATTAAATATTGGAATTTAATATTTAGAAATAAATATTATAAAATAGAAACATTTAGAAATACTAGTATTCAGAAATATAAATTTCACGCTGGAGAAATTTAAATCAAATTTGTACAATTTAGAACAGAACTCGAAACTATATAAAACATTATTTCTATTTTATAGATTGAATTTTTAGATCTAATACAGATGCCAAACAATATTTAACACTCAGAGAAATAGGCGACGTTCTATTGCCATTATTTTTTTTATTACAAAGGAAGAAACATTGAAGCAGTCGTAAAATTGCTCTTGTAATACTATTATTTACGGAATTCGCTTGAAACTCGTGAGTCGCAAAAGTGGATGCTGTTATGTAACGGGTTGATAAATAATGTTCTGTTTTCGATATATTCTTCTCGCCAGCGAGTAGATTCAGAAATTACGTGTCTTTAATTTAAAAGCATTTAGCATTTTCAAAAAACCAGATTTTCAAGTTTTGAATGGAGACTTTAGGAATATTTAGAAGCAGCTGTACTATCCTTAAGAAATCATTTAACGTATAAAAATTTTTCTTCTATCATAGTCTTTCTAAAAATAAAAACTAATACTTTCCAGTTTTCGGGAAAGAAATACAATTAGAGAACTAGTTCCTTATTATTCTTAACTCTGAAATCATATTTAGGAATAGATTCCCTTCTGAAAATTTGTTGGAAAATATCTAAAAAATAGTACATTGTTTCTAATTTTTTATTTCTTTGTATTTGAACGTACCGCGGAATTTTGACTCACGAGCAAGGTTTTAAAATAAAAAATCATTGGTTGCTCTCAGAAGTCGTAAGAAGCTTCTTCCTCGTCTTTGCTTCTCATCCGGAAGCCCATCCTGTACAATCCACCAGCAATAAGACCGCCTAGAAGAGGCCCAATCCAGTAAACCCACTGATCGTCCCAGACTCCAAGAATGACAGCTGGACCAAGTGATCTTGCTGGGTTCATGCTACTTCCGGTAACTGGAACGACTGCCAAGTGAGCGACGGTGATGGTCAACCCGATGGCGAGTGGTGCCCATCCTTTGGTGTCGCTCCTCTTTGGATCAGTTACTGCATGAACGACAAGAACCAATAGGAAAGTAATGATTGTTTCGATTAGTATCCCCTGTCCACCATCGACGTTTTCGCCCAGGAGGGTCAGGCCTAAGGATTTTGACGTTTTTTCTGCTGGTAAAGCCACCTGGAAAAGATACAAAAGAACAATGAACATTTAGCTAGTTACATAATTAGATGAGCTGAGTTAAAAATGATATTTTCTCTCTAGGTTATAAAAATATCTCGCCGTCGTTGTGTAATTAATCTAGACCCTCTTTAATGCTCTCTAATTGTTTGCTTAACCTCCCCAACTGCCCGCCTAACCTCTCTTAGTGCGCGCCCAACCAGGGCCATGGAGATTCATAGCTCAATATAGGAAAATTTGAATTTTTATTCCACCCCGGATTAAAAAAAAATTACATTTGGTCCTAGAGTGTTGTAAATAATTCAAAAGCGGGAGAAGGAACTAGGTTAATCTAAAGAAACGCTTTTAGAATTAAAAGCAAAAAAAAAACTATTTCCAGAGCCATAGAGATTTACGATAAAATATAGGAAAATTTGAATTCTTGTCCTACCACGAAATTAGAAAATTTTAAAAATATTCACTGTTGATCCTAGGAAGTTCTAAATCTTTCAAAAGCGGACGCAAGAACTAGGTTAATCTAGGGAAAAGCTTTTAGAAAGGAAACAATTCATTTCTAGAGCCATAGAGTTTTAAAGCTCAATGTTGGAAAATTTGAATTTTTCTCCAATTCTGAAAATCAAAAGTTTTAAAAATATTAACTGTTGGTTTTAGAATGTTGTTAATCTCTCAAAAGTGGAGCGAGAACGAGATTAATATAAAGGCTCGCTTTTAAAAGGAAAACAATTCATTTCCAGAGCCATAGAGATTTACAGCTTAATATAGGAAAATTTGAATTTTCCTCCCACTCCAAAATTCAAATTTTTTTAAAACATTGACTGTTGGTCCTAGGAAGTTGTAAATGTACCAGAAGTGCGATTAGGAAATAGGTTAATCTAAAGAAATGCACTCAGAGAACAGATTGAGTTGATTTCATAAAATAGTTTGTTCAACCTACTTTGTTTGTTAAAACTAAAAAATGTGGTCAGCGCAAATAAGCCTTTGGTTATTAAAAAAAAACACACAACGAATTAATTTGGTCAATTCAAAGTAATTATTCATTTTAGCATGTTTAGTTGATTCAACCAAATAAATGTGTTTGAGCGGAATAGTATATATTATTTATTAGAAAATGAAGTGGACACTCACAGTGCAAACTTTATTGAAAAAATGGTGTCTGCATACTGTTATGCAGAACATTTTGAACGTTAGTACAACCTTTATTTCGCAGGGTTCACACCGGTGCAGGCAATCTAACCTCAAAATCCATAAGTGATGAAAGAACCCTACACTAATGTATGGATCAACCACAATATTTGTTTCTATTAACCAACATATTTGGTTGGGTGACCAAAATATTTGGTTGAATCAACCAAAATATTTATTATTATCAGCCAAAATTTATTAACCAAAAAATTTGGTTGAGTCAATAAAACATTTGATTGACCGTATAGCAATGTATTTATTTGGTTTGTCCAACCAAATTTTTGTTGAATCAACCAAACTTTTTTCTGAGTGTGTTTTTACAAAGAAAACAATTACAGTCGAACTTGGATTTGTGCCCGGTTTTGGTTCTGACCTTGGGCTCCAATCCAGAACATGATCCAATAAATACATGGTCTAGCCACTTGAGGGCCCCGTTTTGTCCTTGGAATACGTACTGAATGATGTATATTAGAACACTGATAAGGAAATAAATTATAGTTGAGACAGAATGGAAGTTTGTAAATAATACCGAATGACAGCGATCAAAAGTACATACAAATATTGATATTTATGATAATTAATAACATTTTTAATATCTCTGTTTTACAGTGTATACATAATTCTCATTTCGCCAATTCTTTCAGAAAAATATAAGCAAAAAATGACAGAGGTCTGTAATAGGATTACAACTAGGGTCCGTAAATTTTACAGAAAAGTTTGTGAGGTTAAAGAGATTAATGAATCTCATTTTTACGATGAAAATATAAGAACGTAACAGTAATTGCTAAATAACATCCTAATATATACATGTACATAAATAAATTATTTTTTAATCAATTTAGAAATAATGCAATCAAACTTTAAACCAAATTCAAATTTTGTTTGGGATATTTTTTTGGTGATATTGTTAATAATGACAAATAATGCAAAGGAATCATACATCACAATAATCAGTATATGTTTCATTAACAGTTATGAAAGTACAATCTGGTGAAATTTGGATTTTTATATTTTCTTTTTACATATCGACGCCTCCATTCCATATGAGTCTATGTGCTGACAGCACCGTGTATGAGACTATGCGCTGTGTATAAGCATAGGGAATAGTCTCATACAGAGCGCTGTTCGCACATAGACTCATATTGAATGGAGGCGTCGATATATCACACTTACTCGTACTGACGGACAATTTGAAATCGTTAACACAATACCAAAGAAAATTAAAAATATTTAAAAACCCAACTTTTTGTTGATGGGACAAATCGAGATAAAGTTTGAAAAACTCTATGACCTTCATATGGGAAAATTTTTAAATGTGTTTGAAGCTCAGAAAAGAAAAAACCTTCGTTTTAGGAAAGCACCAATATTTAAAGTACCTAATTTTTTGTTTTGATGTTAATCTTTTGCCTGCGATTATTATACAAAAACTTTTGTCATTTTTGGAATGAAAAATATGTGTGCGGGATACATTTTATTCATTAAGATAATTTACAACAAGAAATCAAGATTTACTTCATCTTCGACGTTTCGGAGAGAAAACTTTGTCCACGAATCACCATATAATGCAATGTGGAAAGTAAATTATCATTAGCTTCATTTGTATATATTTATAGTAAGACTTATCTCATTATTACATTCTTCTCATATTGTGAAATCTCGAAATTATTTTGCCTATACATATAAATATGTATGTATGCAATATTATAGGGTTTACATATTTATATTATAGGGAAAGGCAACAGGGAGTAACTTATAAAATGGAAATTGTGTAGGAGATCGAGCGAAAAAATATTGTGTCAAATTTAAATCGCAATTGAAAAAACATGAAATTCTGCCTTCGAGTTGACGTATTACTTGAGTTACTGAATACAGAGGGAAATGGTTTAATACAAAAAACATTCAGTTCGGAGAAAACTGAGTTTTGCCTTTGAGGTTAGAATTTTTTGGTATTGTAAAATCGTCTTAAAATCGTGACAAAAAGTGTAATTTTCATTTCATTTTTTAAATGGCTAGACGTCCCCGAGATGTTCAGTTGATGAACACGGAGAAAGTTTTATCGAAAAAAGTTATTCACTTCCCAAAAAATTAATTTTCAATGAGACGGTGTCACAGTGCGACAGACGATTTTTCGCGTTCAGGTAGTGATAAATAATAAAATTAACGTTTTATGCTGTTCAACTATGAAGATATTGAAATACATGCCTTTTGTACATATAAAAAATATCTTGATCACGAAAGCCTTTACTTTTAATGGATATGATGATCAAACTTTAAGGTATTGCTACCATCAAAAATACGATTTCGAGCAAATACTTTTAACTCTATGTGTATTTCAATTTTTGAGAATTTTCTAACAGTAAAACCCATTTTCAAAAAATTGTCAGTTTCCACCTTCTGTCTTTCCACCCTTCATATATTACTTATATTACGAACGTTAGACAAAATTTTAATAAGAAGAGTAAACAAGAACATCGGTAATTATAAATAAATGTTAAATATATCTTTCGATCAAATTTCCCTCCAAAACTGAGGAAGAAATATTTGTAAACAAATAAAACATCATTATTATTCGATATGTCGTCGTTACTGCATTATATAATTTTATTCATTCAGTACTTTCCCAGTTGACTTCAGTTTTATTTTATTCTATACACATATGCCAGTTTTTGTCAGCAGGAAGAGGTTATGAAACACGTAACCTGTAATTATAGTTGATCCGTATTATCCTTTACCCATCTTCAACATTACAATACATTTTATTAGTATTGAAATATTTCTATACAGCAAAATTACAAAAAAAATTTAATTCTAAAATTTTAATTTTAAAATCACTTACATTTGCCGCCTTACTTATCCAAAATGGCGAAACTAAGCGGTTGGTTCTGATTGACTCAGTTTTTTTTACTTGCGCGTGGCTAGACCATGTATTTATTGGATCATGATCCAGAATCTCGAACGTAAACACCGGGGCCGTGTCACAATGTTGCGCAACGTGACGCATTATCCTGCTAGGCCGTCAGGGTACTGCGTTTTATCGCTATGCTACTGTTTTTTCATGCATGAGTAAATACCGCAGATCTCTCCGCGGCTCGTCTCATCCGAAACGGGCGCGCGGCGTCAATTCTCGGAAGGCTCCAATCAAGTTTCTACTAATCTAAATTCGACTGTAATTTCTAGAGGAAAATTTTGAATTTTTTTCCCACTCCGAATTTCAAATGTTTTTAAAATATTCACTGCTGGTCCTAATTGGTCCTAAGAAGTTGTAAATTTCCCACAAGCGGAAGCAGGAACTAGTTTTGTCTAAAGAAACACTGTTATAAAGAAAACAATTAATTTCCAGAGCCATAGAGATCTTTATAGAATCTTTATAGATCAATATAGAAAAATATTAATTTTTTCTCCCACTCCAAATTTCAATTTTTTTTAAATATTCACAGTTGGTCCTAGGAGATTGTAAATGTTCCAGGAGCAGAATTGGGAACTAGGTTAATCTGCCGATATGCTTCTAGAAAAAAAACTATTTCCAGGGCCATAAAGAAAATATAGAAAATATAGATTAATATAGCAAATTTTTTATTTTTCTTCCGCTCCGAATTTCAAAATTTTTTAAAACATTGATTGTTGGTCCCCGGATGTTAGAAATATTTCAGAAGCGGGATTAGGAACTATTTTAATCTGAAGAAACGCCTTCAGAAAGAAAACAACTAATTTCCAGAGTTTACAGCTCAATATAGGAAAATTTGAATTTTTATCTCAGTTCAAATTTCAAAAACAAATTTTTTTTAAATATTCACTGTCAGTTCTAGGAAGTTGTGCATTTTCTACAACCAGGAGCAGGAACTAATTTTGTCTAAAAAAAAAACACTTTTAGAAAAAAAAAATTAATTTCAGTGTCAGAGATTTACAGCTTAATATACGAAAGTCTGAAATTTTCTCCCACTCCGAATTTCAAAAAGTTTTAAAAATATTCCAAAATAGGAAAATTTAATTTTTTCCCACTCCGAATGTAAAGATTTTTTCAAACATTCGCTGTTGGCCCTATAAAGTTGTAAATATTCAGAAGCGGGATTGAGAAGTTGGTTAATCTAAAGAAACACGTTTTTAAGGAAATTAATTTAATTTTCACAGCCACAGTGATTTATAGGAAACAATAGGAAGATTCGAATTTTTAGGCATGTCTCAGGGTGTCACGTGACGAATGATATGACTTGGAAATTATATTTTGGGAAATAGTTAAAAATATGTAACTGAAAACAGAGATTTAGCGCTCTAGCTAAAATCGAATTAATAAAATTAAATTATTTATACAAAATGAACGTGTGCTTATATATTTTGAAAATTTTTACAAATTTCAGCACAATATTTACATTTTTTAAATTATAAAACGGGTAAATAATGTAATCGGGTCACTTTGGTAGATGCAAAGGTGTAATTCACATTTTTACTCAAGCGGAATATTATTGAATAGTAAAATACATCTTATTATTGTACTTCTTTACTTATAATTTTATTTTATTTTATTTTATTAAATGATAGAGAAATGTTCTTCATAAAGTTAAGTCTAATATTTATTTCCGCAGAATCTATCAATTTTAGAAAATTTCACTGAAATTCTTACTAAATTATAGAGCGGAATAATATTATGTAATTGTAATAAAATTGTTTGTAAAAACCACTGCGTGGAAGTAACTTATTTTTATTTCAAATTGTCAACTCTCAATTTTGAAATTATAAAAAAAAAATTAAAATTAAAATTTGTATAAGTTTAGATATATATGAATTTCAGTAAAGTTAACTGTGAAGATCAATGAAAAATGTTTAACATTTCTTATTTCTGATTTCTTATTGTGAAGAAGATAGTGTTGTGAATAAAGGACAACAAGAAACTGTGTAATGTAGCCTATGCTGTCTTTTTCTCTCAAATAAATAACAATACTAATAAATTTATATTTGTTATTTGATTTTACACTAAGAATATTATAAAGCAAACAACAAATTTATAATCCAAAAAACCTTACTAGATGGTGTATGTGTTGAGAGGTGAATCACTTCAAATTTCGATGAAGACGGACTACAACTGATTGCAACTGATTGTAAGAGAAGACAATTGCATTGAAGTGAATAAAAGTGTCTGCATGTGACATAATTTCATTTCTCATTGTGGCAATACAAAACAATGTTAACTGTCTGCAAGTGATAGAAAGTAATTTCAGGGTGACGGCCAGCGATTGACAGTAATCGCGACCGACTAAAAGTTATTGCAAGTGTTTGCATCTGATTACAAAGGATGGACCCATTGGAAATGATTGAAAGTCAGCAATGATACTGCTTGAAAAATGCTGTAAGTGGCATCAGATTCTCGATAAAACTTGAGTTATTTGGTTTTCTACTTTTTTTTATTTGTCATGTTTTTCTAATTTCTTTAACTGAAGTGGGGAATGGTAATGGTGCTAAGTCCAATCAAGCTAATTTTACAGGGGAAGCAAAAAACCATTCTAGAGGAAAAATTTACCACCGCTTGAGTATATTATTATTTTTGGGTAGGTGGATGGATCAGTTTAAATACCATTGGGTTAAAAATAGATGGCGCTGCATGAGCATGTAATAATTTAATGGAAATCATGAATGACGAGAATGTAAAAAAAGAACATTTGCAGAAGTAGTAGAACTGTTTTAAATTTCGATTATAATATCTCCAGTTGTTAAATACTGGTTAAAATCCTATAATGACCATCAAAAAGTTACAAAAAATTGAATATTTATTGTACTTCATTCATTTAGATTGAATATTTTTAAATACATTGAAATACTAAATTATAGGATAAAAAATTGTAAAACCGCTTAGGTTTCCCTCTTTCAATTGTTTTCTAATTTGTGGACCTCGGTGAGTTTCTTAAATTTGTTATTATCATTTTTTTACGTATTTTGTTTTGTTGCATCTGTATTGCTGTTTTTGCTTTGAATCTTTTTTCACAATATAAGGTAAACGTCCCAGTAATCATGACGCCCATTTTCTTGCTTTTTATCTGATTTGAATTAATTGAAATTCCATTTGACACTATGACATGTTAAAAATAAATGGGTTTTACCATTAAATGTTACTTTTAACATCTTTTTTAACAATGTATGCAAATTATAACCAAGTTTCATGATTATTGGGACCTTCACGATTACCTTATTCTCCTTAGTTCTTATTCTTCTTTATTTTCCTTACAGTTAATTAAATTATCTTTTGCCTTTCACTTTCTTTTGTTTTGATTAATTTTTTACCTTCTTGTTTTACTCGTTCACCTTTATTTATATTTAAAAAGATGCAAATTTCAGACAAATCTTGTAAGTATATTCGCATGTTATAAAAATGTAAAATAAAATGACCTTAAAAAAGCACCCCGAGCATTATATTATTGTGAAGTGCAAACATTCTAATGGGCACGTAAGTATATATTTACGGCCCAGCGGATTGAACAGCTCTGATGTAATGGAGTTCTTCCACTGACACGGACAACAGGACCCTGAAGAGACCAGACCCGTCCAGACCTTGACCTTGTCCACTGACACTTTAATTAAGTAAACTTGCTCTTCGAACTCCTTCATCCCTCAATAAGACCCATATTCTCAAAATAGAACATCCCTTAATTATTCTAAAAGAATAAAAATACTTAAAAAGAATTGATACATATGATTCATTTTAAATCTATAGATTTAAAATCATGTATAGGTTTAAAAACGTTCATAAATTTAATGTATTTTTTATGATTGTTACAATACAATCTATGCATACTGTAGAAATAGAAATTATTAAGAGGACTGACCACGACTATTATTAGAAATTGCTGACTTATCAAATAAAAGCTTCGAAACAATAAAATATTAAAGTTAATTAACATAATTTTAAGTTATAGAGAAAGTAATATCGTTAAAATTTTTAAAATAGGCATGTGTTTGTTGGATTTTAATAAAACTTAATGAAATTATGGTGCTATATGGGAGACATTTGAGGCTCAAAGTATTTTTGAAAATTTTCGAAATTATGGCAGTTACGTCATAATGTCTTTTTGGAATGTATTTTTTTGAACTATCGAAATTTATGGAACATCTGATAATTGGATTTTGCTAAACTTTAGAGGTATTTCGGAAAGCATTCAACACTATTTTGCCAGTATATAGGGGAAAGCCGCAGCCCCGCCCATCGGGTATCCGTGCTCTCTTAAACTGAACCAGTGAAGTTGCCACTGGTTGAATCAGTATTTTGAATGGTCACTGATGGACCAGTGATTTTCCCACTTTGACTGGATGAATCAGTGAGTGACTCAACCGAAATAGCGTTACTGAATATACCAGTGACGCCAAATGATAGATTGAACCAGTGATACAGCGCTCCACGCTGGCAAGACATGAACCTCCAGTGGTCTGGTACGCGCCGGTCGTCGGTTAGGTTTAGGCATTTCTCGAGTGAAATCGAACCTTATTTTGTACTAGTCTTTGCGTTATAAATATTTGGAGCCTGGCTGCAATGAGCAGGGGATATAATATCTTTCGTTTGAAAGTGTGAAAGCCCCTGGCCACTTGGGTTTGACTTTGAGCGACGCGACACGTTGACATAACGACGGGCCTTCCCTCAATTCGGCGCAACATATTATATTCCATTATATTACACCCGGTCTTCATTTATTGTTATGAGAGTAAAGTGCGGTTTTTAACAGATAATTTTGCAACTTTTATCACAAAAGTGATGAATCATAAGTGTCATACCTAACCAGCTGACAGACGTCAAGGCCTACGACCAGACAACCACTACTGGTACTGAGAAACCAGTGAGCCTCACTGATTGAACCGTTGCCGGAATTTCACTGAGTGAACCAGTGAGTTCTCACTGATTGCCAGTGACACACTTCTGGCTGTTTCAACCAGTGAGATTTCACTGGAAATCAGTGAGATTTCACTGGCTCATTTTAAGAGAGTGCCTACTCATGATTTTGAATAAACTGTACTTTTTACGATGATAAATCAACATATAATACTGTCATACATTAGTGTTCCAAAGCCTAATTTAAAATATGTAGACTCACATATCTCATTAGTTTAAAATAAAATCCGATCTAAATATTTCATCTCTAGAAAACAAGTGAATTTTTTGTCTCGAACTATGTAACCTGTAATTTTTGTTTAATAATTCACGTATTTTCTTATTCCTTGCAGTTTTTTGTAACATATCACAGTCGGGTAGCCTTGGCCATTATGTGTCGGGTACCCCCAGACAGATTTTTCCATGTAAAAGTTAATTTGCTTCTGTCGAGAACTAATAAATAACCTTTTTGTAAACAGAGTAACCTCTCATGGGACTGAGAGACGCGGTGATCAGTCATGCGTGACAAAGAGTAGCGTAGCGACAAAGCGGGCAGTACCCTCAGAGCGTTAGTTGAGTTCACACGGCCCTGAATGTTTACAGTCGGAGCGAGCGAATGTTGTGTTCGATAGGACATTTAGGACCATACCCAAAACCGCACTCAAATGGAATTTCCAGTGTATTACGATTTTTTTGGTGGCCTACCGGTCTGGCTACCCGACACTGCTTAAATAACCTTTTTTGGACGTCAAGTAAATCGATTTTATTTCCTATACCTAATAACATTATTCTTTGAATATCTGCTTTGGCAGGGCCGCATTTAGGGCTGTGGGAACCCTAGGGCCGTGTAAAATGTGGGAGCCCTTAAACGGTCATAAGGGGCTGGAACCGATGCAGAAGTGTGTGCATACTCCAACTGATCGACTTCGCGTGGAAAATTTGAATGTGACTTATAAACAACCCCTGCCAACAACTACACCAACGAATTTTTGTTTCTTTATTTATATCGGATTCGGGATTGGTGGGGGCCCCTAATTGGTGGGGGCCATGGCCCCGCTGGCCCCGTACTAAATGCGGCCCTGTGCTTTGGAGTTGGTAGTAGAAGCACTAACATTATAATTGAAGCTTTATATTGGTATTTCCATCAATACTGGCCAGATTATTAATAAAAAGGCCTAAATGGTTGGTACTACATGTCTCTCCCCTAAATACTCTCTGTCCAGATGACCAGGAATATGAGTATGGTGTGTATTAATCAGCCATGTCACGGACTTCCAAAATACCTACGGTGCCCAATATTGGGCATTCTACTAACAGTACCATGCAAAAAAAGATTCATTTTAAATCGATTGACTGCAATTCAAAAATAAAATCGTCAATCGACAATTTTGGTGAAATGCAATTCAAGTCAAATATGGTGAATTGAATTTAATATCTAATTGTTAAATCGCAATTGAAAAATTTGTCAGTGAATTGAATTGAATGTCTGCAACTGCAGTGAATTGTAGATATGCAATAGAACGCGTGTGCGGTATATTGCACTGAATTGTTTCGCAAGCCAATGAACCGTCTTTTGGATTTAATTGACGACTTTCAATTCAAAAAGAATTTTGTAAATGGTTTTATATTATCTAATAGAGGTTAATGTAAAAATAGAGATTGGTTATGCGATGCATATAATTGTATTGAATCGCACATAAATTTATAGACCGGAACTGTTTTTAATTGGAGTTTTGCAATAAAATTTGAATTTATGGAATAATAAAATAATACCTAAATAAATAGTATTATTGAAGTGGTTAATTGATAATAAGAAATAAAAGTTGTTATAGAATTTGTACCTTTGGACTAAAGTTCAGTAAATATTGATTGTTTAATGAGAATAAAAGTGACTTTGGACATAAATTAACAACATAATACAAATAATATTTATCGAATTTTGTTGACATCATTCCGTAATGATGAAATGCCACCAATTGCATCTATACGATTTAAATACATTGCGTCAATTCAAATCCATTGGGGTACATTCAATGATAGTTCTACCAATTGCATTTAATTGCAAATGCTCATTTCAACATTTCCATTTAAATACAATTAGCCTTTTTTATTTGCAGGGTATTCTACGTATGTACTCTCTAAATTTGAATTAGTAAAATATAACTGATTGTCAGTTAAATTCTACTAATTCCTGTAGCTAGAATTGAGTCACTCACTGTTAAAAATGTTTGCAATTTTAATATACATTTAATATACATTTGTATATTAAATCTAAAATCTAGGTATACCAAATTTGCATTAAGAGACTATTTTATTAAATTTCATATACCGCATATTGATCATTTATCAGGAAAGTCAGATATTTCCACTTTACACAAATTAAAAACAATTTTGGCAGCAATTTTCAATTATAAATAATCAAACATAATATTTTCTCCTAGATAAATATAAATTACACTGGTTTTTAAGAGAAAAGTTCAAATTAACAAATAATTGAGAAACCTAACCTTCAAGCACCTGTACTCACGTTAAAATTCTGACATTCACAGCGAATTTTAGAAGAAATTCCACCCGTACGTTGCACTTTAATTGTAAGTAGGAATTAAGTTGACGAATTCAAGGTTATTCCTTTATTTTTTAATATTTGACAGGATCTGAAGGAATCAAAGAACTTGTTGTTTTCACGCACTCTGTTTTACAGACTTTAATATACCTGTATATTAATTTTACAACATGATGGTATATTAAAATTAATGTACGGTATGTGCAAATGACTTTACTCACATGTATATTAAATTTCGACAAGATTTTTTTAACAGTGCTGACAATTAGTAGAATTGTATTGATTCGATTAGTAAAACGAAAATCACTAATTGAATCAGTTATATGTATATACCTGCAGTAATATAACTGATTGATCAGTTATAGTTGTATTGTGGACATCAGTTAATTTTAAGAGGTTATGTTCCAAATATATTTGCGCACCATTTTTAAATGTGAAATTGTTTAAAGTTTAAAATTTGTTCACACATGTAATAATTTCCTATTCATCTATTAAAATGAAAATTTCAAAATACACTTTAATATTATAAATAATATTGGAGTATAAACAAAAGCTTAATTCAAAAATTGTTCCTCTATACATTTATTCTAAGTCTATAATTGATTCACTGCAGTTACGGTATAACTGATTAACTTCAGTTACGGTATTTTTACTGTTGAAATTAGTAAACTTCTGAAAATAAATGATTCATCAATTAAAATTAAGTGTACTGAATGAATTAGTTAAATTTCTACTAATTTAAATTTAGAGAGTAGCACACTGTTAGTAGAGCAGTTCGATGAAGCTGTTTCATCGAACTTCATTGGCGAAGTGCGCTGAAACAGCTTCCTCCATCGACAACTTGGTTATGTTTTTTATGCTTCCGTGAAAGCTGGAGTTAGGTGACAGGTCTTAGGCTTTTGCGTTACCTACGGTACATACGCCTACACAGATTTTACCTACGGACCAGGGCCTGTGCAGACGTTACCTACGACGCTTACGCCTGTGCAGACGTTACCTACGACGCTTACGCCTGCGCAGACGTTACCTACGGTATCAACGCCTGTGCAGACGTTACATGAGGTACACTGTTGAAAATGTTTGCAATTTTAATATACATTTAATATACATTTGTATATTAAATCTAAAACCTAGGTATACAAAATCGCCATTAAGAGACTACGTTATTAAATTCCATATACCGCATATTGATCATTTATCAGAAAAGGCAGGTATTTGCACTTTGCACAAATTAAAAACAATGTTGGCAGCAATTTTCAATTATAAATAATCAAACATAATATTTTCTCCTGGATAAATATAAATTACACTGGTTTTTAAGAAAAAAGTTCAATTAAACAAATAATTAAGAAACCTAACCCCCAAGCACCTGTACTCACGTTAAAATTCTAACAATCACAGCGAATTTTAGAAAAAATTCCCCCCGTACGTTGCACTTTAATTTTAAGTAGGAATTTAGTCGACGAATTTAAGGTTATAACTTTATTTTTTAATATTTGACAAGATCTGAATGCATCAAAGAACTCGTTGTTTTCACGCACTCTGTTTTACCAACTTTAATATACATGTATATTAATTTTACAACATGATGGTATGTTAAAGTTAATTTACGGTATATCCAAGTGACTTTACTCACATGTATATTAAATTTCGATCAGATTTTTTAACAGTGTATCTACGCATGTGTATACGTTACCTACAGTTCCTGCGCCTGCGCAGACGTTACCTACGGTATCTACGCCTGCACAGACGCTACCTACGGTGTCTACGCCTATTCAGACATTACCTACGATGCCTACGCCTGTACACACGTTTCCTACGGTATCTACGCCTGTTCAGACGTTACTTATGGTCCCTACACCTGCGCAAACGTTAGCTACGGTACTTAAGCATGCGCAGACATAGCCTGAGGTACTTACGCCTACGTAGACTATACCTAAGGTACCTGCACTTGTATAGACGTTACATACGGTACTTACATCTTCTGAGTAGAAGACCAACACCTCTTTCAAATATTAAATAGTTTACGAACGAAATGGTGCTGTGAATAATAATTGAAAAAAGGTTTTTACTTGTAGCACTCTTACATATATATATACCATTAAGCCATTTCCCTTTCGGCGAGCCTCAAGGGGTAAGCGTGACACTACCCGATTCGGGTAGTGTTTCTAGGTGGATAGTTTCTTGTAGTAAATAACTACAAGTGTGGGCTCACCACACCCACCACCGCCAACAGCAACGCAGTAGTATCAGACGGTCACCCATCCAAGTACTAACCGCGCCCAACACTGCTTAACTTCAGTGATCTAACGGGAACTGGTGTTTCCAGCGTGGTATGAAAAAAAATATATAAAAATGGTATAAAAATACTAAAATAAAAATGTCTAGATTTTTCTAAAGATGATTGGGTTTTGGATTTTTAAGTGATTCCAAATTATTTTATTTGAGCATGGGCATGAAAAAGTCGCTTTTTAACACTTTTCTTCGTTCCATAAAGTAGTACTTTATTACTGCTCTAAAAAGACTTCATACCGTAGTTTTCAGGAGTCGTAACCTCACTATCACGTTGACGTTCAATTCAAAAGAGTGATTGTGAGTAGTGATTGGACCAACACGAAGTGATAAGATACCATAAATTACTGATAAATTATTATAAATTACCGATAAATTAACATAAAACCCCAAAATTTTCTGCAAATGTTCGGATATCTTAAATTTCCGAAAGTACGAAGAACTTCCAAAATTACCAGAAATTTACAAAGTTTTCTGTGTTTTCTGGTATCCAAAAAATTTGCTGTTATTCATTTCTCTTCATATCGATGCCAGAAAAATAATGTATGGGGCGCGCGCGTCAACTTTTTTTGACTCGTGTGATGTTTGCAGAAGGAGCAGTCGGCTTGCCTGTCACCTTCAGCTTCGTCTTCGGCTTGGCTACGCCTCACCCACTGCTCCTGCTGAAAAAATCCTCCTCGCCTAAAAAACCCAGTTTTACGCGCCTGTCATATAAACTACTATTACCTTCAGGACACCGGCTCCAGCAATTGCTCCGCAACATTGGCATACCACGTAGCATAAACCTCTTAGTAAACTGCAATTTCCACTGATTACAAGACCCACAGTTACGGCAGGATTAACGTGACATCCGGAAATTGGTCCCAAAACCTGAAAAATAATTTTTCAAGATATATTCTTTATTACATATCATTGATGTAGAAATGATAACTAAGAAATATTTTGAAACTAATTTTTATATTCTTATAATACATTCCGATAGTTTTTAAGATAATTATTGAGTTTCACTGAAACCTATTTAATTGAATCTTATAAAAATGATATCCATTCATGTTAATTATGTATATATACTTACGAAATCAGAATGAAATTGATATGCTGCTTAAAAACTAATTTTTCCTTGTATATGATTTTTTGTCTATTAATAATTTTTTTAAAGAAAGGGAGAGAATACTGAAAAAGAGAGAAACGGAAAACAGGTGTATAAAAGAGTTCTAAAAATAAAAGAACCTTGAATGTGTCAGTACTCTGATCTCATTAGTAATTACGCAGATTGTTTCCAACCAGCAATCATAAAACGTTCTCATCCTATATTAGGTATGTTTTATTTCCATTGAATTAATTATACATTTAAAAAAGATTGTTTCTTACTTCCTGCAGTCTCGAAATTCGTCAGTTCTACGAATTAGGTGTCAATGAACCAAATTTCATATGGTCAATTTTTAATTTTAATAAAAACAAAAAATTAGCTAATTGAATTAAATTGAACTGTGTAAACTAAACCAAGCACGTTTTTTCAAATCATTCAATCTTTTAATAATATGGGTGATTGCCAAAAAGTTGATCACCTTAAGACCAAGTAATCGCAAATATTACTTATATTCAGCTAAAAAATATATAAAAATCAAGAGTAGAGTCCAATATTTTAGTGTTAAGGATTTCAAAAACTGTTCAAAGTCTGCCCCACAACTTTCTTGTTTGGTCACTATGCATTTCCATTTAAGGATAAAACTCGAAAATAATTATTCAAACTATTCATGATGCGAGCTAAATTTGTTATCTTTATACTCGCGAAGATTTTAGTATAGTTAAAAATCGATTTAGCAACTATATTAATTTATCATACTATAAAATGAGAGGATATTTTGCAACCCTGAAGTCAAAATCAAATAAATCATGAAAATAGTCATTTTTTCCCATATTTTAAACTATTTTTGTCTGTTCTGCATGCATTTTAAAAAGATTGTTGAACTTTGTTTGTTTTATCATAGACGCATGTCATGTTACGCGACCTTTAGCAACATTTAAAATTCGTATCCATTACAAATACAGCCGTTCACGGAAAAAATTTATCCGTAAAAAAGTCACGAACTAGTAGCTAGGTCTCGGATATGAGAAAAATTCATCAGATATTTATGTATTTTCGTAAATAACCTGCGAATTTTGAGAAAGATTGACGAACTCGATGTGAAAATTCTAAAACGGTTCATCACTTTTTTTTACGTGAATAATTACAAAAATATTACGAGTGATTGGGAAAAGATTCTCAGAGCACTCACGAGCTTGCCCGACAAATCTGGGGACTCGAAACTAAGTCTCCCTGTACGTGGCCCACGCACACACGCGCGGTGCGTGTGTGCGCTCGTATGTGTGCCTCGAGCTCGTCGGATGAGTGGCTAGAAGTTTTATAATACCTATTTTGTTTGGCCTCGATGGCTGCGCGTGTTTACGCACTCCTGGTTTTATGTTTAGAAACTGGTGAGTCAGCAGTGTTTCAGGTTCGAATCTTCTGAGTTGCGAATTTATAAATTAATATAAAATTAAATCGCACAAATAAAATTTTTCCTCTTTTTATTTCTGTCTGAAATTTTCAGGAACTGTTGGTAGGAATTTCGAACTGTTCGTAAGAAACTTCGAAATTTATCCATATATTTCTCATAGAAATAAGGATTTAATGTTTCATTTTTTTATCTCGTATCCGAGACCTAGTACAAGTTCGTGACTTCTTCACGGATAAATTTTTTCCGTGTTGATCTATTAATTTTACATTTTCATATTTTGTCTTGGGTTACCCTTAATTTAAAAACAATATTTAAGGCGGTTTGAAAATTTTGTTTGTTTTCGAAAATCTCATTCTCTAAAATGGTCTGCTTTTTATTAGTCATCCATATAGTGTTTAAAATTGAAAATTGTCCAGTTCGCGCATTGTATCCTTATACTTTACAAAATGTAATGATAAATGTAAGTTTTATAGTTGAAGACATGAGAATGACAACTGGATAAAGAACAATTTTTTGAAATTAAAAATATAAAAGGGATACTGAAAAATGAATTTTTAAATAATAATCAGTGAAAACCATATATTACCATGTATTCAATAAATCCAAATGAGTGCAATTGCATTGGAAATCACTGCCTGATGAAGTCAAACATATGTTACTGATTCCCGGTGAAATTTCACTGATTAAAACACACACGGAGAAAAATGGATATTAGGATTCAAAATCGGGATTTTTAACTATAGGACAACGAGCTAGATATTAAGCTGGAATATTTTAATATTAAAATTCAATATACAGGTATTAAAAACTCTGAATATAAAAATATTTCACTGAAAAAATGGTTTAGCTGTCCCAGCTAGACGCTTAGCTGGATTTTATCTTCTAAAAAAATATAGCTGTGTTACCTACATTTCTGGCCATGTGGTCTAAATATCTAGCTGCTTTAGCTAAATTTTGCCATCTAGAAATTATCCAGATAAATTAGATAGATAATTTCTAAATGACAAAATTAGCTGAAGCAGCTAGATATTTCAGTAAAACAACTAGAA
>CAKNYM010052602.1:327729-340315 GCA_932195095.1 Andricus curvator
AAGATTCGGGTAGCCCCGGCCACATACGTCTTTGAAAAAAATTCATTGTCTGGTCCCAAAGTGTAATTTTTTATTTTAAAATATGTACAGTGGGACGATTAGCTGTGGGATTCCAGCTGGGCTATTCGTATCGAAGATTTTAATTTTTCGGAACAATTAAAAAAATGACTGGAGTCAAATAAGTTCACTTTTTATTACTTTGCACATGCTTTGCATGTTTGTGTCAGATTGGAGGTTATCTTCATCTATAATTTCATTCGTAGATGTTATATGAACTTTTAAGTGCACTGGCAGTTGGCTGTAACCGGACGAGAATGAATATTGTTTACTTATTCACCTAGACCGATTTTTTTCTTCCTCGATCGATTAGTAAAAATTTGTGCGAGGCCAGTAGTTGAATCTTTATTCTTAGTAGATCTCTGAAAACGTTGTATATATATGAAAAGGGATATGCTGGGTACGGTGGTGTAGTTATAGTTATGTTAGGGGCCGTTCAAGTATTATGTCACGCTTTTTTTCGATAATTTTTACTCCCCCCCCCCCCCCCGATGTTGATGATCTTCGTTTTTGTATGTGTAACAATGAAGAAGACCGGAAGAGCTGAAGAAAATGCGTAGAACCTGCGATCTCTTGACGATATAAGAATGTACCTGTCCAAGAAAATCCTCACTGCTAAAGTATCATTTAAGTCCTTTAGCATGACGCCACTTGAACGGGTAAGGGCCTGTGAAAGTTTTACTTAACTAATGTGGGCTTAGAATGACTGTATGAATTGAATCACATCCAGTGAAAACCTGTGGCTGTATCCGAGTTCATTAGAAACACTTGCACTTGCCTGGACGTTTGGCCAGGGGAGAGAAAAACTGCAGAAAATCTTCCCGAGTACAGCCGATCTTCTGAGAGTCGAGGTTGAAAGCAGAGATTCGATATCATCGAGTGTACACACTACACAGTCACCCTTTGACGTCAAATATCCCGCTCGACATTAGTTTATTATTATTATTATTAGTATTATACCATTAAGCCATTTCCCTTTCGCGGTAGGCGTGACTTGCTCGGTTGGAAAATAGTAGTGTGTAGGTGGGTATATGGGTATAAGGTAGATAGGTATATAGGTGTTAGGTATAGATTTTTTAGATTGATCTGGAATTCTCGTGTTATTTGTTTAAATGACACGTTCATTCCGCAACACTGCTCCGACCAAGGTTGCTGATCAATCTCTCTAGCGATCACCCCAGGTGAAGAGCCTCACAAAATTGTTATGTGTGGTTCCCCACTTGGGCCCATTTAGTATCCAAGGTCTTTGTTTCAGGCGTCATTCACTGTAAATTGAATATATTCACTCTATTGTCACTCTGTTTATAAACTATTTGTCGCCACACTTTTCTGCCCTGGCATACTACTCTAGCTTCCTTCACGTCCATGCATTTTTTAATGCAAGCTCTCGTGTTTCTGTGGCTTCTTATGTCTCTTCGGATTAGTGCCTCATTCACAGATTCTAACCATTCTTTTGGCAGTCTACCTCTGGGCATTCTGCCATTTACTTTACCTTTATACACTTGTTTGGTTAGTCGTTCATCTTTCATTCTTTCAAGATGTCCGAGCCATCTTAACTGATTTCTTTCCCATGTGTCAACTATTGTCTCTTTTGCACCACATTCTTTGAGGATTATCTCGTTTCGGACTTTGTCCATCAGTGTTTTTCCGCATATTGTGAGTAGAGGTTTCATGCCAATCGCGTTAATTTTACTCCTGTCCTTCTCTTGACAGGTCCATGTCTCACTACCGTATAGTACAGTCGGTACGAATATAGAATTATGTATGGCCATTTTAGCTTTTTTTATATGTTTTTATTTCTGAGCATGGACTCTGCTCTACCGATAACCTGCTGTTCACAGAAATAATATTGATCACACCCCTACCCCTTTCCAACATATCGTGGGGGCGGAGTGGCACCCCTGTGACTGATCATAGAAATAATGTTCATAGTACCCCTAACCCTTTTCAACGTCTAGTGGTGGGCGTGAAGGCACCAAAAAACAACTGGCAAAGAGCTTTCTTGTTGGAGCCGGCAGTCTAGCCTCCACCTTTTTATTATTGGAATTGGAATATTTTATATCATACGCCTACGCTAGTTTAGATGATATTTTACAAATTAGCAAAAGTAATGTTCAAATAACCCTTATTATTAAAAAAAAATCCATATACAAAACTAGAAAATTTAAAATTTACTTTTTATATTTAGGACTCGCTGACAAATTATTCAAGCACTTTTTTCGATTCACACTGATCTCGTTTCTTTAATTATACAGTACTGTTTATGGTCTCACTTATGACAGGCTTTCAAGATTGCGCAATAACTTTAGAAAAAAACTTTCAGGATTTTATTGCAAAATGGTAAACCAACACCAACATTCATTACTATAAAAAAAATATTCGCTCTAGTTAATCATTATTTTTTTGTACTTTCAACAAGGGTTTTAATAATTATAAACCTAGAATAAGAAAGACTATTGTTTAAATAAATTTTGACTAAAATGTATCTTACGTAACAATTTTACTTTGATAACTATTTTCCAAACAAAGAATTTAAAACAAAAATGAATAATTATAGTTATGAATACGTGTCCTGAATTTTGGCCAGGTACAAATTTGACAAGAATCGTAAAATAACGATGCAATAACCAAATTCGTGCACTATAGCCGTAAAATGTTAAGGTTTACAGATTTTTTCCCGAATGTGTTCTTCTGGTTTATTTCTGTCCTGATTTTTTCCCTGGTTTATTGCGCCGTTTTCTTTTAAAATCTTATCCAAAGCTGTAATTAAGTGACCACTAAATACAACGTTCGAGACTCTAAAAAAACTGTATATGGTCTCGGAAGTTTTAAACTTGTGTTTCTGAATTACATAAAGAAAAAAGGAAGAACTGTTGAATTTGATTCAAAAATTTAAATTTCAAGTTTCCTAACTTCAATTTACTCCATAAACATTTGAATGTCAAGTTTCCTAGTTTCAATTTATTTCCTAAACAAGTGGAACGTGAATTATTTTAAAGGAAAACATTTTGTTTTTATTATTTACTACGCCTTTTGCTAATTAGGATTAGAAAGCGAAGAGTTGTGAAAAGTTATGATACTTAATATTTTATTCCACTTCTTTCGTGAAAAATGTGTCGTTCAGATTTAGTAATGAGTACATTTCTTCAACGGAAGGACATCGACCGCTGCAATTGTGTAATGCAGATTTCACAAAAGAGGGTGCTGCAATGCGGAATTGGATTTTCTTAATAAAATATTAAATCTGTAAATCTGGAAAAATTTGTGCAGAAGATATTTCGAGAATATTAATAATTTATTGGAAAATAAAAAAAAAAACTTTCATTCAAGATAACATTATTGCCGAAGAAACAATTTTCTTACTTAAAAAGAAGCACTTGTAGCTTGAATTCAAACTTGAGCAGAGAATATGTATTTTGATAAAATGAGCCAAATATTAAGTAGAAAGAATTGGAACTTATGATTCACATTGTATGTTGAGACGTCCTCGGGACACTTTGTAGCCCTTTTATTATTTTCTTCATTGCACGAGCGACCTTCGAGACGTGAAGAATTATTATGAGCTCGAATTTTTATACACTATTAGCCAGACTGTAAAAAATGAGACCATATTCAGTCAGGGAAAGCGTTAAATTTTACGAATCAGATTTAAAAAATATTGTTTAAAATTTTTTGGTATGATGTAGAAGTATGAGGGAAAAATAATTTCTGTAATTACTGGTATTTATACCCATTTTTTGCCACAATACCCTATGTCCCAATTATTTTTAGTTTACTTGGTATCAAAATAAATTCGATCAAATACCAGTAAATGTCATCCGGTAATAATGTGGCCCTGACTATCATTTTCAAATTGATGGCTTTATATCTTTTAGAATAAAGCTTATGATCTATTTGCTAAATGCGCACATTTTTAAGAAATAAAAACAGATTTACAAAATAAACCTTTTTTCTCGTTTCCAATTATATATACAGAGTTATAATCACTTCTTAACTATCCCTGAGTTTTTATGTCATCCGGTTAGAAACAGTTTTTAATTAATTTTATAGCTTAAGAGTTTAATATCCACATTGAAATTGGTTATTAATGGATGATGAATGAATATGCTTCAAGATGTGAAAAGTTAAATACACCTAAAGTGTCTTCATTTTACAAAAATAAGCAATTTAGGCGACCGAAAAAGATAGTACAACAACTCGGTATCAACCGGAAACGCAGGTTTATTATTATAAGAACCATACTTTGCAGCCTTGCGGGTGAGTTTATGAAGAAAATATTAACAAAAAAATGTACTTCTTACCTGTAAAATACTTTACTCTTATGTTATTCTAACGTTAAAATATACTTTAAAATAATAAAGATTTTTTAGATAACCTTGTTATCCGGTAACACAAAATTTATTTTCATTGAGTGAAGTTAGTTGCAGGAAGGAAAATAATCGATATTCCCATTATTTTTTTATTTTAAAACAATTTAAAATAACCTAAAAGTTACTTGTATTTTCAATTGTATTGTAAATAAACAAAAAAATAATTATAATGTACTCATATAAGACTCTAAACGCAGATTTAATTATTATTTCGGCATAAAAAATATTTTTAGGAACTTATAATTATTAAATATTTGTTATTATATTTAAAAAATCGAAATTTTAGATAAGGGCCTGCTTCTTTATCTCATTTATTATTATTTTTACACTAATTGTGATAAATATAAATAGAAAAAAAGGTTTCATGTTGATCTGAAATACTTTTGAAAAAAGTGTTTAATTGAATAATTCCAACTTTTTTATTTTCACCCATAAATAAACATAAGAAACAAAGTCAATTCAAAAGTATTTCATAAAGGCGAATTAAAGATTTAAAATTGAACCACAATCCACCAATTTTGTTCATAATTATCTCTAAATTACTGCCTTTTCACTTTAAAAAACTTGTTTTCGTTGTCAAGCATATCTCTTCGTTGGACGGTAATAATATACTCTACTAATTATATAATATCTTGAATAATTTTAATTTGAAGAACTTTGATCAATGACCATGAAAGCACATTTATATAAATGGTAAAGTATACATTAAGACTGGAAAACAGGTAAATAGATGAATTGCAAAAAACTTGATGAATTGTTAGAAAATAAGAAAAGAAACAAAATTAAATTTCCGATAAATATAGAATGTACGCTATCCATCCATAATAGTAATTGTATGTTTAGCATGAAGATAGATAAGCTGATGCAGCAAAATTCTAGGTTGCGATTGTGGTGGCGATTAAGGTTAAATGTAACGTGTTATTGACAAGGTTGAGGTTATTGAAAATTATTACTATTATACCATTAAGCTATTTCCCTTTCGGGGTAGGCGTGAATTGCTCGGAGAGGAAAGGAGTAGTGTGAGGTAGGGGGTATAGATTTTTTAGATTGATCTAGAATCTTCGTGTTATTTATTTAAATGACACGTTCGTTCCGCAACACTGCTCCGACCCATGTTGCTGATCAATCTCTCTAGTGATCACCCCAAGTGAAGAGCCTCACACAATTTTTATGTGTGGTTCCCCACTTGGGCCCATTAGTATCCAAGGTCTTTGTTTCAGGCGTCATTCACTCTATTGTCCCTCTGTTTACAAACTATTTGTCGCCATACTTTTCTGTCTTGGCAGACTACTCTAGCTTCCTTCACGTCCATGCATTTTTTCATGCAAGCTCTCCTGTTTCTATGGCTTCTTATGTCTCTTCGCATTAATGTCTCATTTACAGATTCTAACCATTCTTTCGGCGGTCTACCTCTGGGCATTCTGCCACTTAAAGTGCATAAATCATGATATTAAATTTCTGAATTATTTTTTATTCAATAAACGATTTTTCTCAGCTTAGAAAAAATGCTCACTTATGTAATAGAACACGTTATTGAAAAACGTCTACCCTATATTCGTTGAAATTCTTTTAAAAAATATAAAAAATACATCTACACGGAAAAAATTTATCCGTAAAAAAGTCACGAACTAGTAGCTAGGTCTCGGGTATGAGAAAAATTCATGGGACATTTATGTATTTTCGTAAATAATCTGCGAACTTTGAAAAACATTGACGAACTCGATATGAAAATTCTAAAACGGTTCATCACTTTTGTTTTACGTGAATAATTAGAAAAATATTACGAGTGATTGGGAAAAGATTCTCAGATCACTCACGAGCTTGCCCGATAAATCTGGGAACTAGGAAGTAGGTTCGCTTGTACGTGGCCCGCACACATGCTCACCCAAACGCGCGGTGCTTGCGTTTGCTCGTATGTGTGCTTCGAGCTCGTCGGATGAGTGGCTAGAAGTTTTATAATACCTGTTTTGTTTGGCCTCGATGGCTGCGCGTGTTTACGCACTCCTGGTTTATGTTTAGAAACTGGTGAGTTAGCAGTCTTTGAGGGTTCGAATCTTCTGAGTTGCGAATTTATAAATTAATATAAATTAAATCGCACAAATAACATTTTTCCTCTTTATATTTCAGTCTGAAATTTTCAGGAACTGTTCGTAGGAAGTTCGAACTGTTCGTAAGAAACTTCTAAATTTATCCATATATTTCTCATAGAAATAAGGATGTAATGTTTCATTTTTTTATCTCGTATCCGAGACCTAGCTACAAGTTCGTGACTTTTTCACGGATAAATTTTGTCCGTGTATAACTAATTTGATACCATAATAGGATTTTTTCACGTTAGAGAAAAGCTATGTTGGAAAAAATATATATTGACGGAAGAAAACCAAATAACTTTATTGCTTATAGGCATTTTAAAATGAATTGGAAATCTGTTAACATTTCTTTCATAACTACATATTGAGAAATAAATCTTATACTATTCAAAATTCTAATCGGAAATTAAATGATGAAATTTTTATCACTGCTAATTTAAAGTTAGGCTTTGAATTTCATGAATTCAAATTAATAAGTTCCAAATTTAGGATAAAATTGTGATTAAATGTGTATTATTAAGAATATCTATCTCAGCGAAAAAATGTTAATGCCTTTCGTATAATCTCTAAATCAGTGACTCATTTTTCAGAATTTTTATCAGTAAACAGTCACAGTGAGTTGCTGAAATTTCAATTATTTGTCACTGACTCTTCAGTAAAGACTACTATAATTTTCAGTACCGGGCACTGAAACATCAGCAAATCTTTCTACTGAGAAATCAGTAGATTGAAGATTGAAGTGTTATTTGAATTTAAAAACAGTCAGTTTTTAATTTTTTGAAGGTATTTTAGTCTTGAAATTTGAATTAGTAGTATTTTATTAAGAATATCAGTGATTCATTTTTAAAGATTTCAATAAGCACTGAAAAATGAAAATGTTTTGGAAATCAGAGAAAAGTCACTGAGATATCAGCCGTTATTCACTGATTCTCAGTACAAAAATCACTGAAGTTTCAGGGATGGTTACTGAAAACACCAGTTGTTTTTTTTACTAGAAAGTAAAAACCGACTGCAATTATAGTGAACTGCACTATGATTTAAATTTAAAGCGTGAGCGCCCGACTACCGTGAACTCCACTCATTTTTTTAACATTCGAGAAATAGGAAATATAGATTAAGAATTCTGAGTATGATTTTTCAATAGAAATCAAAAGACTGAGTTAAAAATAGTTTCATATTAAATTTTCCAATTTAAAACATTTATATAACGTCAAACAAGCTCATTTAATTTAAATCGTTCATATTTTAATTTATTTAATTTTTGATGTTTTAATTGTAAAGTGGTTTATTGGGAATACATAATACTGAGAACTGTTTAATGTCGAAACATTCAATTTTAAAATCTTTGAAATTTAGAGTGAGTTAAATTCTTTTAAAGTGATAAAGCTATAATCCTGTGTAATTTTGAAGCGTTGAATTTAGAATCTTTAAAGCTACATTTTTAAGCCTTTAACTTTTCTGATATTGTATACAATATTGAACGTTTAAATTTAGAAGATTTAAATTTCAAATACTACATATTTCATTTGAGAAATTTTTTCAATAATTGAAATTGAAATTTACTCTAATTTTGAACGTTCAAGAGCAGGGTTTGAATTTTTTAATTTGAAAGTTTCTAATCTGAAACTGTACAATTAGAAAATATATAATAGTTAATAACACAAATATAGTTCAGTTTTATATGCGATGTTAAAGTGCTTTTACACTCAATTTAATGTTAATAATTTTTTAAAAAACCTCAAACCTCGATATGGGGAGACGCGCCTGAGTCGAGTGAAACCATGGCTCGAAAGTGTAAAGCAAGCCTCTGACACACGCGTTGTGTCGCGTGTCAGAGACCGGAGGCTTGCTTCTCTTCACCCACTCAAAAAAGCCCTTCAGTTATTGTTCTCTCTCTCTTTATAAAAAAATTGTTATTTCCGAACTTATTGATATTTTTCGAAAGCATTCAAATTTGATGTTTTTTCAAAAAACTTGTAATAAAATTAACACATACTGCTTTTCATTTATGCCCATAACACGGGTACTTTTATCACCTTTCATGCAATAATTGAAAGAAAATTTACAGTTTATTATTATTAAAACTAGGGTACCTGTTCAAATTATTGAAAAATAGATGTCTGGAAACTTTTGCACGGCATTACATATAAGAAAAAATAAATTCTTATATTCCTACATGTACGTGAGTTATTATTTGCTTCATGTAAGATTTTAATTTTAGTTAACGTTTACCGAAGTGTTTACACATAAATCTGTCTTGGGTCGCAGTTTAGGACGCACGTGATGTTTTTTTATAAGAATAATGTAAGAATGAAATCATAAACGATTTTATTCGTAACTTCAAATTGCCTGGATTAGTGATATTTTAAATGAATATGAATCGCTTTTAGCTAATAGTATTTTAATAACGTTTTAATTGTGACTCATGTCTCCTTGAACTCACAAGCAATCAAGAATGATTCTATAAATATACTGGTCGTTTCTTTTTATCAGTAGCCTAGAAAGAATTTATGACTGGAATCATTGCATTCGTACTATAAATGTATAATAATTCTATATAGATATCTCTATATACATCAGTTGTAGAAATGAGAGTAACATTCTCTTTAACGTTCAATGGAAAAAAATAAGAAAAAAATATCGGACATCCGTGGATCACGGATCGCATAGGCTGCGGTTTGGATTAGCTTGCGATTTTGTACCCTCGAGGGATTTCCATTTAGAGCCTCCAGTCATTGACACGTAAGCATACGAATGTAAAATTAACTCAATTTATATTCACTAATGAATGTAGATTGAACGTATTTATAGGTACATGTTACATTGTAGTATACACATATGTATATCTGTAGTTGTGTACGGAGATCGATTGCTCGATCGCATCATTAATATTATTCAATAGCGAGGTTCAGCTGTCATATAGAAAAAGAGGTTAAGAGATTAGATAATATTTTTCAGAATTTCAACTTCCTTCATAGGGTGTTTAAATTACTGAGAATGCAAATGCATACAATCCCAGGGAAAATTATAGTACTGACCCAGAACTGATAACCCCTTAATGGTAACTATGCTTTTAGTTGTTTATTATTATTTTTTTACTTCATTTTTATTTTTTTCAGATAGCAACTGGCGCAGTAATAGACCAATTATACTACGGATGTACTTGATACCAGGCCAGTACTGGTACAGTGCCAGTACAGAACATAGTCAACATTAAGGGTCTTACCAACACCGGAACAGTACACTAAATATTATTTCGATATTTTATATAAATTTGATAAATTAAAAAATTTAAATAATGAATTGATGTAAATATAATGGTAGTGTCTATACGTCCAAACAAAAGCCACGCCCTTTTCCAGTTCCCCCTTCCAGTTGCCAGGTCCGTACGTTTAGACTCTACTATGTTATAAACATACTTAAACGTACGGACTGTCCGGAGGTTTAGACTTGGCTGAATATAATGTATTTTTATATTTTATATCAATAGTAAGTAATAAATTTTTTCCTGGCATATATGCAAAATATGTATAAAATAAGTATAAAATAAATACATATATGCAATATTTAGATTATTCTAAAATTAATAATCCGTTGCTGTGCCAAAAATTAAAATTTGAATATGCTGTCCTTTTGAAAATGAAATAAAAATATTAGAAGCAGTTCTTCTACTGAAATCTGAACAATGTCTGTCTATTTCGTTCTGTTTTCACTTGCGAGACCGTGTGGTCATCGAACGTAGAAATGGATAGTTACAGTAAGACAACGCGAATATTTGGAGATTTGAATCCAAAAAAGCTATTGTTTTTTTGTCTTCAGCTACTCGAAAACGACATTTTGATTACAGTCTTTTTCAAACGATGGCTTGAACACAGCTCAGTCTTAAAGTTGTATTTGCTTCAACCCTTAATTTTTGCGTAAGAAAAATATCCCAAGTGTCCAAGGACAAACGATATGTTACCATATTAAATTTGTTTGAAAAGAAAAAAAAAATAGTTTTTTCGAAATCGCTCGTTTCTGGTGCATTTGAAAAAAACATTACAGACTTAAGGTCACGTGAGCGTAACCTTAATTTTTTTTCAAACCCAACTTATGTTCACACGAAACGCGATATCAAGTTAAAAATTTGGGAAACTAAATACAAAGCACTAAGAAACGCGCGTCTGGTCCTAAATTTGTCTAATTATGAAAAACGAAAAAAAAAATTTTGCACAAAAAATTCTTTTTTCATCATTATAAAAATTACGGCCAGACCCGCGTTTCTTAGTGCTGCATATTCAGTTTCCCAAATTTTCGATTTGATACCGCGTTTCGTGTGAAAGTAAGTTCGTTTTGAAAAAAATGTGAAAAAGTATTTCGAGGTTACGCTCACATGGCCTTAAAATAAAGAATATTAAATTCCCGTAAAACAAAAAAAATTCTAGCTCATTAGTTTAGAAGATATGGCCTTCTGAAGCGACTTTCAACAGAAAATTTTGTGCAAAATTTTATATTTTTTTAATGTCTCATTTTTAGTCCATCCTACATAAAAATGTTACTGTGTTAGGCTTAAGTAGATTAAATTTCCTGAAAAACGAAAAAAAACAATGTTTTAACTACAATAGATTATAGGATATCGCTTCCTTGAGTAGACCAATTTTGCATAAAATCTTGTTAAAAGCGTAGTTTCTGGAAATATTTTGCTTCCTTTCACCAAATATTCATACTTGTACCTAAAAAAATCTAAACTTGAATAATTATTTAAATATTTACTAGAAAAGTAAGAAATATTTCAAAAATTATCCAAAATAGACTGTTTCGGGTTCACTTATGAATATTTGGTGCAACGGTAACATGCAGATATTCAAGCCGAACATCCACTATCTTTTTGAGATATTGTGCGCAGAAATATTTTTATGTTAAACTGAAACATATCCATATGTTAAACTCGTCCGAGCGCATGCGCATTGCACATTAGAATTTCACGACCCATGCCGCCTTGCTGTTTGCAAATACATATGATGTTACTTCTTCTAAAAAAGGCGTATCTGAACAATTGTAATAATGAATCGCATATGTCACTAACAATATTTATTTCATAAAGTCGAAAAAATTATAAATTTGGAAAATTTCCAGAGGAACAAAATTAGCTATCCTTAATTAAGATCGAATAAGGACTTTTTGGCTGTTTACGCGACGGAACAAGGTTCTTAAGTATGAGGTTACATTGACTCGAACACATCTGACAATAAGTTAAGTTTATAGATGGGCGGGGAGTCTCAAAAAGGGTACCCCTTGCGCATTTCCTGCACTCTGTCGTCGGGTTAAACCCCATTTTGTGCATTCCCGGTGCTTCGTCCGGATCCAGCGTTTACGGCTATTCCGATGCAGCAAGACGCTAGTCTCAGTACCGGTTCTGTTCCTATGTAATTACTTGCTGCGGCGCTTTTTGCCAGCTGACTCACTTTTTCGTTTCCCTTGATCCGTGTGTGCCCAGGAACCCATATTAGGGTCACGCGGTTCTTTCCTGCAAGTTGGTTAATGCATTTTTGCATTCCCAAACCAGCTGTAATTTTATGTCTGGTTTTGCAATTGCAGTCAATGTCGCTTGGCCGTCCGTGCAAATTGTAATCTGCCCACCAGCAGCGTTTTCTTCTATTAATGTATCAGCACAGCAAAGGAAGGCCAGGACCTCCTCCTGAAAGGGGTAACATGCCGCCCAAGCGTGATCCCTCACCCCCTCCTTCCCGTGCTGTCATAGATTCCTGCTCCTGGCCTCCCCTATCCTTTAGACCCGTTTGTGTACCAGATGTCCCCTTGAAGGTGTGGGTTAGCATTTGCTTTCCACTTATATCTACTTGGGATGCAGAAGCGGAAAGTCTTGGTAAAGTTGAAGCGTTTTGTTGTTTTGTCTTGCCCCATTTCTAAAATCGGCAGGGTGCTATGTCACTTGGGAACCTAGTGTTCCTAGTCCCTCAAGTCCATCTTTTTGCTCTTAATAGCGACCCATCGTGTGAGCCGCCCCGGCGGTTATCGCAACGTGTAGGGGCTTTTCACAGAGAATGTATCCTTTCCCCGCTGCGGGCGAAG
>CAKNYM010052602.1:340715-369728 GCA_932195095.1 Andricus curvator
GTACGAAAAGCTGGGCTTCTAGCTCCCATAGTAGATTCAACGATCCACTTTTTTTCATGAGTGCAGGGGCGTCAACTTTCGACAGTTTGTACTTTCTCGTCAAAATGGCCAAGCTGGTCTATTCTGGATATACCGTGAGCCCTGAGCTGTCGCACCAGAGCTCGACGATGCGCAGCGCCAACCTTGCAAGACCCATCAACGTTTTCAGATGGGCCCCTCTGATTAGGATTACAAAGTCATCCGCGCATCCCTGGGTATAACACCCTTCCTTATTATGCCTACGAAAGAAGCCGTCCACTACAATGTACCGCAGGAGGGGTGACGGAACACCCCCCTGAAGACATTCCCGCGGCGCTATTTCCCTGACTGGGCCTTCGCCCTATCTGGCTTCGAGTGCTTCGACTTCTGAAGGGGTAATGCCCACAGCATACCCACCCCTGTACCAGCTGCTTATCCAATTTTGCCACGATAGCATGGAATGCAGCTTCTACCGAGCAGCTTGCCTGAAAGGCGTGCTGTCCTCTGTGCAGCGGGGAGGCTAGAATACCATTGGATGGACGCCATCCGCCCCTGGTGATTTAAAGGGGCAGAAGGATTGTGGAGCCTCGCTGTGTCTGAAATGTTCTTGGATTCCTCGCAGAAACCTCTCCCATCTTCCTGTTTGTAAATTCTTATGTTTTTATTGCATTCATACTGAACCGTCTTATAGATGTCCCCGTCTGAAGGCAATTTAGTTCTGTTTGCCCTATTGCACAATGCTCTAGTCTTTTTACGGAGTTTTTCTAGGTGGGCGTTCCACCATTCTACGCCTTTCTTAGACTTAGTTGTACTTGTAGGGCAATTGCTCTCATATGATGTAATCAGAGCCCTTCAAAGATTATCCGCGGCTTGCTCCTAGGGCTAACCAGAACAAGATTCTCTCTAGCCCACTATCCTGCTCCTCAGTTCTTCCGAGCATAGAGTCAAATCGAGAACCTCATTTCTGTTTATGATCTGGAACGTGAGTGTATCATCAGGATTGAGAATCGTTAGCTCAGTACCCGCTAGGTATTCAATTAAATGTCTTCCTCTGCCGTTGATGTTTGTACACATTATAGCCTCCATCTCCCTTGGAGGAGGGGGCACCTCAGTATCGGGAAATAAGCCGAGGCGAAATACATATCTAGTCTTTCTCAGCTTCGGCCCCTGCGTCTCACCTTAATAACGGTGAGGTCCGCGGAACGATATTTCATACCCTTTATCTATTTTTCGTTTATGTATGAACATTCAAGTTTAATTTTAAATTACGGAATACCATAAGTTATCCATTAGGTCCTTTAATGATGAGATATAGGTTTCTCAAAGATTTGCAGCCTTTATTTGAGATAGTCATTAATTTCCGTTGAGTATTTCGAATATTTCAGTTGAACATTTTGGATGTTACCGAGTAAAATCTCACTTTTTAATATCTAAATATACTAACTTTGAACATCTAGATTGTTGTCTTATAGTTAAATATAAAATATGTTAACCTGAACTTTACACCTTTAATAAGATTTTATGGAAAATTGGTACATTTCAGGAAGAGATAACCTATGATCTATTGCAATTAAAATATTGCTCTTTTTTATTGTTTCAGGGAATTTAGTTTACTTACATTTTAAAACACAACATTTTCATACAGGATGAATTACAAATGAGATATAAAAAAATATGAAATTTTACACAAAATTTTCACTCAAAAGTCGCTTCTGAAGGTCATATATTCTAAACTATTACAGCTAGAACATTGTTTTTTAATTTTACGGAGAATTTTATACACTTTATTTCCACTCTGTTTTTTTTACAAAATGCACCGTAAACGAGACTGAGCTGTTTTCAAGCCAAGGTTTAAAAAAGACTGTACTGAAAATGTCAAAATCTAAGATATTTTGAAAGGTTACCTAATAAGTTTTCTCCTTTTCAGCTTAAAATATTAGGGAGGTGTCCCTGAAAAATGTATCATAAAAAAATCGGGATCGGCAAGCACCTTTTTCAGTGAAAGTTGGTTCAAGCTAGCCGTGCGTATTGAATCTGCTGTCTTGAATTTTTAAACTTTTAATTTGTTGGCCACAATAGTGGACAGTGGCGTAGCCAGGATTCTATAAGGAAAGGGGTTTGGAAGGCTGAACAGAAAATACGTTACTACTTACAGGGAAAAATTAGGATAATTTAAGGCATACAATTTATAAATGTCATATTTATCATCCTTGCGGGAACAATTGTTTTAAAATCATGAAAATGCTACATTATTATGCACATCCATTAAACTTTCCTAACATATTTTCAATTATCCATTAATTTATACCATATTAGAGCCATTGGGTTCTATATAAGGAGCCATCCAAATTCCAATTAGACAGTTATTGGTGGGGGGGAGGTGCAAAAGTTCACGGTTGTTCACGAGGGATGCCGGGGATTCTAGCCAAAATCCACGTGGACGCATGTTCTCCTGCACCTGCGGATTTTTTGAAAGAAAAAACATGAGAAAATAGAAAAGGACCCCGCACAAAAGCAATGGAAAAAATCAGTCCGTCAAATTGGCTGAAACTTTCAGATAGTGATGTTCTCGGCGTGCTGCACAAAAGTCTCCATGGGCTCAAGTCGATCCTATGATTAGTTTTTGAGTTATGGGCCTTAGAAGTTCCCGATTTTCGAGGAATCTGCGATTACACAACCCACACTGCCCTACGAAAAAAGAGTAGTGCGGAAGATCCGAACGACAAGACCATAGTATCTATATTCTTTTGGGGTCGCTGAATCCGAATCCGGGATCCGTTTGACCCCATCAGGTCAATGTCAAGGTCAGTCCAAGGTCAAATCTACAAAATCAGCTTTCTACTCTGCAAAACCTATCTGTTTATACGTTTTTGGGGTCGCTGAATCCAAATTCGGTGTCCGTTCACACCCATCAGGTCACAATGAAGGTAAATCCAAGGTCAAATCTACAGAATTAGTTTTCTACGAAGTGAACCAATGTATGGATATCTTCTTGAGGTCACCAATCCTCTGTCGGTTTTATTTGATTAGGTCGAGGTGTAGGCGGATGTTCCTGGCGCGCGCACGTGTTTATATATATATATATATATATATATATATATATATATATGTGTGTGTGTTTGCCTGTGTCTACATGTGATTATATATATATGTTAGGCTCCGAACCCGAAAACGCCCAATGGGCGTTATATATATATATATATATATAGTTAAAAGTTTGTCATAAGGACAACCGCAGGATTTCGCCGGGAGCGGGTGCAAATCTGAAAAATTGCACCCGCTCCCAGCGAAATCGCGGTAAAATTTCAGCTGTAACCATGTCTCACGACCGTGAGATAGGTGGTTACAGTCTGCGACGAACTCAATACGATGGTCCGGCAAAAGTCTCGTGCACCCTGAGGACACGGAGCGACCCAAGGACGACCGCCTTCTGCATTTTCCCCGCAAGTGTCTCAGCATTTTTTTGACACGCAGGGATGCTTTTCAGGCTAATAACCAGTGAAACCTTGGCACTTCCAAGAGCGCCGATGATCAAGACGATTAGCTTAACAGAATATTCCGGGTATAACCGTCGCAACTCCCTTATAAGGTCTTTATACCTCTCTTTCTTTTCTTTCTCCTTGGCTGTGACGTTTTTGTCAGCTGGTGCCGAAAATTCGATAACGAACATGGTTCGTTTCTCGAAGTCAAGGAGAACTATGTCAGGCCTCAAGTGCGCAACAGAAACAATTGTCGAGAATATGAAGTTCCAGTATATGCGGCACTTCTCATTTTCGACAATTGACTCTATTTCTCTAGGAGCGTTTAGCGGAGAGGTATTTGGGCTAATGCCATAAGAGTGACAGAGATGGTAATAAAGCACTCTTAGTGCCGCATTGTGCCTTTGGATGTAGGTCGTTCCCGCATGAGTTGGACAACTAGATAGTATGTGTCCTAGATGCTCGGGGTGTGCATGACACGCTCTGCAACTATCATCGGGAATGTCTTGGCTCAAAATGTGGCGACGGTATGCTAGAGTGGAAATGACACCGTCTTGACATGCCAAAATGAAGCCCTCCGTGCCCGACTTCAATCCGGGTGATCTAAGGAAAGCAAACGTTAGCTCATACGACATCGACTGATCTTCCACATTTCTGTGGAAGATGCCGTGCATCCTCTTGTCGAGGAGCTGTTCGTGGAAGTTTTTCTCCTGTGCTTTCTTAATCCGGGCCTTCAGGAGTGAGTATTCAAGATGGATAAGATTTGATGCATTTTGCTCACCCCTAATATTGAAGTCAAGGCCGAGTGTTTCAGCAGCCTCCTCCGCTGCTTTGTACAGAAACGCCCCTTTTCCCACTTCTTCGTGTTTCCTGACCATTTTAAGAAGAGGGTCTTGTCCATTTGCAACTATATGTGCTGTACCCAGAATGAGTCTGTTGTGAAGAAATTCAAGATTCAGTATTCCGCGACCACCTAGGCGGCGTGAGATGTAAAGTCGCGGAACAGAAGACTTAAGGTGCATGCTCTTGTTCATGTGCAAAACCTTTCGCGTCCTGATATCAAGGGATCTGAGCTCGTCCTGTGTTCGGAAGACCAAATCTGCCGGATGAGACGTTTGTATCTGCATCGGAGAGTATCCTTTATAGATGTCGCGTCCTGAATGCGGCTCTGTGGCACGCCCAGGTATGTATAGGTCTCTCCAGCGCAAAGGTGTCGTATAGCGCTTCTGTCAACGAGCTCAGGATCTTCGGGGATGCCATTAAGTTTTCCTTTCTTCAAATTAACCTTGGCGCATTTCTCTAACCCGAATTCCATTCCAATCTCTTGAGTGTACTCTTTGACAATTTTCAGAGCTAGATGTAGTTTCTCTTGATTCCTAGCATAGATCTTAAGATCATCCATGTAAAATACATGAGTGACCTTATGCTTTCGGTTTCCAGGTTTTCCGCAGAGATACCCTTCGGAATGGCGAAGTGCGAGAGATAGTGGCAATAATGTGAGGCAAAAGAGGAGAGGGCTCATGGTGTCGCCCTGAAATACACCTCTCTGAAAGGTGATACTGTTAGTGATCACACGATGTTTTCCAGATGAGATAGTAAATCTGGTTTTCCAAAGCGGCATTAATGTCTCTATGCACCTCACGATGTGTGGATGAACCTTTAGGCTTTCCAACAGACAGATGATAAGTCTATGGGAGGTTGAATCGAAAGCTTTCCGGTAATCAATCCAGGCCATCGATAGAAATCGCTGATAGTATGCTGCGTCTTTACAGACACATCTATCGATGAGCAAGTTCTCCCGACATCCCGCTACGCCTTTCTTTGAGCCACGTTGTTCATACATCTCTCGCCATACAGGTCCAATTGTCCGAACAATCCTATCATTTAGGATAGCTGTGAAGATCTTATACAGTGTGTTCAGACAAGTTATTGGCCTGTAATTCTTAGGGTCAGCTAAGTTGCCCGTCTTCGGCAGGAGCAGTGTGCGCCCTTCCACCAACCACCCCGGAATAGGCTCTTCCGACTTTAGATATGAGGTAAAAATTCGGGCCAGATGCTGGTGGGTTGAAGGAAACTTCTTCCACCAGAAGGTCTTGATGCCATCTGGTCCCGGAGCGGAATAGTTCTTCATGCCTCTTAATACGTTTTTCACCTCCTCGGTAGTGATAGGTGGGCATTCCTCCTCAGCTGTGATGAGGGCATTGCACAGCTCCTTGAAGCTGTTTATGTTCTTTGAGCCTTCTTTAAGTGGATGTTGGACTTCGTAGACTTCTCTCCAAAATGCTTCGACCTCCTCTGGTTTGGGCGGATGGTCGACAGTAACTGGAGGGTCTTGGAAGAGTCGAGATGGGTCAGACGAAAACTGTTGATTTTCTCTGACCCACCTCTCTCTCCGCTCTAGACTTCTCCTAGCGTCAGATAGTACTCGTATTCTGTCAACAATATGCTGCCTGATGGTCAGTAGCTTTGACTTGTTGATTGTGTGATGACGGATCCGCAGTTCGCGCGTGAACTGTCGAACCTTGGCAGTGAAAGTCCTGCCAGATGTTATGTAGTCAATCACACACTGAATGCGGGACGCGTACTGTCTTGCCCAGCCTATCTTTGTGCTAAGTTGATGCATTCGTCTTTTGGTCTTATGATCAACCGTTGGTTTTGTTTTACGGTTTGCATCTGCCAAAGTTCTCGCTGCATTGTACACACTACAATTGATAGTCCAGAGGTCGGATTCTTCGGAAAAATCTCCACGAAGCTCATCATCCAGTTCAGTCAGATCTTTGGGCTTGGGAGAAACCTGAATGTTGATGTTTCTCCGGGTCTTGAAGCATCGTTCTCCCTCTATTGGATGCCTGTTCGAGGCTGGTCTCAGTGTCGCCTCTCTTTCTCTGTTGCCGGCTTGTTCTGGCTGCGGTTGTGTAGGCGCTCCGCTTATATAACCCCTTTTCCGGAGGTCCTCGGCACGGTTTCGCAGCCGTTTTTGCGAAAAATCCGAGAGCTCTGGGTGTTTCTCGCACCACAGAGCATGCAGTCGCGCCATGTAACCTTTTCGTTCAGGGGCCATACTGGTATCATAGCACTCCAGCAGGTCGTCCCTGAGTCGATCCGTCCACTTAAAAGTAATGATATTCCGCCGGTCAATCGCATTGACTCCGTCTTGATTGGCTTCCCCAACTCTAGGGTAGTCGGCATTGTTGTCCGACCCATTGTCGGGAGCCCTGCGCGTTCGATTGTTTTGAACCGCACTTCCTACAACTATGTTTGGTGTTGTCATTGTTGTTCCCACGAGCAGCTAGGGAAAAGGGTTAGTCCATCCTTGTAGAGCCCCGCGTTCAAGGATAAGGCTGATACTCTGAGAGGTCGCCCGGTATCCCAGAGATATATATATATATATATATATATATATATTCGGTATTCGGTTTTGATTCCTTGGGATTCGAACCGAAGGGCCTATGACAAAGCCACCGGACGCGTCCTCCGGTTGCGGATAGAGGGTCCCTGTATCAAGGGTTTCTGCTGAATATGGTTACAATAATTAATAAGCAGTCGCGGACAATTGTCCAGGGATGGTCCCGAAGGAATAACCCCCAAGCGGAGGCGTAACAACCGTGCCGAAAGCTGAATGGCACCTGGGTGTGGTGTCTCAAACGGTGACTCTGGGATACCGGGCGACCTCTCAGAGTATCAGCCTTATCCTTGCACGCGGGGCTCTACAAGGATGGACTAACCCTTTTCCCTAGCTGCTCGTGGGAACAACAATGACAACACCAAACATAGTTGTAGGAAGTGCGGTTCAAAACAATCGAACGCGCAGGGCTCCCGACAATGGGTCGGACAACAATGCCGACTACCCTAGAGTTGGGGGAGCCAATCAAGACGGAGTCAATGCGATTGACCGGCGGAATCTCGTTACTTTTGAGTGGACGGATCGACTCAGGGACGACCTGCTGGAGTGCTATGATACCAGTATGGCCCCTGAACGAAAAGGTTACATGGCGCGACTGCATGCTCTGTGGTGCGAGAAACACCCAGAGCTCTCGGATTTTTCGCAAAAACGGCTGCGAAACCGTGCCGAGGACCTCCGGAAAAGGGGTTATATAAGCGGAGCGCCTACACAACCGCAGCCAGAACAAGCCGGCAACAGAGAAAGAGAGGCGACACTGAGACCAGCCTCGAACAGGCATCCAATAGAGGGAGAACGATGCTTCAAGACCCGGAGAAACATCAACATTCAGGTTTCTCCCAAGCCCAAAGATCTGACTGAACTGGATGATGAGCTTCGTGGAGATTTTTCCGAAGAATCCGACCTCTGGACTATCAATTGTAGTGTGTACAATGCAGCGAGAACTTTGGCAGATGCAAACCGTAAAACAAAACCAACGGTTGATCATAAGACCAAAAGACGAATGCATCAACTTAGCACAAAGATAGGCTGGGCAAGACAGTACGCGTCCCGCATTCAGTGTGTGATTGACTACATAACATCTGGCAGGACTTTCACTGCCAAGGTTCGACAGTTCACGCGCGAACTGCGGATCCGTCATCACACAATCAACAAGTCAAAGCTACTGACCATCAGGCAGCATATTGTTGACAGAATACGAGTACTATCTGACGCTAGGAGAAGTCTAGAGCGGAGAGAGAGGTGGGTCAGAGAAAATCAACAGTTTTCGTCTGACCCATCTCGACTCTTCCAAGACCCTCCAGTTACTGTCGACCATCCGCCCAAACCAGAGGAGGTCGAAGCATTTTGGAGAGAAGTCTACGAAGTCCAACATCCACTTAAAGAAGGCTCAAAGAACATAAACAGCTTCAAGGAGCTGTGCAATGCCCTCATCACAGCTGAGGAGGAATGCCCACCTATCACTACCGAGGAGGTGAAAAACGTATTAAGAGGCATGAAGAACTATTCCGCTCCGGGACCAGATGGCATCAAGACCTTCTGGTGGAAGAAGTTTCCTTCAACCCACCAGCATCTGGCCCGAATTTTTACCTCATATCTAAAGTCGGAAGAGCCTATTCCGGGGTGGTTGGTGGAAGGGCGCACACTGCTCCTGCCGAAGACGGGCAACTTAGCTGACCCTAAGAATTACAGGCCAATAACTTGTCTGAACACACTGTATAAGATCTTCACAGCTATCCTAAATGATAGGATTGTTCGGACAATTGGACCTGTATGGCGAGAGATGTATGAACAACGTGGCTCAAAGAAAGGCGTAGCGGGATGTCTGGAGAACCTGCTTATCGATAGATGTGTCTGTAAAGACGCAGCATACTATCAGCGATTTCTATCGATGGCCTGGATTGATTACCGGAAAGCTTTCGATTCAACCTCCCATAGACTTATCATCTGTCTGTTGGAAAGCCTAAAGGTTCATCCACACATCGTGAGGTGCATAGAGACATTAATGCCGCTTTGGAAAACCAGATTTACTATCTCATCTGGAAAACATCGTGTGATCACTAACAGTATCACCTTTCAGAGAGGTGTATTTCAGGGCGACACCATGAGCCCTCTCCTCTTTTGCCTCACATTATTGCCACTATCTCTCGCACTTCGCCATTCCGAAGGGTATCTCTGCGGAAAACCTGGAAACCGAAAGCATAAGGTCACTCATGTATTTTACATGGATGATCTTAAGATCTATGCTAGGAATCAAGAGAAACTACATCTAGCTCTGAAAATTGTCAAAGAGTACACTCAAGAGATTGGAATGGAATTCGGGTTAGAGAAATGCGCCAAGGTTAATTTGAAGAAAGGAAAACTTAATGGCATCCCCGAAGATCCTGAGCTCGTTGACAGAAGCGCTATACGACACCTTTGCGCTGGAGAGACCTATACATACCTGGGCGTGCCACAGAGCCGCATTCAGGACGCGACATCTATAAAGGATACTCTCCGATGCAGATACAAACGTCTCATCCGGCAGATTTGGTCTTCCGAACACAGGACGAGCTCAGATCCCTTGATATCAGGACGCGAAAGGTTTTGCACATGAACAAGAGCATGCACCTTAAGTCTTCTGTTCCGCGACTTTACATCTCACGCCGCCTAGGTGGTCGCGGAATACTGAATCTTGAATTTCTTCACAACAGACTCATTCTGGGTACAGCACATATAGTTGCAAATGGACAAGACCCTCTTCTTAAAATGGTCAGGAAACACGAAGAAGTGGGAAAAGGGGCGTTTCTGTACAAAGCAGCGGAGGAGGCTGCTGAAACACTCGGCCTTGACTTCAATATTAGGGGTGAGCAAAATGCATCAAATCTTATCCATCTTGAATACTCACTCCTGAAGGCCCGGATTAAGAAAGCACAGGAGAAAAACTTCCACGAACAGCTCCTCGACAAGAGGATGCACGGCATCTTCCACAGAAATGTGGAAGATCAGTCGATGTCGTATGAGCTAACGTTTGCTTTCCTTAGATCACCCGGATTGAAGTCGGGCACGGAGGGCTTCATTTTGGCATGTCAAGACGGTGTCATTTCCACTCTAGCATACCGTCGCCACATTTTGAGCCAAGACATTCCCGATGATAGTTGCAGAGCGTGTCATGCACACCCCGAGCATCTAGGACACATACTATCTAGTTGTCCAACTCATGCGGGAACGACCTACATCCAAAGGCACAATGCGGCACTAAGAGTGCTTTATTACCATCTCTGTCACTCTTATGGCATTAGCCCAAATACCTCTCCGCTAAACGCTCCTAGAGAAATAGAGTAAATTGTCGAAAATGAGAAGTGCCGCATATACTGGAACTTCATATTCTCGACAATTGTTTCTGTTGTGCACTCGAGGCCTGACATAGTTCTCCTTGACTTCGAGAAACGAACCATGTTCGTTATCGAATTTTCGGCACCAGCTGACAAAAACGTCACAGCCAAGGAGAAAGAAAAGAAAGAGAGGTATAAAGACCTTATAAGGGAGTTGCGACGGTTATACCCGGAATATTCTGTTAAGCTAATCGTCTTGATCATCGGCGCTCTTGGAAGTGCCAAGGTTTCACTGGTTAATAGCCTGAAAAGCATCCCTGCGTGTCAAAAAAATGCTGAGACACTTGCGGGGAAAATGCAGAAGGCGGTCGTCCTTGGGTCGCTCCGTGTCCTCAGGGTGCACGAGACTTTTGCCGGACCATCGTATTGAGTTCGTCGCAGACTGTGACCACCTATCTCACGGTCGTGAGACGTGGTTACAGCTGAAATTTTACCACGATTTCGCTGGGAGCGGGTGCAATTTTTCAGATTAGCACCCGCTCCCGGCGAAATCCTGCGTTAGTCCTTATGACAAACTTTTAACTATATATATATATATATCATTATTATTATATTATTCCTTATGTAATAATACATATATAGTACCGTAAGTGGGAGTGCCAAGAAATCCTTGGTAGTTTTTATTTTGATAATTGATAATATTTGGACTTTTGGATCACTTTTGGCCGCCCATCACGTCCGCTTTTTTTAATTTTTGAAAGTTCTTGCAATTCATCTCTTTCAATATTATTGAAGAAGAAGAAAGAATCTAAATTCATTGCGTGAAGTCCTCTTCTTGCGTAAAAAATAATAAAGGTAACTTTTTTGATTTGATCGTTTAACCTTGTTTTTTGAATGCAATATTGATAATAACATACAAAATCTTTACAATAAAAAATGTGTTTTTGAAATGAAAATTCCTAAATGGCGTTTCAAATAAGTAAATTTCAGGATATATAGAGTTTCATGGTTTTGAAGAAAACGGACCATTTGCATGGAAGCAGTAGGACAATGATCTTTCTCATCGATCTTGTCATTACATAATCTCCTCTTCGTCGGCACTCTTCTCCCTCCTGCTCGAGGGAGCGGTCGATCTTGCTTTCTGGATTGCCCCGAGCGCGATGACTCTAATATTTGCCAAAGGATATATTCGCAAAACAGGGTCGATCGCGAGATATGGCGGATACGCGGATCCTGGTTGCAAGAGGGTTGCATTATTATATATGAGAACATTACGCATGTACCGAGAGAAACCTAAATAAGCCGACGGTTTTTCTCAGGTACGAGAAATAGTTGCTCGGAAAGATATGGTTGTCGTTATGGTTATGAATAATTGTAGTTATAATTTATTTTAGGCCATGGCTTTTTCATTTACTAAATCTTTAACCGTATAATTGTGTCTATAATACCTCCAAAAACAAATCCAATGTAAAAATTCAACATAGAGTAACTTTCGTAATCATGAAAATTTCTAAAAATCCTTTGGTCTCATCTTCAAATGTTTCTTACATAATTCGTAATTATTTAACATAGCCTCATTAAACTTGGAAGACCACTTGTAAATCCTGATATTTACGACATAAACTGATCTGACCCTATTCTCTTAGTTAAGATTGTGTTGGCAGAGAAAATTTTATTTTAGATATAGATATTGAGAGACCATCCTTCGTCTATTGCTCGAAACATTAATCATTTATTGCTCACCCATATAATTGGCACACGTAAAAATACTTTTAACTTATATTCACAGCATGCTTCGCAAAGAAGGGGGTGGGGGCAATGAGGACATTCGCCTCTGGCAAATTACCTCAGAGGAGGCTCACTTCGACACGAAACAGTTGTAATTGTTAATATTTCCTCTTTCTTGCCCTCCCCTCTTGATCCGCAAAATGGGCAAATGTTGCCTCACTGGCAACAATTAGGCTCAACTCGGACTTTTCAGAGGCGAATTATTCAATTGTAGACCTTGGCCACAGGAAATGTCTCACTGGCCAATTGTCCCCAGGCTAGGATATTGCAAATCATGGTTTTCTTAAGAAGAAAAAGGAGGGAGAAGTATGAATTGGTGATGGCAATAAATTATAGGGTGTGCTGTGCTGGCCATAAGATCTATTGATACAGTTTGAAAATTGTGCTCAATCTTATTTGGTCAGAAGTTATTAATCTTGTTCAGATAAATTGTTTTCTAATCTATTTCTATAAATTACTTTAAGTTATAATACTTCTTATAATGTATAGTGAACGCAATATCTTCATTACTATTAAATTGTCACTATTTTTTTTAATTATTGAACTCTATTACTTCATTTTATATTCTGCCGTAAGAGATTATAATTTTGTATTGATTTATTATAATTTTCACGACAAATGATTATCTCCCAAACGATTTGAGGAGGTACAATTCTCACTTTTAACAACGCTTGCTCATAAGTGGTGTAAGTGCGTTGAAATAATATTACATTCAAATTATGTTATTGATAACTAGTCTCCGCTTTGTTACTGACATAAAATCACCTGCATTATTAAGTTTTTTATTTGTTTCGAAATAAATGTCTAATATCATATTTTAAAAATGAGAAACATCGTATTTGTAGGGTAGTAATTAATGTAACTAATTAAGTATTAATTATCACTTTAAAGTCTTCGTTTTTACATTGTAACCATTTTTTGACTGTATATCAACCTTCCTATGACGATTCCGATGTTTACACTAAGTTACAAAATTTTATAAAATTCGCGTTTATGCGATTTTTCTGGTACTTCTTTAGGTATTTTGAAGCATACAACTTTGTAACCCCGTTTTTCTGTAAAACGCGACAATATAAAACATTTTCGCCTCCAGATTCGTATTCTACGGAAAAAACATACTGAAATGTTCCATTAATTGATGATAAACAAAATTTTGTTACCTAGTGTTACCAAAATTTACCAAAATTTTACCACTTAGATAAGAAATTGAATAAAATTCGTGTTTATTCGATTTTTATGGTACTTTTCAATATTTTCGAAAATATTCAAGACTTAATGTGCAATATCAAATAAAAAAGGAACAAATATTGAACATGTGCAAAAACGTAAAAAAGAAACATAAGGTCATTTTCGAAAACATAGGGTCATAGTACATGCATCAGGCTTCAATTTCAGTTCTATTGGTAACTTTTACCATTTCCGGTTTGTTTGATACAAGATTTCAGAAATAGCCAAAAAATGTTGTTTTTTCACTTTTTAAACCTTTTTTTCTGAAAAACGCGAAAAAATAGAACATTTGCGCCTTCAAATTCATATTCTACGGGGAAAAAATGGAAATTTTCCATCAATTGATGACACAGAAAATCTTGTTACCTACTGTTACTGATGTGATGCAAGGATCGAAAATGTTGTTTGTTCTTTGTGTGAAAATGGCACATGTTTTAGGATCCGTAAAATATAGAAAAAATGATTGTTTAAAACTTGAAAACAAGTACGCGCTTTTTTTAGTTTATTAAAAATAGCATACAAAAACATTTTTTTTTTTTAATTTTAGGTACAAATTAAGAAAAATGAATTGTTCGTCATTTTTTCAAATATTATAAAAAAAATTCTTACTTTATTTCTGTCTAAGGATATTCACTTTCATCAGCTTTACACAAAAAAGGTCATTCACTTCCATAAACTTTACACAAAAAATGTATTTTTCCAAACGCAAAAAATTCCGAAATTTTCAATCGACTTGCCCAACCGTGAGAAATAAAAATTTTTTTTTTAAAATTTTTTCATAATTCCACGAAGAAACTTTTCAGTGCTATTGCTAATGAAACTAATCATTTTAAGTTTTTTTCGGCTCATCTTATTACGCAGGGCTACCCAATTCATCTATAAAAACAGAATTTTATTTTTGTTAAGAACAATAAATTATCTTTATAACATTTTCGTTTAATTGAAGTGTTTGCTTATCAGATCTGATACGAAGGTTGTGAGAAATAGTTTAATAATATAAATATACAAAAATAAATTTTATTATTGCATAATTCTAAAACAATCTACATTTATTTGAAATATAAGGCAAAGAACTACTCTTTAAAATAAACTACTTATTTATGTTTTCACAGTTGAGTATGTTAATAGTTTGCACCTGTAAAAATACATCTTAGATGTTTCATAGTTTGCATCATTAAAAAAATTGAAAAGAACATCAAATGCACAATACAGCGAGGTAACTATCAGAATAATAGCGGGACTTTACACCACAATCTCTATTAAACACTTTCAAAGTTATAAAAAGTTTCCTTGGGCACTTTAAAAGTTAGTATAATATGTATTATGCATATTAGCAGCGCTTCAAATAAATTGTAAGAACCATGAAGCTTGGCGTAACTGACTTTCTGTTTAGAGCGATTACTACCTAAATTTAATATGCTTTATTATAAATCTTCAATTACTTTCATACAGTAAAAATTAAAAATTCATAAACTGAATTCACAAAATTGAAATTGTGTTGCAATATAAATTAAATTAGGTATTAATTGAAAAAGAGTGTAAGTGCTAATACGCACTTTTTAATTTACCAGATTGATGAATAAACATTGAAATTGAAATATAATTATATATTACAATGAATAATATTTATTGCTGCACTGTGAAAACAAGTTTGTTGATTCAAAAAGAAAGTTTTGTTAGTATTTGTGTAACTGAATTTCTAACGTGCCCCAAGACAATTTTGATTATATTTCAATAAATCCTTCGTTGACTTAACAAAACCAATTTTCTGTTTTGTTGAGGGAACACAAGTTTAAGAGGGAACCAAAATTTTGTTGCATTAATACCAAGTTGTGATAACAAAACATTTTACCCAGTATAATAATAAAAAATATAAATTTTGCTCCACCTTCTGTACTTACGATGACAATTTTGAAAGTAAGAGTGGAGTGACTTACGGATAAAAAGAATTGTGTTCTAGATGCAAATGAGCCAACCTCATGAATATGCCACGCGAATGAATGAAACCTTTTGGAATAAAGAATACTATGAGTAATTCGGCGTTTGTCTTTCAAGCTCTTAGGTTACTGATGTAACATCTGGAGAAACAAAAACACAGCCCTAGGGCACCAAGGCCCCCAATTTTTTGCCAACGTTATACCTATTAATATACTTTTTTTCCTATGCTATAGTTATCCCAATTTCTTTCAGAACTAATCTGATATTATGAAAGGAATCTACTTTGCTCAATCAATTACATATTATGGGAGTGCATTAAATGGACAAGGTGCGATTGGTATGAAATTTTCGTTAGGAATCAATACATTCTTCACAAGGTTTCGAAAAAATTCGTATTTACGAATTAGCAGTAAATAAAACTTTCGGGTACATGTTAAGTCAGTGGCGGATCTACCGAACAGGCAACGTAAACAGCTGCCTAGGGCGGCAAATTTTTAGGGGCGGCAAAATTGAACTTGCGAATGAGAATGTGTAATTATAATTTGTTAATAATACTATTATTTGATGACAGAGAACTGGCATATTAATCCTACCCTCTTGTCAATATTGTCCGCTCCTGATGAACACTTATTTAATCGTTGGAAAAAACTATGGAGGGAGGGGGGCAGCAATTTCGCAACAGCCTAGGGCGGCAAATTGTCTTAATCCGCCACTGTGTTAAGTAATTTTTTAACGGCAACAATCGTCCACAGTTAGGTGCAAGCATAATTTTAATGGTGATAATTTCGCCGCAAATTGTATTTTCTGTGCACCAATAGCCCATACTTAGGTGCAAGTACAATATTTTAAAATTGAAAAGAAGATAATATTTTCGCCGATACGGGTATGTATACCATTAAGCCATTTCCCTTTCGGGGTAGGCGTGACACTACCCGATTCGGGTAGTGTTTCTAGGTTGATAACTTGTAGTAAATAACTACAAGTGTGGGCTCACCACACCCACGATGTGCCAACAGCACTCAGTTTTCTCGAATGGTCACCCATCCAAGTTCTAACCGCGCCCAACGCTGCTTAACTTTAGTGATCTGACGAGAACTGGTTTTTTTTAGCGTGGTATGGCTGTTGGATGGGTCAGTGTAATTATTTTCTTTACACCAAACGAATATAGAAGCTCCTAGAGATGCACGGAAAAAATTTATCCGTGAAGAAGTCACGAACTTGTAGCTAGGTCTCGGATACGAGATAAAAAAATGAAACATTAAATCCTTATTTCTATGAGAAATATATGGATAAATTTCGAAGTTTCTTACGAACAGTTCGAATTTCCTACGAACAGTTCCTGAAAATTTCAGACTGAAATAAAAAGAGGAAAAATTTTATTTGTGCGATTTAATTTTATATTAATTTATAAATTCGCAACTCAGAAGATTCGAACCCTCCAGACTGCTGACTCACCAGTTTCTAAACACATAAACCAGGAGTGCGTAAACACGCGCAGCCATCGAGGCCAAACAAAATAGGTATTATAAAACTTCTAGCCACTCATCCGACGAGCTCGAGGCACGCATACGAGCGCACACACGCACCGCGCGTGTGTGCGTGGGCCACGTACAGCGAGACTTAGTTTCGAGTTCCCAGATTCGTCAGGCAAGCTCGTGAGTGCTCTGAGAATCTTTTCCCAATCATTCGTAATATTTTTGTAATTATTCACGTAAAAAAAAGTGATGAACCGTTTTAGAATTTTCACATCGAGTTCGTCAATCTTTCTCAAAGTTCGTAGGTTATTTACGAAAATACATAAATATCCGATGAATTTTTCTCATATCCGAGACCTAGCTACTAGTTCGTGACTTTTTTACGGATAAATTTTTTCCGTGTGGAGACTATCCAGATATCCTTCTCTGGGGGAAAGTCTGCACAGGGAATGTCTGCACACCGAGGACTAAACAATAATGCGAATTGCATGGAACGAAACTTTATTACTTTAATAACTTGAAAAAAATGACTTTTCACCATAACTGTATTTGAATATTATTTCTGAAACTATTAAATCAAATAATAAAATCGTTATAAGAAAATACAGCTGAGAAGTACTGTATGGGTGCATTCATTATGGATGTATTTATTTCTGCTCACTTTATGATAACTTTGCTCCTCATAGAGGGAGGTTTATTTTTACAAACAACAAAAATCACATTTATTTCATCATTTTCATTTGTCTCAACAGGAATCCATTTGCAGCAAAAATTTTCCTTATGCGACTAACTTCACCTACTCTTGCAGCCAAATAATTCTGTTTGTGTAAAAAATATATTCACTTCGTTCAAAACAAAACAGGCAAGAGTACAATGCTTTTGTTTCAAGACAACTTTTTCTCTGAGTGAATTAAGTTTGAACAAAAAGAAATATAATTTTTAACCAAAGACATGAATTTTCAACTAAAATGATGATACATATAGCGAAAAAATTGATTTAAAAAAAAGTTTGAATCCTTAACCAAAACAGATTATTAATTGTCAACCAAACAGTTGCAGTTTTAACAAACAAAGATGACATTTTAACCAAAAAAGAGATTAATTTTCAACAAAAAAATTAATTTTTTACCAAGAAAGTTAAGTTTTCAGCCAAATAGTTATATTTGCAACCAAAAAATATTAATTTTCCACCAAAAGAGATGAATTTTTAACAAAAAGTTAAGTTTTTAAGCTAAAAAGTCGAACGTTTTAGAAAAAATGTTACTTTTAATCCCGAAAAGATAAGTTTTCATCAAAAAAGTTCATTTTCAAACAAGAAATATGAATATTAACAAAATAATTGAATTTTCAATTTAAACAAAATTAATTTCCAACCAAACAGTTGCATTAAGAACCAAATAGTTGCACTTTCAAGGAAAAAAGACGAACTTTCAACAAAAAATTAAACTTTTAACCAAGTAGTATAATAGTAGTTGAATTTTCAATCAAAAGGTCGAAATTTCAAACAAAAAAGATTAAACTGCAACCAAAAACAGGTGCATCTTTAATTTAATAGTTGAATTTTTCAGCCAAAGAGACGAATTTTCTAGAAGACAATTGAGTTTCCAACGAAAAAGTGAATTTTCAACGAAAAAGTTAGTTTTCAGCCAAGAAAGATGAGTTTTCTATCAAAAAGATGAATTCCGTATCCAAAAAGAAGAATTTTCAAGAAAATAGTTGAATTTTCCACATAAAATATGACTTTTCAACAAATAAGTTGAATTTTTAATGAAATAATTAAATTTTCAATTCAATAATAATAATTTGTACCCAAAAAAGATAAATTCTGAACCAGATTTATAACAGTAGACTCTTCTACCAAAAAGAATTGACTTTTAACAAAGAATATTTCGATTTTCTTATTGGGTTCTATTAACTCACTTCGCATTTAAGCAAAAAAAACCCAAAAAGGGGGAAATTTCTTGCAAATTGGGAAAAAAATAATTTTTTTACAAAGCAGAAAAGAGGGGAATAGAAGAAAGAGTGTAAAGTCAGATATTAAACAGCATTTTCGTACTATACATTAATATAGATGTCACGAATAGATTAATCAAATTTTCATTTTTTTTATTGATAAAATCTAAAACGAGATAGATTACAGTGACTGAACTGTCCCTTTCTTTAAAAAATACCCGAGTAAAAATCATAAGTATGGGAGTGATCAATGATTGACTTTCCAAAGTATAAAAAATGTATGGTAAATGAGACGATCCCATACTTCAAGTATATTGAAACAGTATAGATAAAGTATATCTAAAGTATAGCTGAAGTATGGCTGAAGTATAGCTAAAGTATAGCTGAAGTACAGCGAAGTATGGGATATACTTCATCTATACTTAAGTATAGCTGAAGTACAGATTATACTTCATGTATACTTAAGTATGCAAAAGTATCGGACATCGAATGGCACTCATTTGTTCCTCGAGATACCCTAGCAACGTGATAAAACATAATGTATCATAAATGACAGCTCGTCTAAAAATTTAAAAAAATCGCGATTCAAGTGATTTCGTGAGTCAAATATGTTTTGAATATTGTTCGTGGGGATATACAATATGCAACGGATATACAATGGACTACTTATATGACTCTTATTTCATATATATTGGTAAGAGATCCAGAATCTTTGATTCCTAAACATAATATTAATAGCATAAAAAGGTTTAATAAAATTGTTACTTAGGAAAAACTTAGGAACTTAGGAAAATCATGATTCTGGATCTCTAGTTTCATGTATTTCAGATAACTGATTATCTCCCATATCAGCAATGATACGGCTATGCCTACTATAGACATACTTTTCCTATACTTTAGACATAATCTACATACTTGAGCTATACTTAAAAGATATACTTTAGCCATACTTTGACTGAACATCAGCTATACTTTATCTATACTTCAGTTATACTGCAGCTATACTTATCAGATATACTTCAAAAATACTTCCCCTGTACTTCAATGATACATTGTTATACTTTAGCTATATATTTGAGCTATACATCCACTATACTTCATTCAAACATACATGAAGTATGGGATCGTCTTAAATGCCATACTTTTACTATACTATCTGAGAGATCACTCCCATACGATTTCACAGATGTTTTCTTAGATCAATCCCATACCAAAATTTTTTTACCCGGGATGGCTAAAGTGGCCTTTTTTTTAAAGTGACTAAAGTAACTTTTTCTTAGAAAAATGACAAAAAGTGACTAAAGTATCTATGTGGCAGCTCTGTAACATTTTCAAAGTGTGAACTTGAAAGAAAAAGTCGGCAAATTTCACATAAGAAATTAGAAAAATGGAAAAATTACGGAAAATTCTATAAAAATTAAAGAAAATTGCGTAACTCTATTTCATATGAAAATACTGTACAGGTTTAGAAGACAGATTTTTCCCAATGCGAATATGGAATGCGATTGGAAGCAGAGTGCAGCCCCGTGGTTTTAAAATCGCAAGAAATGAAGGGTTACGCAAACCTAATGAAATACTCGCGGTTCCTATCCTTACCTCTTTTTATCCCTTTTCTTTTATAATTTTTTATTGCAGCGTCAGACGCGGCACCGCAAGCGTTTATTGGGGCACGAGACTCGATCGGTTACACATTATATGTTGACTGGTATTCAACTCATTCCTGAGGTACTTGTGAACGATATAACATGTGTCGTTCTATATTCAGTACCCGAGGCGCACCTCCATTGAAGAAATCGACTTAATGTTGATATGAAAAAAGGACTTTATATAGAGTTCACGCATTACGATCAGCAGTAAAAGCAAATAGTGATAAAATTGATTTACGATTATAAAATATTATTATATATAGCTCGAGAGAAACATTGCATTATTGTCCGCAATTATTATTAATACAAATGTACCACAAATAAAATATTGTAAACAGAAATCATCAGTGCGATTGTCAGCGTGGTCAGTTGGTCACTAGGGCTTAACAAGAAAACGATTTTGAAGCGCTTTAAACGTTGTAATAATTTTTTTTTTTAACTGTCAAATGCATGACACGTTTTTTCGATTCACGCGAGAAACTGCATGCAAGACATGCTTAACTTTTTAACGGAAAATGAGAAATTGAAAAAAATTGTCTTTGTCATTTGAATTTAAATTTGTAATTATTGGATTTGGAACGATTCAATTCAAAATTGTTTTTGAATTTAAACTATTTCAAATATTTCTTTTGAAACCTTTGAACCATTTTATTTTAATGTTTCGATTTAAAATTATGAAATCATGTTTCTAAATGGTGCCTAAAGGACCTTATTTCAAAGATTGTGTTTAATGTTTTTGCGCATGCGCAGTTTGAAGATGATTTACTTTAGACACGGCAGAAAAATTGCGCATGCGCAGTTTCGGAATAAGGTGGCGCTCTCCCGCACCGTTTCGGAGAAGACTTCAGTACAGGTAATTGTGACTCGTGCGTAGAGTTAGAAAATTCTCGGTAACAAAGATTTGGAGAAGGTAACGGAGAACGCTACCGTATGTTACCGAGAATGCGAGAATTTATCGAGAATTTATGAGAAAATTCATTTTTCACTATTATTTTTTGTTTCTCAACATAAATAACGTTTATGTTCAATCCTCTTGTACCTAAATAGCAATAAACATTAGAAATTAAATTTTTTTTGTAGTTTTATATAAAATATACTTCATATTTTTCAGAATATAATTTTATTTATCGATTACATGAATTCTCTCAAACATTATTAAACTTTAGTTTCGAACAAGTTTTAAGTAAAATTTTACATTCCTTAAAAATTATAATTGTTTGTATCAGCAAAACTAAGTACCTATGATACTCAGCTGAAGATAAATAGTAAACGTAGAAAAGTGAGTATTATATGAACCTCATTGCTGTGACTTATCGGTTATAATCTATAACAGTTCGTTGATCAAACTTGGAGAATTAATACTGTAAAACATAGTCTGATAGCCGTTCCTAAATATCCTTACTATCTAGCTTTTGAAATGAACAAAACTAAGCAGCTAAAATACTTATAAGAAACTAACTAGTTATGTAGGAAAGACACAGTGACAATTAAATATCATTGTTGTGACTTATAACTATTCGTCGTTGCTCAGTCTCAAGAGACTTAATACTGCAATTAACTTACTCAGTCTGATCGATATTCTTAAATAATATTCTTTTTGACCTGTCGCTTTAAAAAAATTTAAAGAAATTAAAAACTTTAAAAAACTTTCCTCATTATAGCACAAAATGTAATAAAATTCTATGTCTGATAAATCCAAATTGAAGACAAAATGTCAACTTTATTCAAAATATTGCAGAAGAAACTTCAAATTTCGATGTTTTCCAATAATTGGAATAACTCTGGAAATAATAAAGATTTCAAAATATTTTTAGGCTTATTTTCAACGGACATTTCCATAGTATTGGTCTAAATTATGAAGATAGTTTGAGAATTTTGTCTCTAGATTCCACCCTAGGGTCAAACTGGGCGTAGAAAAGTCGCAAAGTTCACTGCAATAATTGCACTTGTAAGCAACTTTATTATCCTTATTCACTACTTGTTGAAAGAATTTTCATAACAAACTTTTTTCTTTGGCATTTTTAACTGAGAGAATCGACGTCGTGGATTTTACGATAAAAAAATTAAAAAACACAGTTTTGCGTTATGCTGTGCAGAGCATGGCATGCGGCGTGATCAAACTTCAAACTCGTTTTTTGTCTCCTTTGTTTCTTATACTACTCAATGCTACCAACTGTTAATTATTATTATTGTTATTATTATACCATTAAGCTATTTCCCTTTCGGGGCAGGCGTGACTTGCTCGGTGAGGAAAGGAGTAATGTGAGGTAGGGGGTATAGATTTTTTAGATTGATCTAGAATTCTCGTGTTATTTATTTAAATGACACGTTCGTTTCGCAACACTGCTCCGACCCAGGTTGCTGATCAATCTCTCTAGCGATTACCCCAAGTGAAGAGCCTCACAAAATTGTTATGTGTGGTTCCCCACTTGGGCTTATTAGTATCCAAGGTCTTTGTTTCAGGCGTCATTCACTCTATTGACACTCTGTTTACAAACTATTTGTCGCCACACTTTTTTGTCCAGGCATACTACTCTAGCTTCCTTCACGTCCATGCATTTTTTCATGCAAGCTCTCGTGTTTCTATGGCTTCTTAAGTCTCTTCGGATTAATGTCTCATTCACAGATTCTAACCATTTTTTCGGCGGTCTACCTCTGAGCATTCTGCCATTTACTTTACCTTTATACACTTGTTTGGTCAGTCGTTCACCTTTCATTCTTTCAACATGTCCGAACCATTTTAACTGATTTCTTTCCCATATGTCAACTAGTGTCTCTCCTGTACCACATTCTTTGACGATTATCTCGTTTTGGACTTTGTCCATCAGTGTTTTCCCGTATATTGTGCGCAGAGGTTTCATGCCAATCGCGTTAATTTTACTCCTGTCCTTTTCTTGACAGGCCCATGTCTCGCTCCCGTATAGTACAGTCGGTACAAATATTGAACTATGTATGGCCATTTTAGCTTTTTTTGATATGTTTTTATTTTACAATGTTCAACAATGTTGCACATTGTTTTCTCACTTTTTTCTTCAAACACCATGATTTTTGTTTTATTTACGTTAATTTTGAGGCCCATGTTCCCCATGCTTGTATTAATTTTATTCAACATTCTTTGCAAGTCCTCGACTGATTCTGCCATAACAATCTTGTCATCTGCGAAAGCTAATCGACGTACCTTCACTGTTTCGAGATCTACACCTTCTTCGTCGAAGAGGGCCATTCTTAGGCACTTATCCATAAATATGATAAAAAGCCATGAGGACATAACGCATCCTTGTTTCACGGCTGCATAATATCGATCCAGTCACTCAGTTTCCCATTATCCCTTACACTCGCTTTACTACCTGTATATATTGTTTTTATTGCTTGTAGGAGCCATCCATTGACTCCGTACTCCTTAAGGACTTCCTAAAGTCTACTTCTATTTATCTTGTCAAATGCTTTTTCTAGGTCAACAAATGCAGAGAAAACTTTCTTTCCTACTCTCAAGCTTTTTTCTGTGATCTGTCTTAAGCTAAATATTTGATCTGTACATGATAATTTGAAATATATTCTCTAAGTTACCAAAAATTATCACAGGGTCCGTTCAAAACCATTTGAGCTCAAAAGTTTACATTTATTTCGGTAAAAAATTAAATTCTCGAAAAAAAAATCTGTCGAGAACATACCGGTAAGTTACCGGCGTTCCTGATGTAAGTTACCGCCTTTTTAACTCTACTCGTGTGATTGCAGAATTCGTCTTCAGCTCTTCATACTCGCATTCGCTTCACTCGTGCGCTAAACTCCGACTCGCGTTTCGAGCCTCCGGCTCATGCTGCCGGCGTCACACTCAATCACCTGTTTTACGCACTTGCATCGCAAATAGATATTTTTCAAATACTATTCAATTGACTAATAGAATCGTTACAAAAATATCGATTTTATTATTCAGTTGAACAGCTTTTAAAAAATGAAAAAGAATATTCCGATACACTTATATGTAAAAATTGTTTTTTCCCAAGTTATTAAAAAAATAAAGTTTCGTTCATTGCAATTCGTATCATTGCTTGTTTCTCGACATGATCTTGGATTCCCCCAGAGAATGACATCTGGTGTCCGTAGAAATAAGCTGTAAGCGACTAAGCGAATGAGAAACAATTTCCATCTCTAGGAGGATATGCGGATATGCGATTATTAGGATATGCTTATCTTCTATATTTACACTATAACTCTGTCTCTTGCACAGAAAGTCGAATCGTTTGGGTACATTGTACCCTAAAGTGTCATCCACACTCAATTTATAATTACGAATTTTTCCAAAAACTTGTAAACAAATTTTTGCTCCCTGATGCCCATTTCACTAATCGCCGCATGTCCATGTAAGGGTCACTCAAAAAAAACCTAAAATTTGCAGAGAATTTTCGAAATAAAAGAATATTCACGAAAATCCCAGAAAACTGTGGAGGGAGCCCACCTAAAGAATCAAAGTTCTTCGATTGGACTCAAACTTCGGTCAAGTGTAGTCCTATTGGATATCAGTTTATGGAAACAAAATTTTGCTGTTCGGGAAAACATTTACCGAGTGGGAGAGGCTGCCGCCATCTTTTTTTATTTTTTACTGATAAAATCAATTTCAGCCATTGTTAACTCTGTTAATATCAATAAAAATAATTTTGTCTACTATATTTATGACAGGATTTTTCATGCCTTTCTCGTTAAACATGAGATTTTGTTGAAAAAATAAACATATGACATTGACAAATTAAGATCAAAAATAAAATTCACTTTTTTCGGATAAAGACCATATTCTTATGTTCCTTTTTAGGTTTTAAAGAAAGCAGAGGTTATTTTCTTCAAGAAATTTTAGGTTTTAAATGGAATAATAATTATTTGTTTATGAAAATTAACGATAAGTATTTGGGCGCTCTCCCATGACTCCCTCGGTAAGTATTTTTCCAAGTACCAAACGTTTTTTTTCACAAACTGCCATCCAATAGAACTACACTTTGGTGGTTTCACTTCAGAAATAATGCCCCCATATGGGAATTTTTCAAGGACATTTTAGACTATTGCAGAATATTCGAATATCTTCAAAAAAAAAAAAATGCAAAAAAAAAAGAATGGAAATGAAGAAAAGCTTTGAGTGGATAAAGGAAGGAGGTTCTTATGATTCATAAATTCGGTGGTTAGGCGAAGGGGTTGGGAGGTGTTGGGACCACGCGCCAGGTGCAGGTCAGACTCTCAGAGTCACGTAATCAGTCATAATCCGAGGAGCCAGAGAGTCTGAGAATGACTGAGACTGACTGAGATCTGAGAATGACTCTGGATCGGGCCAGGTCGGGTTAAGTGAGAAAGAGAGCGAGTGGATTGTCAGAGCCTTCAGGGCAGCATTGCACCATGCCAACAGTTAGACCCCCTTGGGCGAATCCGCGGCCTTATTTACCCTTCTACCTTCTTAAGACTGCCACATACGACGCATTGGCTACCTTAACTATCACCGACTGACTAACCATGTGTGCTCGCTTTACGACTTCAAAACGATGTATTACTTATCCGCTCCCATCCTCTTCCCATATACAAGGTTACCGCGTCAGGGAAGAAATCTCAGGATGATAATCATTTCGAGAAGGCGAGAAAAGAGAAGAACGGAAGGAAAAGGAGGAAAGGATATTTTTTCGAGAGAAGATAGAATGAGATAGAAGAGAAGATGTACAAAAATCGAGGGAAAAGAGGAAAGGAACTAGATGAAAGGAGAGGAAAGCGAAGGGAGGAGGAAAAGTGGAGAAGGCAAATGAAAAAAATTGAAAGAAGCAGAAAAGGGTAAAAGAGATGAGAAGTCGCTTTTGAGGAAGAAATACAAGAAAAGGGATAAAGGAATATTTATACGTAATTGAAGAAGAGGAAGGAAAAAGAAAGAGTGCAGAATTGCCGTCCAAACAAGAAAAATGATAACTACATTGTGTCGACTACAGATGAGTATCAAACGATTAGCAAACAAGATGTAATATGTAAATAGTAACAATGTGAAATTTGAGGTTCGGGTGACAGGGGACTCGTCCAAAATGTAGTTACTACTTCTCTTATTTGGACGGCAGAGAAGAATAACGCAAATTGAGAAGCATTAGAGAAGAAAAAAGACAGAAAGAAAAAATAGAGTTAGTACATGAATTGAGAAAGAAAATTACAACGGAAATACAAAAATGCAATTTAAGGGAAGGGATAAGGGGACACTTGTCACTCTTGGAGGAAAAGATAAAGTAAGGAATAAAAATAATTGAAGGGATCATCGAATTTTAAAGAAGAACTAAAGAAAATAAGACTTGAAAAAAATGAAGGGAGTAAAAGGAAGAAAAGAAAAAAAGGGAAATATATAAGAATTGCAAAAAAGGGGAAAAAGGAAAGGAAGAAATAGTTTCAGGTGAAGAATAAAAATTGAAATAGAATACAAGGCAGGGCAGGAAAATGAAGGAATGAAAACCAATATGCTGGATATATGGTATGTATAAGACTTAGAAGGGGAAAATGAAAGGGAAGGAAAGCTAGACATAAGAGGGAAAAAAGAAAATAGAAAAATAAATGAGCAAAGAGTGAATTCTTACGTTTTCTATCTTCTATCCTGATGATGGAAACTGATCTCCCAAAGGTGGACATGATTCAGAAAAAGGAATGCATCTCAAGAAATATTAATTCTCTAACACCGACGCCTCGATATATCGCAATCCTGTGTAATTTTCTTAATTACGTCACAATCTTAGTTTTTTTGTGAACCTAGGCGGCCAAAATTGTAGGTAAAAAAAAGTTTCAATGCAAGAGTGAGAATCATTTGAAGGAATCTAGAAAGTAATTGAAAGAATGATGACGGTAAGAGAAATAGATAGGAGGAGAAACTTAAATGAGATTAAAGAAGAGAAATAAAGATAAGGAAAAAAATGCCATTTTATTAAAAGCAATGGCAGAACGGAAAAAGGAAGAAAGAAGGAATAAAAAAAAGTAAAAGGAAGAAATGAAGAGAATAAAGAATATTATTTTTCTCTCGTTCAGTTCCTTCTTTTCTTTTCTCTTTTCTCCTATTGTCCTCTATTTGTTCTCATCTCCACATTCCCTCTCTCCACCCTCTTTTTCCTTATATTTCAAACTTGAAGATGCCTTGAGCAAAAAATATAAAATTTTAAATTCAGTCTTCTTATTAAAATTAAATATTCAATCTCATTCTAACCTTATAAAAGAAATTCGTCTCTCAAAGGTCGACTTGATTGAGTGAAACGAAAGCGACGAAAGAAACATATTAATGCTCCACAACCTACGCCTCACTATATATCGCAATCATGTATCATTTTCTTAATGACTTCATAATCGGTGTTCTTTTATGAATGAATAAGACGAAAATGGTGGGGAGAATAAAGAGTTCGTTAAAAGAATAGAATCGTGTGGATGCGTTAAGGTTTCGAGTATCAAGCTGTCCACCCACATGACATTCCTCCTACCGCAACACCAATTCTAGTAGTCCAGTTGCAACATGATTTGAACACCCGACACGTTTTAATAGCCGTTTGGAAATAATAATCTTCTTTTTACTCCTAGAGTGCGGGAAACCAGTACGAATTGAATAATGAGAATAAAGAGACTGGGTTCGAAAGCAAAAGTTCTGTAGTATTTTTTGAGTAGCAATATTAAAATCGAGTTTTATAATCAGCCTATTCACCACGTAACTTAATTAGGTTGCGTGCACAAACAACTAAGTGCTACCAACCAAACAACGTTAAATTAAATGAGTAAGTTCATGTCTCTTAACAACATAAATAAATAAAATTATTTTTAGTTTTTTTTATGATAGTTGGTAGGAATGACTCCTGGTATGTAATACTTTCCCCACTTTTTCATCATTTATATTAATATTAGGATTTTAAAAATTTGTCTATCCATCTCATACTGGTTTCCCCTACATCTATATTTAATTTTTTTATTATTCCCTCCAAAACATATAGTTAAACGATATTTGGGCATAATTCATTTATGTCTCAATATATCATGAGGATATTTCCAGGATATTCCAGAACGTGGAAATGTCGATGTCACTGGGATATCATAGCTTATTCTGGGAAATCCGGACGGTTCGGATATCCCTGGCATACCTGTAGGTCATTGGGGATACCCTAGGGCCTATTTTGGGATATACCGCCTTTATGTAAAGATATTCTTTTGCTATGAAGGAACGGGTTTTTAATGTATATCTAATGTATGATGAATAAATTTGACGTGAGTCCAAATTTGTTTACATCCAGGAAGTGAATGATGAAAATTTTAGAAACCAAAAAAATTATAAACTTTTTTCGGTTTCTTTACGCCTCTTCCAGACAGTAATTTATTGTTAGAATACTATTACTTGCAACTTTCCAATAGCGGATCGCTATCATCATCAGACAATCTTATTTTGATATATCTATGTATTCTTAGATCTAATGGTAATCAGGGGTATCCACAGAATATCCTAGAAGGCGGAGATGTTGATATTCCCGGAAATCCATAGGTTAGCCTGGCACTTTTTTGGGATAATAAATTATATACATGACATTACATGGTGATTAATATTTGCACCCTGGTCAAAACCTCAACACTTTCTTGATCACGTAGATATCCCTGGGATATTTCCTGGATATTTTGGGACATAACGGGGATATCCTCAGATATTTTTTTTGCTTTGAATGTTTGGTGGTTCCATTTCATTTTTTCCATGCTATACTCATAATGCCGTCCAAAATAAAAAGATACGTAAGTGACTTTGCGGTTTACGGT
>CAKNYM010052602.1:369738-403431 GCA_932195095.1 Andricus curvator
GTTATCACCAAAATATCGCGCGTGGGACGATTGAATATCCCAAAGACATTTTAAAAACATCTTAGGGGCTATTCACAAATACTTGGTACATTTTTCAGGAACTTTACCCTCCCCCCCCCCCACTTGCGTGATGCTTTTTCCATTGTTATTCACATGGAGAATGATACCCTGCCAGATCCCCTCCCCCCTCAACTGAACGTATGACGTATTTTGTAAATGCCTCCTTATGCTATCCTAAGGATATCCCAAAGTTATCATTTCATTCCTTTAATATGTTTTTTCATATGAGGGATATTCCTATTTCCTGAGTTATTGCATGAAAGGTCATCCTCACAGCAAGAGAATATTGGAGAATGTCCCATATTGGTCTGAGGGTATACAAATACATCCCAGAGATATAAGTGAGATATTTGGAGGATATGTTAGACTAGGTATTAATGAATATCCTATTTATATCCTGTGAAAACCTTAGTGATATCTGTAAGATATTTTTGGGATATCCCGATAAGCCGAAGATTTCAATATACCTGGGATATCCCAAGGATATAGAAATTTCGGGTTTGTAGGGATATCCTTTAAATGTTCTCCGGGTATCTCTAGGGTGTCTACAATATATCTTGGAACATAAACGGGATATCCCGTTTTTATACGGGCTATTGATATCCCAGGAATATAGATGTCTAGAAGACGGAAAAGTTAGATGTCCCTTGGATATCCCAAGGTATATCCTAGAACATAAACAGGGTGTTTTCCAATACGCCTGTTGGGTAGCTATGACAGCGCCACCAATTTTGAACTATTGGGAAGAAATTTGAATTTCAATTCAATATTAACGAAAAATCTGATAGTAAACAATTAATTTTAAACCAAAGATTAACATTTTTGATTAAAATGAATTGATATTCACTGTTTTTTTTTTCATAAACATTGCCCAAATAACTTCGAGATACCCAATAGTTCGCGTGTCAGATGGCGCTGTTGTCAAAGTCACGCTGTCACGGAGGTATACTACAGGCGTATATCCTTTTGCTGTGAGGGAACTAACTAATTGATGAAGGAATACATTTTATATTTTTTCTCTTTTCTTTTGTAAGAACCTATAGGTTTTTATAAAATGTGTATTTTTTTTAATTTGGGTTGAAAAGATCAATATGGTTACTTTTTTTGTGATCGAAGTGCAGTGATATTTGTATTGCATTGTCTTACTGGTTCTGGATTCGAAGACAATGTGAACTCTTCTCTGAGATAGTATTTGCAAATGTAGCGATACGTACTGTCATAAATTTGTTTCGGGGCCGAGGTCGAAACGTGTATTTACAGTCTACGAAATCGAAAGGACGAAGAATTATCTTCGTATCGCTTTTTCTCTTTTCTCATGACCTGCATCCCTCCGGACTCATGGTAATATTGGAGTTTATGATCCATAAAAATATATCCATATCTGATATCAATTATAAAAAAGAATTGAAATATTACATATGGTCACGAAAAAAAGGTCTCGCGAAAAATATCTAATTATACTTCTAAAATGTGAAATATTATTACTGATGGTTAATCATTAAAAAATGATAGGATTTTAATTAACACTAACTTACTTCCTGGAAAAAAATTCTTCACAAATTGATCTCATTTCATTTTAAAAAATAAATTTTATAATGACTCAAATCATTTAAACATTATTTTTCAAACAAAAAATTTTATAAACAAATAACTATGTTTTATAATAATTAATTTATTATTAATTTTGAATGAGGTTAATTTTTTGGGAGTCTCTTTTCTGAGATTTATTAAACTCACATGAATTTTAAAGATTTTGTGAGAAGCAATAAGAAAAAAAGTTCCATCAGTAATAAACTTTCAGTTTTCAGAAGAATAATGAGATATTTTTTCCACGAGACTTGTTGTTCTGTGTCCAAAAATACCTTAATACCTCAAAAAATGTACAATTTTATTATTTCTTCTCATATAAATCACAAAAGTCTCACTATTTATACCGAAATTTCGATATAAAACTCAATTTGCAGATAAAATTAATTACCGGCATATGAATTTTGACAAAAGGAAACCCATTTTTTTAGTAAAATATACATAAAACCAATACACCAGAGTCTCGATAGATGAACAATCTCTGGGGTTGCCTGAAAATAGCCTTGTTCATATAGCGCGTACAGCGAAACGTAAACAGTCAGGGCCGCCAGAACCGTTTCCATAATATTGCGCAATCTACTTGACTGAGTAGTAGTGAATGCGTCCCTTCAGAGGCGGAGTCGTAACCGTCTCTCGCCCTGCCCCCTGAGAAACTGCGTGGACCAGCAATCCTAGGAATTCATATAACGCGTACGATCGCGCGTTCAAATAGTGAGACTCTGGTGTAGTTTTCTTGTTCTCCCCACTGATTTTTGTTTTAAATCATATATTTTTTCGAAATTAAAAAAAAAATCTGTTGTGGTTGAAAATTCAACTTTTGTTGAAAATTTGTCATTTTGATTTGAAAGTTCATCTGTTTTGGTAGAAATGTGATTCTTCTTGGTTAAAAATGCAACTTTTAGTTGGAAATGATTTTATTTTGTTTGAAGATTTAAGGTAAACGTCCCAGTAATCGCCACCACAAGAGATTTCATTGACTTCAAATATTTAGAAAATTGTTTTGGAAGGATTAGTTAAAAAATTATTGGTACTGATTGAAGCATTAAGCATCCTAGTATATTATAAAAATTGGGTTTACATTATATTTAATATTACTTCTTATTTATAAACAATTAAAAGTCAAAAAGCTCCGATGTCCCAGTCACCGCCATTTCCAAATCTGCCATGTACTAGTAATCGCCAGTCGTTGTCCCAGTCCTCGTGAAAAAGGTTAAGTTTTCTTATGAAACCAGTTTTTAGTAATTTGGACGTGTATTTCAAGTGTATTTTTGTATTTTAAGTTTACTTTGATGAAATGAAAAATGTATTGTTATTTTTATATTGATTGAGAGATTGAGGTCTCCGAGATGAAATCCGTCGAAACATAACCTCAAAATCGAATCTTCTAATAGATCAAATACGTCTGATGGACATTATAATAATTAATCATAATAAAAATGAATTTTCTTTTAAAATTTTTAGTTCTTATGTCAATTAAAAATATTTTCGAATAAAATTAATATTTTATTTATAAGAAATAAAGTGGTCTCAAAAATAAATCGAAGTAAATATTTATTAGAATTTTTATCACGATAAGTAATAACTACAATGATGAAATTCTTTTATAATACTGAATATTATAATTAAAAATTATTAACACTGTCCTTTTTAAAATAAAGTTCGAAAAATAATATTGAGTTGTATAAAGTCATATAACCTAACTTTGTTCTATAAAATGGCTAAGTACAACATAATTACATGGGATACAAAAATTTACACACTGGTAATTTGTATAATTAACTTTTTTGCAACATAAATTATAAACACAATGACGAAATTTGATAAATTGCAGTGACTAAAAAAATCATGTGTATTTGGAGGTTATGTTCTGTTTACGTTGTCAGAACATTAAAACTATCAATAATTATATAATTGTTACACATTTTTCTTTATATTATGAAGTATAGATTATTGTTAGCTAATGAAGAACTACTCAATAAATATTAACTTCACTGAAAAATGATAATAAACTAAAAAATTGATGATGAAATCACTATATAGTCATGCCAATATTTTACATCACCTTTTTTCAGTTTTAAGCACTAATTTATATTACGATTACTTTTCACGCAGTAACAAGTCAGTTCTCCGATTTCATTTCACGCATTTTTGAAATTAATTAAATCATTATTTGTAACGAAATATGGAAATAAAATTTTGACAGATTCGTCCCGCGATTACTCGAGCAACTATGCTTTTGCAATGTCCCTATAATCGCCCCCGATATTTCTCGAACGAGAAGGTACTAAATGAAGAATTTGCATAATTTTATGAAACAAAAATGATCTTTCATTACAAAAAAATAATTTTCGTCCCGATCAAGTAATTTCTTGACATATTAAAAGCTTAAGCAAAGAAACGTCTTTCCTAACCTAAATGTTAAGCTATTTTCCACGTTTCGTGATTCATGGCCACCGGCAATACAAATCAATTTTTTTTACCCGTGTGCACTATTTGTACAAAAAAACTAATTTGGTTTCCACAACAAGCACTGTTCAAACTTACTTAAAAATATTTTAGGAATGTATTTTAATGCGGAAAATACTTACTTCTGGCGTTTACACTTCAAAACTGGTGATTACTGGACCGCGGCGATTACTGGGACGTTTACCTTACTATTTTGTTGAAAATTCGTCTTTTTTGTTTCAATTGAACTGTTTCTGATTTAAAATGAAAATCTTTTCTTGCTTGAAATCAAGACAGCAATAAAAATCAATACACGGGTGAAAAAAAGGTAGCTACGTTACAGTATCATGTAATCGAGAAAATGCAAAAAAACTACTTTTTTTATTTCTGATCAACGGATGCACGAGCGACAATATTTGAAAATATATTATTAAATTAAACAAAAAATATGAATAGTGTATACAATTTGATCAAACAATAATTAATAATTTCGAATTGAAAGTGCTTTAAAAAATTTTATAACAAATTTGTAGATTTTATTGGGTAGAACAACTTTTGTCTTTTCATTTTTTTTACTCTTGTGTGCTTCTTCCCAAAACTCAAATTTTCTATTTTTAATGTTATTATTTACGATTAAAACCAAGACTATGAGTATCTTGATTAATCTTTCCAAATTGATCCGGTATACAGACGACATCGAAAGCGACAGGCAGACAGACACCATCGTATAAAACCTGTTTTTTTGGATTCAGGGGGGCTTGAAAGGTTGAGATTGAAAGAAATAAAAGTAATACCTTCTCATTATGATAAGAATGTAAAAAGACAAAACATGTTCAAAATTTAATTTAATAACTGGAAAAAAGGTACAAGATGATACACAAATTTGAAGGGAGTTTCCGATAATGACTGATTTTTATTTATTATTTATTCTTTATAACCTTGCGGATAATTGAAATATCGAGTATGGTCGACATTCTAGAAATCATGAATTGCGCCATAAATGTAACTGTTACAACTTTTCTGGGAATCGTTCGAAATCCGTGGAAACGCCGATGATTATCGGGTGAGATTTATGACGTTAAACTTGAAACCCTTACTGGGAGAGCCAAGTGAAATGGCTACCGAAATCCGCGACTTTTATTACACCCGGATTTGGAGCAACGTGATTTAAAAGTGAATTGATTTTTGGAGCACTTTTTCAATTAAATTTAGAAATGTTGATTCTGTTTTCTACTTCAGTGACTATCTCGCACGATTATACAACTAATTTTATAAAAATTTTAATGAAGGAAGGTAGAACGTGGTTGTGATGTCGCAGGAAAACATAATTAATCATCGCTTAAAAAAATGTTGGTACACTGTTTCTCAATACAGATTCCAAGAGAAAAAGGTTTACTTCATTGCACTTTTTTTCCAACTTTACTTTTTAAAAATATCGGATTTTATCGAATGATGGCGCATTGGTTCATTAAGCAATTTTAAGACTACAACATCTTATATTCTTAAATTGCTTAAGAAAAAGTTGATTAAAATTGATTAAAAAATTGTTCAAATTGTTTATTGGACAATTTTTGAAGTTATCACTATTTTAGATTCTAAAATTGTTTAAAGAACAAAATAAGCCGTCATTCATTACATTTCTTTAATTTTTGAAGCTTAAAATTGAAATAACTATATTAAAGTTTGACCTCCCGGTAAGAAGGCTTGAATAGAATAGGATTGAAAAATGCAATTTCTGTGAATACCTGATTTTCCCTTCGTTCTCTTATATCAGAAACAGTATTAAAAAGAAGCAACTGCTATTCCTGTCAATACACTTTGAAAAATATAATTTTCTGGCTATCTCTGATACTAAATCAAATTTACATACAATTTATTCACAATTAATACATTATTTACTATTACTATGCATGTACAATTATTAAAGTTATATTAAAATTTATTTCATCTACATTGAATTCAAATTTTCAATTTATTTAAGATAACTAATTTCTTTTTACAAATAAATTATATTTGGAATTTAGGTATCACAAAATGTATTGCACTCAATTCAGTCCATTATATTGAAATTAAGGATAATACATTACATATAAATCCAATGTAAATTTCTTGAATTCAAATCACTTGATCTCTCCGAAGTGCAAACTTGAATTCATTCAAACAGACCCTTCCTAACTTATATTTCAAAATGGATAATTCAAACAATTTTATGCACACATTTCTTGAAGGAATTAAAGTGAATTAAATACACTTCAAATCTATCCTGCTATACGGAATACGAGATAGATGTCATTAACGCTATATTTATAGCCGAAAATTACATCTTTGAGGTAACCTATTCTATTTTTGTACATTGAAGCCTAAAGGGAAAATCAGGTATTAAAAATAATAGAATTATCTCTGCTTTTACGTTAGAATCAGAAATTTTTTTAGAAAAGGGCCTATTTGTTACAAATACTTGGTTTCGACATAAAATGATCCCCACTTACACCTGGTGTAAAGGAAATAACCGCAGTATAATTGACTTCGTTATTGCAGATGAAAGACTAAGAGAACTAGTTATAGATACAAGAGTCATGAGGGGATCCGAATGCAATACTGATCATTACCTTTTAGTCTCCAGAATGAACTTAGGGCGGGGATGGAGAAGAAAGAGAACCAAACAAACGAAACAAACGCGAATCAGGGTTGAAGATTTACAGAAACCGGAAGTGCGAATAGATTTTCAGAATAAGATAAACGAACGCATAGATAAGGCAATTTGGGAGCCGCTTGAAAGGAATAAAGATATAGAGGGCGCGTGGACTTTATTACGGGATACCATTGTTAAAAGTGCGATTGAAGAATGTGGTACGGCAGTGGTAGGGAGAAAGTCTGGCGATGCGTGGTGGAATGATGAAATTGCGGCAGCCCAAAAAGAAAAAGAAAAATCGCACAAAAAAACGCTGAACATGACAGGTCTTAGCGATGATGAGAGAAATAGGCTCAAGAATGATTACAGACACAAAAATAGGAAAGTTAAACGACTAGTCAAAGAGAGTAAAGAGAAAATCAGAACAGAAGAAGAGAACAAAATACAAAACTGCTTTGGAGGAATAATGAAACTACTATATAAACAGTTGAAGGAAAGTAAAAGTACAGAGTTTGCCAGCATGAGAAACAGCAAAGGTGAAATGCTATATGATATAGACGGGATAGTAGACGCTTTAAAAGACTCTTTTAAAGAACTATTAGAAGGTGAAGATATAGGACAACAAAACTGCGACATAGAACATAATGCATTAGAAAACCCAATTGAAAAAGTCTGTGTCACTGAGGTCAGAGACATAATAAAGAACTTGAAAAACGGTAAGGCTGCTGGTGCAGACAGTATTAGCGCTGAAATGCTTAAATACGGTGGCGAGTACATGCCTCACAGGTTGTGCGAATTGATAAATTTGTGTATCGAGACAGGAAAAGTCCCAGACGATTGGAGAAAAGCGATTATCGTACCAATATACAAAAGAAAGGGAGACAAAAGCAACTGCAGCAATTACAGAGGTATCAGCCTACTAAGTACCGTAAGTAAAATATACTCAAAAATACTTATTCGTAGGGTAATGGAAATCACAGAAGAAAAAATATGGGAAGTCCAAAGTGGATTTATGCCAGGAAGATCATGTACAGATCAGATATTTAGCCTAAGACAGATCATAGAAAAAAGCTTGAGAGTAGGAAAGAAAGTTTTCTGTGCATTTATTGACCTAGAAAAAGCATTTGACACGGTAAATAGAAGTAAACTTTGGGAAGTTCTTAAAGAGTACGGAGTAAATGGAGGGCTCCTGCAAGCAATAAAAACAATATATACAGGTAGTAAAGCTACGGGAAACTGAGTGACTGGTTCGATATTACGCAAGGCGTGAAACAAGGATGCTTGAGGGAAAGAGTGAGAAAACAATGTGCAATATTATCCTAAATGATGAGAGATTAGAACAAGTTGACAAGTACGTATACCTAGGTAGTCTATTCACTAGCGACGGAAAAATAGATGGGGAGTTGGATAGGCGCATAAATAAGGTAAACAGGTTATCGGTAGAGCAGGGTCCATCCTAACAAATAAAAACATATCAAAAAAAGCTAAAATGGCCATACATAATTCTATATTCGTACCGACTGTACTATACGGTAGCGAAACATGGACATGTCAAGAAAAGGACAGGAGTAAAATTAACGCGATCGGCATGAGACCTCTGCGCATAATATGCGGGAAAACACTGATGGATAAAGTCCGAAACGAGACAATCCTCAAAGAATGTGGTGCAAAAGAGACAATAGTTGACACATGGGAAAGAAATCAGTTAAGATGGTTCGGTCATCTTGAAAGAATGAAAGATGAGCGACTGACCAAAGAAGTGTACAAAGGTAAAGTAAATGGCAAAATGCCTAGAGGTAGACCGCCGAAAGAATGGTTAGAATCGGTAAATGAGACATTAATCCGAAGAGACGTAAGAAGCCATAGAAACACAAGAGCTTGCATGAAAAAATGCATGGACGTGAAGGAAGCTAGAGTAGTATGCCAGGACAGAAAAGTGTGGCGACAAATAGTTTGTAAACAGAGTGACAATAGAATGAATGAAGCCTGAAACAAAGACCTTGGATTCTAATGGGCCCAAGTGGGGAACCATACATAACAATTTTGTGAGGCTCTTCACTTGGGGTGATCGCTAGAGAGATTGATCAGCAACCTGGGTCGGAGCAGTGTTGTGGAATAAACGTGTCATTTGAATAAATGACACGAGAATTCCAGATCAATCTAAAACATATATACCTAACACCTATATACCTATCTACTTTACACCTATATACCTATCTAACTTGTACCTATATACTCTATACCAATACACCCATATACCCAATACTATTTTCCAACCGAGCAAGTCACGCTTACCCCGAAAGGGAAATGGCTTAATGGTATAATATAAATAATTCTATTCAAGCCTTCTTACCGGGCTATCTTGCTGGAAGTAGAAAGATTGAAAAATATATAAATTAGTGGATAGAAAAAGATAGAACTAGTCTAACTCCCTCAATGGGTCACTTTGCATCCCTAAAACGCTATATTTTCTTATCCCCGATCTTGATCATTTTCTATCTCTTTCTCTAGATTTCTTGACCGAGGACTCTTATCTTTTTTAATCCCTTAGTCTCTCTATCTATTACGAATTTCAATCTTTTTGAACCTCTTTCTCTATATTTCGTAACCGAGGACCCTTATCTTTTTCTTTTCTTCATTCTGTCTTTTTGAATAAATTTGAATCTTTGTCTATCTCTTTTTCCATCTTCCGCGATTGAGTACTCTTATTATTTTCTGTCTCTCGAAATTCGGGAATCCATCAAGAAGATAGGGAATTTATTTTTTAAATTAATTTGATGTTGGCCACGTACGAGAAAGACAACATGGCCTCTTCTTATAGGCACGAAGACCGATTTCACTTGTTCGTTACTTTTACTGTCAGCCACCTCGCGGGAAAACCTTCAGGTTGACGTGGATAGATAAAGGCTAGGATGAGATAGAGAAGAGAGGACTGAAAAATATAGGCGTAAATTTAGATTGACGAAGAGACAGAAAAAGACAGACCTTTATTGATATAGTATAGGATGAGATAGAGAACAGGAGATTGATAATGACGAACAGAAATTTAGATTAACAGAGATAGAAAAAGATTGACATGAATGGATAGAGGATATAATGAGATAGAGAAGAGGGGATTGAAAAAGATAGACGTGAATTTAGATTGAAAAATACATAGAAAAAGATAAGCGTTGATAGTTGTATGATAGGATGAGATAGGGAAGAGGATACTGAAAAAGATAGACGTGAATTCAGATTGACGAAGACATAGAAAAAGATTGATATGGATACACAAAGGATAGGATGAGATAGCGAAGAGGGCATTGAAAAAGATAAACGTGAATTTAGATTAACAAAGAGATAGAAAAAGATAGACCTTGATAGATGTAGGATACGATGAGATAGAGAAGAGGAGATCAAAAAAATATAGGCGGGGATTTGAAACTTTAAAATTTTATGTTTCGAATTAAAAACGTAGCAATAATGTATAAAATTATCTTGTGAATGCATACGGAAAGGTGAAATTGTTCATTTATATCATTAGAAGTTAAATATTTCAATTATCAGCTATGCCTTTACTGAATTCAAACTCAATCAACCCATTTTCATTTAATTAATAACTTCAAGGCAGCATTTCATTAAAAAGATATGTTTCGCCCACTTCAAATTTTATTTTGATTATTGAATTTCAAGCTACAATATATTCTGATATATTGAGAAATTAACTCAAGTGGATTCATCACGTTTTGTTTGCTTGCTCCTTAATTTTTCCTTTGCATAGATTATTTTTTCTACTCTAAAAAAAACATTTCTGTAAAAGAAAACAAAAATTTACGCGACGTCTAAATATTTGTTTTATCTAAAAAATATATCTACCTTTTTGAATTACTAAAATATAACTGATTGCCAGTTGAATTCTATTAATTGCTGAATCGAAAATTCAGTCACTGACAATTAGTAAAGATATACTGATTGAATTAGTAATTATTTCTACAGGCATGAGCACTATCAAAACTCGTGAATTATCGATTTATTGAACATTTTTAATGTAAGTGATCCTACACAAATGAATATAATGCGAGAAATATTTTATTCATCAATTTTCTTTATGACAAGTGTAACTTCATAATTATATGAATAGTGATAATATGAGAAAGCAAAAAACACGAAAAACACAACGCTCATCATACTTGTGAGGTTAAGTTAGACTTTTACGATGTACTTTACTATTTCAAGCAATGAAATTTAAAAAATAACTGACTTACTAGTTGAAATCATTAGAACTGATTTAAGTAGCTAAATTTGTACTTATTTAGATTTCGAGGAGGTTTAATATTTACACTAAAACGAGCAAATTTTAGACGTACTATTATTACTTAATTCTTTTTTTAGCTTTTATGATTTATTCAACATTGGTTTTATGAATTTAAGTTGATATACATTTTTCTCTAGTCATTCAAGAATGGGAGACAAGAAGACGTAAATATAAAATTACATCAATATTAAAATAATTTTTAAAAAAAGTTCATATTATAATTTTTGGTCCCCGCAGAACTGCCAAATGCAAAATATCCTGAGAATAATTTTATATGATAATTCAATAATGTTTTTGTTCCCACTTGGTCCTTCTTATAGAAATGATTTCATCGAACAGAAATATTTTCTTTTATATTAGAAGAAATCTGAAGAAATCTCTAAAAATCTCAATTAGTACCTTATTTCAGAAATAGAGTTTTATATTTCAAAATATTTATTTCGTATAATAAAAGTTTAATATTTTCTAATTTTAGAAATGAATATATGTATATCAGTTACTTTTCGTAACTATTCTGAAATAACATTTCCTGAATTTCACATCAACTACTTCAGTTCAAGTTTAATGACCAAATTTTGAATACGAATAGTACCGACTACTTCCGTACAACATGGAAATTAATTCTCTTACAGCTCTTTAGTTTCCTAATGTTTGAACTTGTATTTTGAATAACATCCTTGAAATTCTGAATTATTTTTGAAAACCTTATGTACAATAGTGATTCATAAAGGTCATATTTAATAAGTTATGCAAATATATACGATAAGTGATTTCCTTGTCGACTTGGCTAGAAAATAACAGACAGGAAGAAGATAAGTGGAGATCTTTAAAGTCAATGGATAGAGAGCGAAGGAAAATAATTAATTACAAAATTTTCTGAAATGAAATTCGAAACTGTTTCTTATAAATTATATTCCGATAAGCAGGTATATTTTACAAAAAAAAATTCTAAACAATCAGTGAGAAATTGGTGACTGAATTAATTCAGTAACGGTTTTCGCTAATTGAGTCAGTAAAAATCACCAAGTTCAGATTTTCAGTAAAAATTCAGTGCAAAACTGACTAATTTGAATCAATAACTTACTTTTTACTCAGTAAATTTTGAGATAATGTAGTTGCTAAAAATAGTTAATTTATAATAAAAAAATTATGCTACACTCAGAAAAAGATTTTGTTCATTCAAAAAAACCTTTTTGTTGACTGCATTTGTTTTAAGTAGATTACATACTACTTTGTTGATCAAATCAACTACTTTGTCAATGAAGCCAACTTTTTTGGTTACATTTACCCATTTTTTCTATTTGGTTATACCAAAGAAAACTCTTGTTGGAAACAATGAAATTTTAGTAGTCTTTAAACTTGAATCAGTGCGATTTAATAAATTGAGAATCAGTGACTTTTTTTCACGATTTCAGTGAGTGAAAATCCACAGAGAAACAACTAAAACTGTACTGAATTTCAGTCATATTTAACTGTTTTACTCAGTATAAAGCAACTGAAAAATTTAGTGACGGTTCCTGAAACTTCCAGTCTTTTTTAGTGTGCAAATCAGTGAAATATGTCCCAATTTTAGTGAAATTTTTGCTAATTTGAAATGGATTTTAACGATTTGAAATAGCAAAAAAGTCATTCATATGTAAGTTTAGAGAGTGCCCGACGAAGTTTTTCTTCATTTAACAATATAATTTTCTGACTGTATTATAATTTTACTTTCACTTGGTTGATCGCAAGTTTTGACGATAGTTCTGAAATCGTCAGTCACAGAGAATTTTAGACTGGTGAATGGGATTTTACCTTCTCTGCTAAACTTCTCCTCATTCTACTCTGTTTTAATTGTAAGTATCTACAGCCACGCACCGGTTTCGAGGTTGCAAGCCAAAAGTAAGTGAATAAAAGAAAAAAAAAACTTGAAATAAAGTAAATGAAGTAAATTGATATACTGTGCACAATAAAAGTTTTTAAAATAATTTTTGGCCAGTTTATAAATCATAAAATTTGTATCCTGCGAGTTAATATCATACGTGAAATTCATTGATAATGTAAGATATTAAATTATTCAATGTTGAAGTGGTTTTGATTTTTCAAAAGAAAAAAAAAAGAAAATACTCGTATTATAAGAATAAAATTGAAAAAAGGAGAAGAGAAAGAGTTTCTTTCGGTAATAAAAAATATGACGTTCCAGTAAATTTGAATTTTTTTCATAAAGCGGCTTTTGATCAATATGTAATCAATATTTACAATGGACAAATATATTCGTAAGAAGAGGATGACGTTTAGGTAATTTTTCCTTTCACTAAGTTATATAAGCTGAGGTCAATAAATTAGCATTATAGATGATTTTAAATATTCGCCAAGAGATCAGAAGTGTTTGTCTAAAAAAATTAGGCTGGAGGCTCTTTCTATAATGTTCTCTTATTATTCACGCATACATAGAGAATGTACGATACGTGTGCAATTAAATAGAAATTATACCTTTCCTTGTCGAAGTTCATATTTACTTATTTTCTGTGATTACTTCCTTATTCCATTTCTATCACGTAAATTGAACTAAATTAGCAAATTATAATCACTTTTAGATCTACTATAATTATACCGAGATATGAGTACTTAAAACCTGAGTTTTTAATCTACCTATATCTGCTCTCTAAATTTGAATTGGTAAAATATAACTGATTGTCAGTTAAATTCTACTAATTACTGTAGCTAGAATTGAGTCACTGACAATTAGTAGAATTGTATTGATTGGATTAGTAGAATGAAAATTACTAATTGAATCAGTTATATGTATATACCTGCAGCAATATAACTGATTGATCAGTTATAGTTGTATTGAAGAAATCAGTTAATTTTAAGAGGTTACGTTCCAAATATATTTGCGCACCAATTTTAAATGTGACATTGTTTAAAGTTTAAAATTTGTTCACACATGCAATAATTTCTTATTCATTCATTAAAATGAAAATTTCATAATACACTTTAATATTATAAATAATATTGGTATATAAACAAAAGCTTCATTCAAACATTTTTCCTCTATAAATTTATTCTAAGTCTCTAATTTTATTGATTCACTGCAGTTACAGTATAACTGATTAACTTCAGTTACGGTATTTTTACTGTTAAAATTAGTAAACTTTTGAAAATAACTGATTCATCAATTAAAATTAAGTGTACTGAATGAATTAGTAAAATTTCTACTAATTAAAATTTAGAGAGTGTAATTTTAGCAAATACTTTTTTTCTATTGCCATTAATTTTCATTACTACATAATTATAGGAATAGTCTACGAGCCAGGGGGGGGTGTCGTCGCCGATAGGGGTAACGGGCTCCACCCAAGTGCTTTTTATGTATTTTGACCCGCTGAACACGAATTTCGAGGGTGGCTTGTCTAAAAATCAACGGTTAATTAGTTATTAACAATTTAATTGTTTAAACCGCTATAAATAGTTTATTATTCCTTATCTCTTGCAGAACACGTAGGTTCTTTCATATTTGAAAAATGTTTGATGGAAGTCGAGATATCCTGATTTTTATTTGACCGCTATATTGTCCGCTTGGCGCGCGGGTTCGGGGTTGCGCTTCGCTCGCGCCGCTTACGCTGCTTTGTTAGTTAAACCGCGATATCTCGGGTTCTATACAATATTTTTTTAATCTGAAAAATTCTACTTGTTCATCGTGAGGTAACGAATGCATAAACTTTTTATGGCCATTTAAATAATTAATTTGTTAATAACTAATTAACCGTTGATTTTTAGACAAGCCACCCTCGAAATTCGTGTTCAGCGGGTCAAAATACATCAAAAGCACTTGGGTGGAGCCCGTTACCCCTATCGGCCACGACACCCCCCCCCCCATCCCTGGCTCCTAGACTAGAAGGATTAGAAGCTGTAATTGAACGCATTTGTAACTAGGGATGTCACTTCAGGGTATTTTTTATAACGGAAAGAATTCCATTATTATGTGTTTTCACTATTCAATATTTCTATTGTTTAAAACTTTCAATAATGAATGTTTTAGAAAATTTTTGTAAATTTAAAAAATTCAAATTTCAACTAACTTAAAATTCTAGAAAATAAGAACACTCCGAGATTCAAAACTAGCTGCTGAATGTATGAAGTTTCTTATTTTTTACAATAAATTTACAAGTGACAATTATGAATTATTTGGTATGAGTAGATACATTTTTACGTTATAATCGTTAAACTTGAATCAGTAGCTTTTTTTCGATTTCAAAAAAGCATATAGGATCGGAAATTTGATGAAAAAGTGTAAAAAAGTGGTAAATAATTTTCTCGAACGATCGTTGCAAAAAATAGCCTGTGATAGAAAAAAAAAATTAAAATTATTTAAATAATTTAAAATTATAATTCTCTTACAGCTCTTTATAGTTTCCTAATATTTGAACTTCTATTTTGAACACCATCCTTGAAATTTTGAATTATTTTGGAAACCTTTTTTACAATAGTGGTTCATAAAGTTCATATTTAATAAGTTATGCAAAAATATATACGATAAGTGATTATGTTCTCAACTTGGCTAGAAAATAACAGAAAGAAAGAAAAATAAGTGGAGATACTTAAATTCATTCATTTTGAATTTTGAACGTTGGTTAATTGAAATTGCTAAATTTGAACATTTCCAGTTTCAAATAATTACAATTTGAATAGTATACAATTATTCAAGATTTAATGTAATTATAATTTCAAATTGTTCAGTATTGAAGGTTTCTTTGGAAGAAATTTGGAACGATTTATATCAAATAATTTTTCAAAATAATTTCAGCTTCAAAAGATTTAATTTTCATGGTTTACAATTTTGAACGCTTAAAGTTCAATTGGTAAATGTTCTATTTTTTATGTGAATAGTTGAATTTGAAAAAGTATAAGTTATTTATATTTTTTTAAATAGATGTTTTAAACTCAGATTTACTTTCGAAAGGTTGATTCATTTAAATATTGAAGCAGGACAGCAATTTTCACGATTCGGAATTAAAAAGTCTTGAATTTGAAACGCTAAATTATTCAATTTTGAATAATACAAATCTTTAATTTTGCTATCACTGGAATTTCATTTGTTTCAGTTGCAATTAAACTATACAATAATTTTCGGCTTGTAGTTGTGCCTACCGTTTTTTTTATTCATTATAGGTCCTATTATAATTGTTTATTAGGAAAAATAATTGTGTAACTATTGTTCTGAAAAAAAAACTATTCAGATGTAAACTACAACATCTTGTTATAAAAATAATTTACTTTACGTTGTGTATTCTCCTCCGGCATATTTAGCTTATTTTGCATATTTTGCTATTTCTGTTTCCGTGTGTGAGGGGGGAGGGGTGTTCAATGGATATGAAACATAACCTCCATATGTCACAAAGTTCACCCTTTCATTTTCTATTTCGGCATAATTTTTCGGAGATGAATTTTTAAACTTAAATATGCCGGAAGAGAAAATTAAAATCCCGCATGTTTTGCCGGAAGGAAATACTCAACTTTTACTCTACTGTCAACAGATTCCTTAATTGTAAATTAATGAATACGTACATTCTTTCAATTTCAAAATATGGCAACAGAAGAAAAATTGCAATAAGGAAAGCAACCTTATTTGCACTTCAATTGTATATTTTCCTGGAATGAAATATTGAGCGAAGGAAAACATACAATTGATTCTGGAAAGTATATAATCATCTTTATAGAACACAACTCGCCGGAGATTTTCAAACAAAATTGTTGGTCAATACTATATTTTCTTATTGCTTAAAACCACTCGTGCATAAGGGCCCTCGAACCAGAAGTGTATAAAAAATGAATAATAGATGACAAAACACATTCATTCACTTCTCACAACAACCTAGACTCTAGGGTCTTCATATGTGTCATTACTGATTAGATTGTGTTTTACCTGGGCGAGACTCGCAACCGCTAGACCAAATGTGAAAGCAATGTGGAATACAGTTGGTGCAGTTCCCCATGGGATGCACGAAGCACAGCCAATCAGGACGAGGAGAAATGTGCCTAATGCTTCTGCGAAGAGTGGCACCAAAAAATCGATTTTTGAGACCTCGTCGAGGCCTAGAAAATCCTTCGTGCCTGCAAATTTGAAAAATGACATTCCATGTAATTTTTAGTATTTCCTAGATATTTTGTGAGAGGTGTACTTCCGACATGCTAAAAATGGCTTGTAAGACCATTTTCAGTAATTCTTAACATTTTTATGATGTACTACAATCTTCAGTATGTATTTTATTGACACTGTTATGAAGGTTATCACTCCGAGATTTAGAAAATATGTAATGAATTTCATATGTCAATTATTTCGCATCTTTATGGCAGGTGTCTTCCGGAAATTAAAAAATGCTATGTAATTACATTTTTACATAATTCTTTGGTCATTTCATGTCGGCACAGTAGTAAAAAATGACATAAATCACAATTTTGACAAATTTCCTCGAATTTTAGTAACAGGTGCTCTTCGGAAATTTAAAAAATGACTCGTGAGTGAAATAAGCCCAACTTAAATTAAAAGAGAGAATATGCTATAAATCTTCTGAAAACCTTCTCCAAAATTAGATGAAAATTCTCTTGAATTTCCTTAAAGATTCTGGAAGGCTTTATAAGAAAATTGAAAATTAAATTAAATTTCTCAAAAATTCCATAGAACTTCCACTTAATTGAGATTAAATTAAAAATGTCATTTTAATAGGTCAGCTTAGGTCCCAGGGCTTGAATAAACTCTCATCTAATCTAATCTAAGCTGTATGAGATACGCGAATATAAAGTAGGCCATGTCAAGGTTCACAAAAATTAGGTGAACGTAGAGCAAACATTTTGGATGAGCCCAGGGGAACTGGAAGGGGCGGCTAGATTCACCCAAATTCGGTGAGCGTAGATCAAATAGACACTTCGTACAAAATAAAAATTATCACAACAATTTTATGAATTCACTACAAGGCTAAAGGCCGAAAAAAGGGAAAAGAATGAGGGTAGTAACCCGTTGTTACTTGTAACGAAGTAAATAAAGTTGCATTCTTTGTAACTTTTTAGGAACATAGTTACTATTTAAACTGAGGGGTTATTCACGTCTGAAATAATTTAAATCCCGCGATCCCAAAATCTTTAAAAATCGAAATTAGGGATTTAAAAATCTAGATCTCTCACTGCGATTCAATGGATAATCTTGATGGTAATTTTGAAAATCTTCACAAAAAAACTTGGGGTTCGGTAATCTTGCGGCTCGAGTTAAAGCTGGCATCTTTTACAATTGGGACTCCAACATAACTCTTTTTCGGGTTTCCTTTTTAGTTTGTTGATAGCCGATAGATGGCGACATAAAAAAATATCTATAGTCGGTGAATGTTTTAAACTTAACCTTACAAACTGTCACATGTCTTGTCCATTATCTTCCTTTTAAGAATGACGATTCTCTATAATTTTATTTTGTTTATTAATTTTTTTTTCAGTGCAATGTCATTAAATCTGTATTATAACGTAAAAGGTGCATTGTTTACTTGTAGAATCTTCGAAGTGAGTCGAGGCAGGAAATGAGTTCTGTACAAAAAGTCTCTATTAGAACTCATACATAGGGTTCCTTTGGAACAATTTATGATTTTGGCTTCCTTTTCAGCAAGAGAAGTTCCTTTTTGTTGAAATTGAAACTTTACGAGTCTGTTTCTGAGTCCTTGTATTATTTGCAACTGTTTCCAAGCATCAAAAAATTATGTTTACTCTACAGCAGAACTTTCTACCACTGCTTCTGTGGAAAGGGTTTTTAATCCCGCAGGCCTCGTGATGACCCCCAGGACATGTAAATTGGGGGGCCAGCCCTTAGATTACTTTTAAAGATTAGTCGAGGGGGAATTCACTCGTCAACAATCTTCACGGAGTAATCCCTATAACGCTCATTATGGTAATACACAATTATTATATCTATTACGCATTATTAAGCGTTATATAACACAATTATAACGCTGATATTACGGGGCTATTCAAGAGTTTCTCAGCTATAGATTTCACTGAAACAGTGGAAAACTCAATATCAGTGGAAAGAACTGTTGAAAAATTAAACTTTGAATTTTTCTTTGGTTTCTTAACAATCGGTACTGTTGCCAATAATAAGTTGTTAAAATAATCTCGAGATTATAAACTACTTGTAGCTATATTCAGCTACATAAGTATTTTTTTTATGGTGCATGGCAAACTAAACTGGTCAACATTTTTAATTGTTAATTAATAAATGGTAATTACAGACGAGGTTCGATTATTTTCAATTTTGAACCAAGAGCATAAACAGCCTGACCCTCGAGCATCACGTTCATTATCAGCTGTTGCGGGGCAGACACTCTTTTGAGTTTGTCTACTTGAACCAATCTGATAACTAAAGGCGAGGCAAACTTTCGTAAAAAAACAAAGATACTGCACTAAAATGCCAAAACTTTCCTTTTATTTATTCAACTTGATTATAAAAAATGACACGTTAATTCTAATCAATTTTCTGTAGTTAAACCTCTTCGGCAACGAATTTTGAGGCAGAATTGCGTAAAAAGCTAACGATTCTGCGTGAAAGTGCAAAAATGTTGCTTTTGTTTATCCAGCTATCCAAATAAAAATCAATTTGTAAATTAAAATTAAAATTGAAATTTTTTTATCAACAATTATTGTTAATACTCATCAATGTTCTGATGTATTTGAGTTTCTTTAGTAAAGTATTTTACAGCAGACTTGAGTAAATAAATAAAATATTCTGCGAAAAAATTCAAAAAATTTGCTTCTTTAATCCAATTTGTTACAAAAATAATGGGCATCACAATTTTGACAAATATTTATGTGAATGTACAACTTCTAGAAGCATATGAAGCAATCAATCTAAAAAGAAGGGGCCAGATTTTCAGAAAATTGCGAATCTATGTATTTTTTACAATAAATATTTATAACAATAATAATTGTATACATCTTCACAATTTACAGTTGCGCTCCAGATCAACTATAGCAATTTTAGTAAAAAAATAATTTTTCGTTCATTAAACCACTCCGCTATTAATTTGTGCACTAAATTTGTTTATGACAATGATTAAATAGTGAAGCAAGTCATGGAAATGAAGGTCAAAATAAAAGATTCGATAATTCTTTTTGAAACGTTTCGGTCACTGTTTTGCACCCTCATCAGTCAAAAAAACATTTATTAATTCTGGTACAAAAGTTAAAAATTGAAGATAAAGTCAGAGTAAAAATCCAACAGAAAGCAAAACACATGATTTAACATAAATAAAACATTAAGAGAAAACAAATAAAAATATAAATAAATAACGGCGAAAGCCCTTATTTATTTATAACCCCGCTTGGAACGTAAAGACGAGAGACTCGAGTGACACGTTCCAAGCGGGACGTCGGGCTTTCGCCCTTATTTATTTATATTTTTATTTGTTTTCTCTTAATGTTTTATGTATGTTAAATCATGTGTTTTGCTTTCTGTTGGACTTTTACTTTGACTTTATATTCGATTTTTACCTTGTACCAGGCTTAATAAATCTTTTTTGACTGATGAGGGTCCAAAACAGTGACCGAAACGTTTCAAAAAGAATTATCGAATCTTTTATTTTGACCTTCATTTTCATGACTTGCTTCACTATTTAATACAAATAAAAGGTCGAGACTAAACGTATAATATAACAATGATGTTGATTTTTATAAAAATTATTTATATTCTGTTAGTTCTCCTACATATATTTAAGATATCTTCTCTTATTTGGAGGTAAATTTAAGAAAGCAGATTCACGCGCATTGCCGTCAACCGGTTTTTGAACATTGTAATAGGTCTCATAATTTTAATCATTTCAATCGGTCATCATAGCCACCTCCAATTCAGGTAAATCTTCTTGAATTATTTTCCAGCTGTTTGAATCGGAGCGACATTTACCGGTTGAGTTTCCTATATTTCGCGAAAAATCCAAAATGATAATTATTTAAATATCAGCTGATAATCCATGAGCTGAAAAAATTGACCGTGACTTGCCAAAATTGGTGGTAGCTATTTGATGACTGATTTAAATGATTAATATTATGAGACCGGTTAAAATTTTCACAAACAGATAGACTGTAATTCGCGTGAATCTGCAATCTTAGGGGAACGACGCTTTATGTGGTGCATCAAAATCTATCGCTGAATTTAAAGAATCTTATAAGCTATTTTGTTGTAGAAAAATATAGATTATATAGTTCGATTTCTCAGATTTACTCTGCATATAGTCAAAATTATATTGGAAATAACTGAATGCGCTAATTTTAGGTTTTCATAATAAGTGCACCTTGCGTTAACTTACCTGCCATGTTCCCTAATGTGGCATAGTTTTTTATCTGTCTTGTAATAGCAAATCAAAAAAGGATTATTTAATAGTAGAATAACAAGTTTCAGTAGAATAAGGAGTTAAAAAAAAGTTTTAAAAGTTAGATACCTAAAGATAGGTTAGGTACCTAACCCAAGAAACGGAGAAGAAAGATTACGAACATGGTTAAGTATGTATTTCTATAACAGAACACAAATTTAAGTACCGTCGTCCGCCACATTAGGTGCTCGTGCATAGTGTATGAGTAAAGAGGTCTTTTGTCAAATTTAATTAATTTTACTTCAATTTTTTTGCCGGTCATCACTCAATACATAAATAGATTCAATTATATGCCCAAAGTTCTATCAGAATGCTTCAGTTTCATTTAGACACTCCCCTATACATTTTTCGATACAAATGATATCAGTTCAATCAATTCTTTTTGATCCTGAACAGAAAAAACCATACAAAGTGGCCCTTTTTGCCACACTTTGCGATAAATGAATAAATATAAAAAAGGTAAATTAAAAAATCGCGCGTCATATATACCTTAGAAATTTAATTATCTTCGATTAGAAAAAACTGTAAATCGGATGAAAACTGAAGGCTTCTTTAAACAGTATGAATTCCTGATTTGAACCGCGAAACGACAAGAAAAACTACAGCGTAAACGAAAGTGATACTCGCTATTACGCGATGATTACGTATTCTTACGCGTGAAGTTTGCGGAGTATACGCGAGCGAATTCTCCCTCGACATTAATAATAAATATTGTTAACTATTTAAAGAAGATACCATTTGGAGGCCATTGTGCTTACTCGTATATTCCAAATATATTGTTGTTTATATTCCAAAATTTCTCGTAGTTATATTTTATTTTAGCTATGTCCATTTATGTAAATAAAAATTGAATAAGGGGTGGGGGGAAGAGCTAAATTTAAAGTAACTTTTAGTTAGTAACTTGAAAAGTAATTTATCCAACACTGGTGTATGTTTGCCGGCAAAGTCGATACTCAATCTCTAGCTGATTGATTTGGCCATTTTTCGCGTTGATCGACTAGATGCGCAATCGATTTGATTCGATTCGATTTACCTACAATCAATCAGTCTGAAAATTGCCAAGACATTTTTATCTGCGATGATCGATCGATCGTGTGGCGCGTGCACATGGCATGGGTGAAAGTGTTTCATTTCAAAGAATCGAAGGCAGTACATACACCCAAGCCAAGGTACCATTAACCGCGAACCTGAGAGTGTAACACACGTGCTGCATATGATTGTAACTCAAATGAACACAACATTCATAGATCCTCAAGGTCTGCACGAATCTCTTTCCGTAATTTATTCCGGCCACTTTTCAATTCGAACCAGATCAGAATTAAAAAAAGAATTTAAAATATCAAAAATTTGATTGAATGAAGTATCCACTATCTAAATCTGAGAAAATTTATGAAAAATATTTTTCTTTTGTTCAAGGCGTTTTTATTCCTACTCCTATATAAAACTTTTCCTATGGGCCTCGCTATAGACCAAAAAGTTATGACGAAATTTCTCTACGTACAGTTTTGGGTAATAAACAATATGATTATTTTTCTTTTCATAAAAACAATTTTATTAGTGGTTTCCAAAGTGTTCAAAAATGAAAACAATTTTTTCATGAAAACCCAATAATAACTAGTTTTTTTGTATTCAAGTTGAAGAAATTTAACGTTCTACAATTCTATATATTGAACTTTTGAAAAAAATGGCGCTCAACTCAATCCAGGGAATACATTTTTTTTGTATATTCTCATAAAATTCTATATCATTTAATTTAATTTCTTATTCTCTATTATTCTTCACTACCAAAAACTGTACATATAAAAAATTCGTAATACAGACAATATTGAACGATTTAAACATTTTATTTCTTACTTCTTTTGGATGCTACCACGACTATTTCACCCAGTTCAAAAAATTCTGTACATTTCAGAATTTTTATTTCACCCTAATGAAGAAAACTACAAACGCCAGTTCAAAAAAATAAGTATCTCGTCGCCTCCATTCAATGTGAGTCTATGTGTTGACGGCGCCGTGTATGAGACTATTAGAGGTATTTTCACTATAACCACCAGGTAACTTCACTTCATTGAGTGTTGAGAGGAAAACAATGGACCACATGCATGGGACACAACTTTATTTACGTTATATCTTCCTAATAAATAATAATTATTGTAATTTTATTATTTTTAATTTAGCTGATTATGAAGTGAAAATGCCTAATTCCACTATTACACATGCACGGCGCTCGCGCTGGCAGCAGATAGACTCATATTGTATAGAGGCGTCGATCTGATGATTATGAATGTTCATTGTGAAGCAGCTTAATTTATATACATATTTTTTTTGTCACACTTGAAAATATCGCAAAACTGTGAATCATGAAAAATAAACCCACAATTATTTCTAATGCTTTAAAAAAAACAAAGGGTAAATTAGAAAAAAAACGTCTGATTTTTAATTATTAATTTAAAAATGGTTATTTAGATATTTATTTTTATTCTTCCGCAATAGAAAAATGTACAATTATTATTCGCTGTTATTTTTTCATAGCTAATTTTAGGTATATTCATCCATTGATTCATTTATGTAAAGAATATTTTAAAGAATAAAATGAGCTATTTTTATAATTAATGGTCCTCAGTGATTTTTCCAGAGACTTTAAGGTTTTATTAGAAGGAATAAAACTTTTAATTTTACTTTTCAATATATCTTGAATTGAAATTGAATGAGAATGACGCCTTTTGTCTAAAACTAAAGGGAAACCCCAAGTATCTAAACGCTTCGGCCCAAGTGGCAAATTCAGTAGTCGGCCGTTGTTCACCACCGGCGCAGTATACTAGCCAAGTACTGGTCACCCGTACCAGGACGGTTGGCTCCACGATCGGGGCAGTACTATGCCGACAGTATAAATATTTAAAAAATGAAAAGAGTACGTTTAAAAATATGGTTCATGTGTTCTAAAATTTCGAAAAACTATAAATACAAATAGCGCGAAAACAATTTTTTTTCTGTTTTTTTTTTTTTTTAAAGGAAAAAAGTTCTAAGTTCCATCTTTATGATAAATTCTAAATCCCGTGCGGAAAATGCCTTTTTTAGCCTTATTTAAAAAAAGGCTCGTACCAGGCCCTGATAAGGTTGCCTGATTTAAAAATGTATATAACGGTCCTGGTCAGGTCCAAATAAGGCCCGGATAGGCTAGCCTTATTTTTAATTAAGGCAATCTGATAAAAGGCCGTATTTACGGCCCTGATCAGGTACGAATAAAGCCCGGATAGATTGCCCTTTTTATTAAGTAACGCAGTTTATTGAAACTTTTCATAATAATGATAATGATTAATAGTCGCTTTCCTAAAAAAAGGAGAAAATAGATTAATTCATGTTGAATTTTTTTCATCTAGTATATTAGATTTTTTTACAATAGTTTAACAATAATCTACAGTGCTCAGCTATGTAAAATGCTTGAAATAATAATATTGCAATTTCATCGCATTATTAATCACTATAAATAATAATTAATCAAATTCTGATATCGTAAATTATTTATTATGTATTATTTTGAACAAATAATTATTTTATTCTAGCTTTAATAAATAATTTCGTATATTCATATATCTAACTCTCATAATGGTATGAATAATAAACCACGATTCATGGATAAAAGATTTGACACAAAAAGATTTGATTTAAAATTTGAAGATTTGAATCTTGCCGCCTTGGGCAAAAGTTCGGCTGTGGTGCGCCAGGGCGCGCAACGATTTGCCTCTCTCGCAGTCGAAACGGCGCGTCGAGTGTTTAAGACAGGAGTCGAGGCGCCGAAAATCATACTTACTTGGCATAAATGCTACCGTGATAAAAAAGGTGGTTACTGCAGGGCGAGGCTCTTCTATTGCACTTACGGTCGAGCTGACTCTTTTGCTGCTGCGAGATATCCCTAATGTGGATATCTCGGTTGTATAATTTTTGTTAGTCGCGACTGTGTACGCGCGCTGTACATATACGGAAAATTTTATAATACTTGACAGAATTGGAAAAGATTTTAATATACATTATTGTACATAATAATATGTATTTTAATAAAACATCACTTTTGGAAGTCAACATACATATTTTTATATTTATTTCATTCTCATTTGAAAAATAAGTAAGGGATTCGATACGAAATAATGACGGCCCTGCAAAGGACCTTAATTATTTTAAAGGTACAAAAAAGGCTGCCTGACATGGACCTTATAAGGTAGCCAATTACGGCCCTTTTAATTCCGAGCGTGACGGAACACCATAAGGGCCTGATAGGATTTACTTATCCGGACCTTAAATATAATACGGCAATCCTTTCAGGACCTTATAGTGCCCGGATTTAAATTTCCGCACGGGATGTTCAGGAAAAATTACATTTGATGTAATTCGTAATCGCTGTAAAATAGTCTAAAACACCTAAAAAGCAAAACGTTACACAAAAGTTAAAAAAAATTTGTTATTAAAAAAATTGTCACAGTACGCGAAAAAATGTCTAAGTTCCGTCGATACAAGTTTTGAATGCTCATTATAAAAATGACATTATAAAAAGTAGCAAAATGGTCTACAAAGCGAAAAAAAAGCACGAAGAAAAATTGTAATCGATTTAAATTATTTATATAAAAATTATCTTATTTATATTCCGGTTAAGAGTTAATTTATGATGTCCTATGAAAATATAAAAATTTATGAGAAAAAGAAGTTAAAAAGTTGTTTTAGTTTTTTTGAGCTTTGGCTTATGAGGATGGTTGTTTCATTGAATTTCAATTCTGTAAGTTCGAAACCCCGTAGCGTTATAAATTTTATTTGGAAAACAATGTTCAAAAATTTAATATATGTATTCATTCTAAGCAGAACCATTAATATTTATAGACAAAATACTCGCAATAAATTGTCATTTAATTTTTAAATACCTTTTTTGTTATACTTTTAGAGTATAGGAACAGTGGGTGTTAAAATTAAACCAAAAGTTTGAAGTTTACACTTTTGTAATCAAAAATAATATTCGGACGATATGCAGTCGTATGATGATGAATGGATGGTCCTATAAACAATATTGAATGATTTTTTATCACTTTAAAATTAACTCCGGCATTTTCGTACGCCAGTGGTTTGCCTGTACAGAACCAGTAGTGGTGTGCAGCACCGCGCCAGTACCGCACGCCAGTACTGCGGAGCATTACCAGCAAGTACTGGCCCAGTACAGATACCCAGTACTGGGGCTCCTGCAATCTGTACTGGGCCAGTACTGCGCCAGTGTTGAATTTCCACCTGGGGGTGACTTCTTTAAATTCATTAAAATTATTGACAGAAACCTTTTTTGTCTATTTCATAAATTCAGTTAAAGATTGAGTCATTCTGATCTTGACATGTATTCTTAAAACTTGGGTATGGTCAAGTAGTAAGGAAGCGACATAAACAAATTTCCCAGATAAGGAAGTTGTTTTTGGTTAAACAAGTTTGAATGAACTGAATACGTTTAAAACAAGATTTAAAAAAAATTCATCACTGCTTGAAATTTTTGTTCATAATTAAGTATACCTACTAGCTTGACGTTCAATTAAGAGATGCGATATCTATAAAAATAATATTAGCAAGGTACAGTCACAGACGAATCAATGCCTTTAGGCACGTAAGTTGCAAATTACAAATAACATCTGATAATCTCATTAGCACACTGCAAGTAATTTCGATCGAAGATCGACCTCAGTTCTAAAATTAGTTTCATGATTTATTTCTCAATCTGATATTAAAAATGACCATCTCAAATACCTGGCATAGAAACTTCGAGGGGAAGAATTAAAAATATTTATTTAACTCGATGAACAAGGTAAAAAATTATTCATGAAACATGGACTGTAATTGAAAAAAGGGGCTGTTAGGAATTTAGTTGAAATTATACTGAAAATAATTTTTAAATAGATTTTTAATTTTCGAATTAGCGAGAAGTGCGTAATTAAATATAATCAGTAAACTTCACTGAATAATTAGTAAAAAACATTACGGGTTTGATCAGCGATCCAGTTTTCAGTGATTCAAATTTAGAGATTTTAATTAATTTTTTAATGAAAATGAAACCTAAAGTTAAATTTTGATTTGGTTACTTCGTTTCTATTTGGATTATTTTCAACTTCCTGGTATTTCCATAATAACTATTTATGAGGCAGTTTTATTTGCATTTTTTTTGTATTGTTTGCCTTTTTTTGTGGGTGCAATCTCATTGTCTATAAGTAAAGAATAGACTGTCATTGAACGCGTTTTATTATTTTCATTGTGGGCAACAATAGTTGAAGCTGTTACCCAAACCCGTAGATCTTCTCATTGTCGTGAAAGCCTTGAATTTCGATCAGTGACGCTGCAAGAACGGAAGCTTTAATCAGTTACTCGATTTTTAAGCCGATTATGTATTATCGTTCGATAAGGAATAAATTACTTCTTCAAGGATAACATTCTTTATCCCAAGAATCTTCCCATTTTTTTATTTAAATTTATCTCTACATTTTCTATATGCATACACTACACAACCATGCATTTCTCCTCTCTATATCAGCAACTCCATTCAATATGAGTCTATTTTCTGACTGCGTCGTGTATGAGACTATTCCCTATTCAGTCTCATACACGGCGCTGTCAGCAGATAGACTCATATTGAGTGGAGGCGTTGATATCATAAAAAGATCTCGCCGCTGCCGCTGTTTCAAAAATCGAGGATGTTTTTAGAAAAGATAGTACAATATTACACTAAATATACTGACTTACTGAAAAACAAAGACCCAGTTTGTATGTATGTTAGCCATATTACTCCGTGTTCCATATTACCCCAAATATATTGCCTTATATCAAAAAGCATAGACATGTTGCCCTATGTGCCATATTGCCCCATATGCTATATTACCCAATATCATATTATCGCATCTATTGTCATAATAATGAGGATATAAAAACAAAAATAATAGATGTCCTAAATCAGTTTCATTAATTTTAAAAATATGCTCATTAGTTTTTAGGGAAGATATCACTGCATGGAATCAAGGCTCCACAAAGTCTGGATTCGATTCTGTGGTATTTTACCGGTCTCCCCCTTTCTCCTTTTATTTGAGTCTCTCCTTGTCTCCTTCTCTTAATTCGCCTTGAATCAGGAGTTGCAATATAATTTAAACTCACGAAGATTCTCCGAAGCAGGGTATTTGCCAGGTACTTTAATTTCTGATTTGCATATTTAAGAATCGGTTTCGCAATCGTTTAAAGGCACCTTAAATTTTCACAGCGATAACCGCGAGAAATGTTACTGCAATCTTTTCATTAATACATTGATTCTACTCGACTCTGACCAATGATTCTTTAACACAACCATTTTTTTCACAGTATCTGTTTTACTTTTAGCAATCGGTTAATGGATGATTACTACTCATTCATGTTTCCACTTTTTATATAATTGGTTATACTTCCGAAAAGGTCACCCACGAATATTGACTTGGTACTTGGCCTATGGGCCCAAAAGGATTTTTTGCGCAGAAATGCCCCTAAATGTACTTGAATACTAGTTTGGGAAGTCTTGACACTTTCAGTAACAAAATATCTAAAAATGCATTTTTTTCGTTTTTATAAAAAAATATTGATTTGACAGACAAAATGTAGTTACAAAAAATACGTTACAAAAAATCCTTTTTGGTGTTTTAACTGAGATGAAAAAAAAAACCCCTAGGTACCTAGGCCAAGTATCGAGTCAATATTCTTGGGTTACATTATCTGAACCATACCCATACCATTTTATCCCTTATTTTTGTTCGTTTACACTCGTCCTAGAGATTTTAAATTTTAAATTCAGATGAACATTTTATTCTGAATTTCATTTGTTTAATAAATTAAATGCTAGGATGATTAGATTTTAAGAATTCATTATAAAATTGCTGATATTGAAAAAATAGATATTTATGCTAGTTTCTCTGGTATTTTTAACTTGATTTTCTGTTAGGAAACAAATAAATAAGTAATTCAATAACTGTTATTTATTACATGAGATTAAGGCAGGTACTTGTCCGAAGTTTTCGTCACGTTACGCTACGTTACGTTACGTTACTCAAAAAGTACCGAAAAATTTCGTTTCCTTTATTTTCCGTTCTGACAAATTGGAACAAAATTAAAAATAAAATTTTTATAAAGTAATATTTCCTCCATATACCTTTTAGGCCGTGTCTTGGTTCACCGGAATTCGGTTAGTGTAGAACAAATATTTTCCGTGAATCCAGGAAAACTGGAAAGGGCTGGTAGGTTCACCGAAATTCGGTGAGCATAGACCAAATATATTCGGTGTGGCCAGACATTTAGTACCACTTAATAATTACATAAGATGCGGAATTTTTCGAAGAAAGTTTTGTTTACTCAACCCAGTGCGTAAAACGGGGGTTACTGGAAAGGGGGTCCCAGGCGGAAATATTATATATAGTTTATATATAGTGTGAAGTATTATATATAATATTCATTTGTTTTATATAAAAAATGTATAAAACAAATGAATATTATATATAATACTTCACACTATATATAAACTATATATAATATTTCCACCTGGGGTAAAGGTGAGTTCGCATTTTCACTACTACCTTTTTTTAAGAATATGGCCATGAAAATATGCGCAAATATCATTTCCAAAGTTAAAACTTGAATATGAATATGACGTGGCCATAGGTGTGCTTTACCGCGGTTCTACTGGGGGCTATTGACATTTTTTTTAGATGGCAGTTGCTCTCAGTGGGACCCTGCCGTGGTTGTTTAACTCTTTTTTTTTAAATTATATATATATATATATATATGCATTTTTTTAACAAATTACCACTTTTATTGTGAGGTATCATTTTTCACCATTTTGCAGTGATAAGAATAATTGATATAGATACTTTAATCTTTCATTAGTTTATATTTGCGTAATTCTCAAAAATGATTTTTTTTGTTGGTTAACGAAAATTTTGTTGTTGATTTTTTTTATCTTATCTTACCGTTAATGTACAACGTATATGTTGGATATGACAATTGTTACTTTCCTTCTAATGTTGTGATTTATAACGTATTATTATAAATTCATTAATTAACGCGTACACTCTATGCCACTTATTTGGGTGTTTACACGTAATATAATTTGAAGAACATGTCATAGTATTAATGAATTTAATACCTTTCAAATTACAATATTAGAAGAAAAAGAACGATATCAATGTTTTGATCTCTACTTTTTCACAAGGAAAATGATACCTACACAACACGTACATTAGCGGTCATAAAATTTTTTATTTCTTACATTCAAAAAAACAATAATTTCAAAAAATGTTGTAAAGATTAAGTAATAAGAGATAAGTGTGTGTGTTTTGTATATATATATATATATATATATATATATATATATATATATATATATAGTGTTCTTATCATTGAAAAATGGCAAAAATGGTGCGTCGTATGCACAATAGTAATTTTTCGAAAAAATGCATATATATATATATGCAACAATTTGGAAACGGTACGAAATGTCGAAAAGTGACAGAGGAACTTTTTATAGAGCGTTTAAAGGGAAAAAACTTTGTCTCTAAATAAAATTATTTTGAGCAAAATTTAAGTCTATTACTTGAACTAGGGTGAAGGGATTGGCTACTGTCGCGAAATTTCGGGACGCGTAGAAGCTCCCTAAATATAAATCATATTTCTTATAAGAGTGTTCAAGCTTCGATTAAGTCAAACATGAGGAAAAATTGTATTTCACTCATGTACAGCTCTTGTGAGTGATAAAACTGTCATTGTAATACTTATCTACAAATAATACTCTAACAGTCGTTCTTTGAAAGTTTTGTTTTTCCTCTAGAACATTTATTTTATCAGTAATGCTGTAAGAAAATGCAATGAACCATTTATAATATTCATCATTACAGTACTACAGATTTGATGTAAATTGTCTATGCTGTGAGAAATAGTACAAATTCAAGTGCCTATTTCACATTCTAACAATAAAAAAAATTATTAGCACTTTAAAATTAATATGTAAAATGCTTGAGACAGTAATTCCTTTTGGTTTAAATTGATTATTGATTAATCGTCTCTTAAAATGTTTGCCATATTATTTAGTTGTTTCTTCTTTCACTGTTTACAATTTAATTTTCATTGATAAGTAACTAATAATTTGCTAGAGGTTTCTCATTCACATTTTTCTAATTTCGAGGTTTCCAAAAATTATAACTTATTTCCACAGAAATAAAGGAAGAAGAATCTAAAATCATAAACCAAAACTAAATCACGTTTTTGCCTTGACACGAACTAATTTTAAAGTCTGAATAAAGGATCTACTAGATTAGTGACTGATTTTATAAATCCTCCTAGTCACTCTCGTGTTTGCTTTGAAGAGTCACTCTGCCATTACATATCAAATAATAAAGAAACCAACCTTTCCATGTTTTGCTCATCTTGCCGAAGTTGACTGACAGACAGGCACTTCTTTTACTAGCAAGTAACAAGTAACAAGAACTAGAAGAATGTCTCACTTCGCCTCGCGCTCTTCTTTCGCTTTTGCTTGTAAACACAAACTTTCAAATTCAATGTCACGAATCTCGTATTCAATACAAAGTCTAAGCACCAAGTAACAATAACTAAGAACCGCACACCACGTTTATAAATTATTATTTATAAATAATTTATAAATTTAGAGTCTGTATTTATCTTCCCCTTTTATCATTGAAGGACTCATTTGCATCGGATTGTTGTCCCTTTTCTTTAGACACTATTGTCAGTGATAAAACTTTTTATCAGTGACGAAGGTTTGGGCTAGGTGTATTTGAGAGTCGCGAGGGTATGTGGGCTATTGAGTGCGCGAGTCGCGAGTTTCACGTTCATATATCGCGCTTTGACTCCCCCTCTCCCCCATCCCACCTCTAAATCACCCACTCCGCTCAAAAGACCTCCCCCCACCGCCCCGGACCATCACCATCACCAGTTCCAACCCCGGGGACTCAACTCGAAAAACTATCGCCAAAAGAAACTATTTCATCTCTATAGTGTACAGTTTACTATGCTATAGTCTTGCACGTTGCTGCTTCGCGAATTAATGAGAAGATATTGCGCGGTGAGTGTAAGTATCTCGACCCTCGGGAAAGGCTCACGAACCACGTGCTTCAGAGGCAGACGTCACGTGAGATAGCGAATGCGTGGAACGCAACGCGTGCACTCATCTCGTATGCTAATATACCATTATCATTAACATAAGATCACAAATTAGAGTTATTGTATGCAGTTTTTTGCGAATATACGAGAGGTTAACCTCTAGACATTTTTATCTACGCCAGAATTAGAGAATTAAAATAAATTTAAAAGAGTGCAAAAGAATTCTAATATTTCAAAAAATTCCAAGAATTCACAGGATTCAAAGAAATCGAAGAGTTTAGAAGGATGGGGAGAATTCATGAGAATTCAAAGAATTGAATAGAAATCAAAGAATTCAAGAGAATTCAAAGAATTTAAGAGAATTGAAATAATTTAAAGAATTTCAGAGAATTCAAAAGAATTAAAAGAATTTGACATAGCTCAAAATAATTCCAGAGAATTCAAGGGAATTCAAGCGAATTCAAGGAAATTTAAAGAATTCAAAGAATGTAAAAGAATTCGAAGTATTCAAGAGAGTTCAAAAGAATTCAAAGAATTCAAAATAATTCTAAGAAGTCTAAAGAATTCAAAGAACTCAAGATAATTCAAGGTGAATTCAAGATAATTCAAGGTAAATTCAAGCGAATTCAATAGAATATAAGAGCATTCAACAAAACTCAAGAGAATTCAAAAGAATTTATAGAATTCATAAGAATCAATAAAATTTAAAAGAATTCAAGAGGATTAAAGGAAGACAAGAGGATTTAACGGAGTCAAGAGAATTATGAGAATTCAAAAGAATTTAAGAGAATTTAAGAGACTTCAAAGAATTCAAGAGAATTAAAGGTGAATTCAAAAGAATTCAAAGAATTCAAGAGAATTCAAAAGAATTCGAAGAATTTAAGAGAATTCAAATAATTCAAGAGAATTCAAAAGAATTAAAAGAATTTAACATACTTCAACATAATTCCAGAAAATTCAAGAGAATTCAAGGGAATTTAAAGAATTCAAAGAATTAAAAAGAATTCGAAGTATTCAAGAGAGTTCAAAAGAATTCAAAAGAATTCAAAAATTCAAAAGAATTCTAAGAAGTCAGAAGAATTCTAAGAATTCAAAGAACTCAAGATAATTTAAGGTGAATTCAAGAGAATTCAAGGTAAATTCAAGCGAATTCAATA
>CAKNYM010052602.1:403441-420006 GCA_932195095.1 Andricus curvator
TCAAGAGAATTCAAGGTAAATTCAAGCGAATTCAATAGAATATAAGAGAATTCAACAAAACTTAAGAGAATTCAAAAGGATTTACAGAATTCATAAGCATCAATAAAATTTGAAAGAATTCAAGAGGATTAAAGGAAGACAAGAGGATTTAACGGAGCCAAGAGAATTATGAGAATTCAAAAGAATTTAAGAGAATTTAAGAGACTTCAAAGAATTCAAGAGAATTCAAAGAATTCAAGAGAATTCAAATAATTCAAGAGAATTCAAATAATTCAAGAGAATTCAAAAGAATTCGAAGAATTTAAGAGAATTCAAATAATTCAAGAGAATTCAAAAGAATTAAAAGAATTTAACATAGTTCAACAAAATTCCAGGGAATTCAAGGGAATTTAAAGAATTCAAAAATTCAAAAGAATTCTAAGAAGTCAAAAGAATTCTAAGAATTCAAAGAACTCAAGATAATATAAGGTGAATTCAAGAGAATTCAAGGTAAATTCAAGCGAATTCAATAGAATATAAGAAAATTCAACAAAACTCAAAAAAATTCAAAAGGATTTACAGAATTCATAAGAATCAGTAAAATTTGAAAGAATTCAAGAGGATTAAATGGAAGACAAGAGGATTTAACGGAGTCAAGAGAATTATGAGAATTCAAAAAAAATTTAAGAGACTTCAAAGAATTCAAGTGAGTTCAAGAGAATTCAATAGAATTTAAGAGAATTCTATTGATTTCAAAAGAATTCTATGGGTTTCAAAAGAATTCTATAGATTTAAAGAGAACTGAATAGAATTCATGAGAATTTAAATAATCCAAGAGAGTTTGAAGAATTCGAAAGAATTCAATAGAAATCAAAGAATTCGAAAAGTTTTCAAAGAATTTGAGAAAATTCAAAGAATTCAATAGAATTTAAAGAATGCAGGAAAATTCAAAAAATTCAAGAGAATTCAAGAGAATTCAAAGAATTCAATACAATTCAAAGAATTCTAGAGAATTCAAGAAAATTAAAGGTGAATGCAAGAGAATTCAAGATAATTCAATAGATTTCAAGAGAATTGAACAGAACTCATGATATTTCAAGGGAATTCAATAGGATTTACAGAATTCATAAGAAACAACAAAATTTAAAAGAATTCAAGAGCATTCAAGGATGACAAGAGGATTTAATGGAGTCAAGAAGATTAAGAGAATTCAAAAGAATTCAAGTGAACTGAAGAAACTTCAAAGAATTCAAGTGAGTTCAAAATTATTCAATAGAATTCAGATAATTCAAGAGAAATCAAAGAATTCGAGAGAATTCAAAAGAACTCAATGAATTCAAGATAATTCAAGGTGATTTCAAGAGAATTCAACAGAACTCAAGAAATTTCAAGGGACTTCAATAGGATTTACAGAATTTATTAGAATTAACAGAATTTAAAAGAATTCCAGAGGATTCAAGGAAGATAGGAGGATTTCACGGAGTCAATAGGATTAAGAGAATTCAAAAGAATTCAAGAGAATTTGAGAGACTTTCATGAATTCAAGTGAGTTCAAGAGTTATCAAAATTCAAGAGAATTCAGTAGAATTCAATAAAATTCAAGAGAATTCAATAGAATTCTATCATTAGTTAACCCCTTTGGAATATATTTTTGTTTGGTCTTGAAGAGGTTTCAAAATTGTTTTATTATTATTGTTGTGTAAGTGCATGTATTTCCTTAGCGCCCGATTAGCTTGTCTAGTCTAGTGCCTGGACATGCAACAAACTTACATTTCCAATTAACACTGAATTAATCAAAATGATGCCAATCTGCGATTAGAGGATCTAGTCTGTGCCCGATTAAATCTCCCAAAAATGCCATGCCCTGAACAACGTTTTATTCGGTAGGAGATTCTAGATCATCACGGAAAATCACCGAATTCGGAGTTCTTTTGAGGATTGGCGCTTAAAAGTGTAACGGGCTCCCCTCCAACAGTGTGCCACACGCTTTCATTTTCGCACGAGAATAGTAAATGAAATAATAAATATTGGAGTTACCTGTTGCCTAAGTTTCCACTCGAGTTTCCTTAATATGTAAGGCTTAGTTTTTTACCAGACAAAAGCGAGTAATGGCTCTGTAAAATTCATTATTCAAGCCAGATGTGAGTAGTGTGTATGATTTAAGCGGCCGTGACATTTATCGTACAAATTATTTAACTTCGCTCGCAAGTTTGAGCGCGCCTAGGGCGCGCGTCTGTTGGACATCGCGCTTTGCGCTTGCATATTTATTTTTTTGCACTTGGAATGCTTAAATGGAACTTCATCAAGAACATCTCTTTTAGATCCCAGTATTTATACGCGTCTTCCTATTCTGAATTTTCTACGTAATTAATTATAGTTAAAAATTATGTTGCTCAAAGCTCTGTATAGGCTTTGAGGTACACATTCTCATCATGAAACTTGCGCTATGCGCTCGATTTTTGACCGTCATTTGTAAATGTATATTTATTTTCTGTATTACCTTACAATATAAAACTTCAATCCTTTCTTCAGACAGTCTTCCCTATCTCGCCTTGTTATGCTGAAAATAGGATTTTTGTTTTCATATTATTTTTGATGGATAAAACAAACAATTTCCTTCAAGTCTTTTTTTTTTAATTCTCACGTTTCTCGTGTCTTTTGGCGTAATATTGGAATGTTCGATTTTTGCATATAAATTTCGATAAATAAATTAAAAACCAGGAGTTCTGTCAAAAAATCGTTCATAGAAATGTTAAAGGAATCTTTAAACGCTAAAATTCCTCCAAAAACTTTCCCCCATATTTAGCGTCGTTTGGCTCAAAATTTGAATTTTCGATTTTCCTCATAGTATTTTCGATAAATAAAATCAAAATGACACATCCTATCAGAAAATGAGTAAATGAACTTTTGTAGGACTTTCAAAAGCTATAATAGCTCCTCTAAACTTTTTCTCGTATTTTTCGTCGTTTGGTTCAAAATTTGAATTTTCCCATAGTATTTTCAATGAATAAAATCAAAATGAAAAGTACTTTTAGAAAATGATTGAAATAAATTTTGCAGGACTCTTTGAAAGCTATAATTGCTCTCTACGACTTTTTCCTGTATCTCACGTCGTTTGCCTCAGAATTTCAATTTTCTATTTTTTTCATAGTATTTTCGCTAAATAAAACCGAAATGACCTACTAAAACCTATCAAAAAATAGTGTAAAACAATTTTTTAGGAGCTTGCAAAAGCTATAATTACTGCCTGAGACTTTTTGCCATGTTTTACGTCGTTTGGCGCAAAATTTTAAGTATCGATTTTTTTCGTAGTATTTTCGAAAAGTAAAACCAAAATATCAAGTCTTATAAAAAAATGGCTGAGAGAAAAATTATAGGTCTTTCAAAAAGCTACAATTCTTTTTTGAAACTTTTTTACTTATCTGTCGTTGTTTGGCTTAAAAACGGAATATTCGATTTTTGAATAGCATTTTTGATGGATAAAACCAAAACCATAACCGTTGGTCAAGGAATGCTGGTTAACAAACTCCTTCTTTATTTTAGGGCCTAAAAAAGTGTGCCGAAGCTCAATTTGATCCGTTTATTTTTTCGAGTGTTATCGTGTTTACGGACGGATGGACAGACAGACAGACGCCATCGCCAAAACTTGATTTTCGACTTCAGGGGGTCTCAAAATATGGAGATCTATTGAAAAACTGTGGTGTCAAATTTCGGACAATTCTAATACTTTCTCAATCATAAATTATGAGAATGTAATAACCACTATTTACGAGTGAATCTACTTCGTTCTGGATATGTGAAGAGTGGATGAGTAAGTGACATTTGCCATTGTTACTATTTTCAGGCATACTTGCATAGGAAAATAACCTCTATGGCAAATGTCTCTTACTATAGCGTTTTCCGTTGGACAGAAGATTTGGGGAGTGGTATGGGGATATATGGTGAAAATGTCAAAGAGTGGTGGGGTGGAGATTGACGTTGGTGATGGTGAGGGGTATAAGTAGACGGGCGGAGGGTTGAGGACTATGGAAAGAGGAAAGTAAGATGATGTTATATAGCAACATGTATTCTAGCGTGTGTGTGTGGGCCCCCCCCCCCGGGTATATATAAGTGTTCAAGCGGAGCGGACAACTGATAAAAGTCGAGTGAGGGGTTAGTGGGTCAAAGGTATGTGCGGTATAACAGAAAATAAGTTTGTGAGTGAGAGGTGGGGGGAGTATGGGGTACAGAAGAAGAGAGTGTTAGAAACTTTGAGTGAGGGAGGGAGAAGATGGTATAAAGGAAGTTCTTGACAATTCTAGTATTTTCTGAAATTCTAAAGCATATCGAAACACTTTTTTTAGTTTTATGAAGAGAATGATCGTTTATAGGGGCCGTGCAAGTGTTTTTACGCAGTTTTTGGGAAATTTAGTTTCACTCACCTTTCTATGTAACACATTTTCCTAATTTTTATCAAGCTTTTTCCATCCAACTTTTCATATTTAAACTACAGGAACTCGAGTATCATATTTTAAATGTATGAATATATGAGATTGCGTGTATGTAATTATTTGCTTGTCAACAGACGATAACTCATGAATGCCTGAAGTTTTCATTATCTAACTTGGCATAATTATTACTCTATATGACCGCAAGAAGCCTATTGTTTTTCATCATAATCGGTTTAAATTAATTTTTTTTTGCACTTTTCACTCTCTTGTAAAAATGTGTAAAATGTAAAACTTTTTAGGGACCCGAACGAAATAAAATAGAATAGTTCCTGGGATCGAATTATGCCTTCATATGCTATGCAGTTGATTAAAATATTTACGTCATTACAAACCCCTCTCTACGAGAAAGCAATAAAATTTAAATATTTTAAATAATAAAAAATAGCTACGAAAGCCTTTCTTGTATCGAGGCATGCCGTCTACTTTGTCTAATTTTCAAGATATATTTCAGAGCAATCAAAATGCTCTACTTATGTCGAAAATTACTTTCAAGATGTTCTTTCATCTTCCATATTCCATTCTTTTCTTCTCAGATTCTCATCACATAAACGAGAATGCAATGCAATTTTTATGAACTACATATCTTCACATAAAATTGTCACTGCTCGTTTATCTCCAGTAAAGGGATATGTCTTACACAATCTTCGAAATAATTGCCCAAATAATTATTACCGCATCCTAATCATTATAAATGGAATTCTTCTTTTGTTATTTGTTGAGTATATTTTTTTACTAAAAGTAAAATTATATTGTTCAAAGTAAACATTTCCTTCAATTTGAAAATTAGGTCAACTATTCGGTCTCATATCTGAAGTGTTCACGATTCGTATAGATGGTCAGATTATTATTATTATGAAATCCGTCCCAGACGGAAAAATTATATATAGTTTATATATAGTGTGAAGTATTATATACAATATTCATTTGTATTATACAGAAAATGTATAAAACAAATGAATATTATATATAATACTTTACACTATGTATAAACTATACATAATTTTTCCGCCTGGGTTGCTGATACTACTGACCTCTTTACTAAAATTTTACCTAAAAATTAATGACTTCATGATTTGAATTGTTCTTTGAAGAAAATAAGTGCCTTGCTGCAAATTGAACTCTCAAGCAGCTTATGAACCTGTCAGTGAAGTGTGTGAACTGTGAATAAGAAGTATATTCAACTCATGGGCCAGAGACCAGAGACCAGAGACGAGAGACCAGAGGCCAGAAAGACGTTCTCCATTCTTGACCTCTCGCACCAATCCTCGAGACTTGGAAAGTACCAGAGATAATTTTTACTTTCGATGGAGAACGATGAAAAGCCTCTGCAACCTTCGCACTCAGCGGTTGCTTTGAGTCAAGAAGAGCTTTTCTGGCCCTGGGGCGCATCCGTTTACATCGACATAAATCATGTCCTCAGGAATGATACTAGAGACTGATGAGAACAAGAATTCTAGCTGCATTGCATAATTGTTGTAACTTTAGAGTCTTAAAAATAAATTGACTTCGCATATTTACGACTTTAAATTTATAATTCAAAAATTTTTAATAATTGAAGTTTTCGTCTGATGTCTTCTTCTCCAAGTTAGGAATATTCTTTATCTTTATGCCCATTTTAAAAAGTTTTATTTTTTTCCCGGTATCTTAGAATATTAATGTAGTGAAAGCCATTTCCGGAAAAAACCGGAAAAAGCCTTCACTACATTAATATTTCTATTTTATAATGTTGTACATTTTTTTACAAAACTTGTATACAAAACGATTGCTTTAAGGGAGACACGAGAGAATATTTGAACCATTGCAATTTTTCGTTATCCTGTAATTTAAAACTATTTTTTAATCCTTTATTTTAAATAGAAAAACATCCTTATTATACAATTCTTTGAAATTAACATACAACTTTACAAATCTAGCATATTTTTCGTCACCATGAATATTGAAAGCTCTTGACTTTTAAAATTATCTAACAGATACATGGGGTGTCAAGTTTATCTTCACGTTCATTCTTAGGAGTATAGCAACTAATTATAATCTTAAAATAGTTTAAACACATGTTTTTTTCACAGATTTTGTCTCATCATACATCACCCACTGACGTTGCATCTTGACTACCCTATACCTAGATTATTCGAGATAGTGTAACTCAGAAGTTATATGCATGCGACGAATTTCGTGCACACAATTTATTGCATATAAGCTTACGTAACGTTGTGTTCTCAGATAAGATTTTTTACTTTATCAGCATTGTAAATATATAATGTAACTTAGCGAAATTCAATGACGATTCCAAAAACTTCATTAGAAAAGACCAGCAGTATAAAAAGTTAAATTGCTCAGTCAAGCAGGGTAAACGCAAGGTGGGTACTCAAAACTGAGGTGAACTTTCCGCATTGAATTGCAAATATCTCCAGCGGACTTCGCTAGAGGCAGCATGTTACAGGCCTGTAACCACGGAAAGTTTACCTCAGTTGACTATTATCCTGTTTGAACGATTATATTACCAGAACGCTTCGTATCCCAATTTTTGTTGTATTATCAATCATCACTCAATCGAATAAAATATTTAATAATTATTTCCTTGATTGATTCGTGAACAATATTGAGTGCGTTACTTTTTCAGGGTGGGGTCTAAAATCTAGGAAAAAATTCTAGTAATTTTCCGGTTTTCCCCGGTTCAAATCATTATTGAAAAACTTAAAGTTAGGAAATTTTAATTTCAAACCTTTAACTATTCATAAAAGTGAAAAAAATGTTTAACTATTGAGGCTTCTAATTTGATATACACCGAACTCTCGGTTTCTGTCCAGTTCCGGGGGTTGCCTGCAAATAGCCTTGGCTACAAGTCGGGGGATCCAAACGTAAACAGTCAGGGCCGCCTGAACCATTTCCAATTGGAATGTATAATATTGCGCAATATACTCAACTGAGTACTTGCGCACTGCGGCCCTTCCGAGGCGAGAGTAGCAACCGTTTCTCGCCCTGCGCGCTGAGAAATTGCATGAGCCATCAGTTCTAGGAAGACCGAGACCGGGGGGACAGAATCCGAGAGTTGGATGTACAATTATAAACTTTTTAATTTGAAACCGCTTCATTTTGAAAACAACGTTTAGGATTGCTTATTTTTAATTTTTCAATTCCAAACAGAAAATCGTTATATAATTTATATGCAAATTAAAATATAATATAAAATATATTAGAAAATTGTTTCATTTGAAATGTTTATCTTTGGAATTTCCTTATTATGAAGATTGTAATTTCATATTATTTGATTAGACACATTTTTAAGTTAAAATTGTTCAATTTCAAATACTATTTAGGTTTTCATTTCCGGCATATTTTATCGTCTGACATGGGACCCTTATCTTACCTACCGCCAAAGGGGGACGGCTCCTCAGGGGCCATACTTTCAGAAGCGACGGAGATTACTAAAATCGACGACAACAACCAAGTTACCGGGGTTGAACAAAGTATGACTGGGCTCTTTGTAAATATGAAAAACCGTAACGTTGCCCAGAAATGGAAAGTCCACATAACGCGGCTCTCAAACAACAGCCAAGGCTTCTCACATGGGGTCTCGCATAACGAAACATCATATGGAGTAACTTCTCCTGCTTGTTCTACGGGCAAGAGGAGAAAGGACTCCAAAGGCACTCCCCGAACAGGGAGTCAAAACGGCCGAAGGCTCTGGAAACACAGGGACTTACCTTCGCACAGATGACTTACAACGCTCTGGTGAGAGTTGTTGTTGCATCGGGTTATCCTGAAGCATGTCTAACTCCAAAGGAGCCGTAAAGGTTGAGGTAGAAAGTCTCTAAAGAGATGGACGCATCACCCAGCGAAGGGCGCGCCCCAGATGCGACATCTAAATCAGGTTGAGGGCCATCGTAGTACAGGCTGCAAACATCTGGTCACGGGGCAGGTTGGCAGAGAGGACACCATCTTTTAGGCTCAAGGAGAGACTAAACCTAAGATCCATGGGATGGAGTGTCTTCACAAGTACCACTGAGCGACTGAACTGATTTCCGGTAACCCCCTAAATCCGAAGGTCATTCTGAGGTGCCTTAGCTTCCTGAATTCCACCCTACGTACCTACTTTTTGAGGGTATACTTCAATAGACAGGGAACCAGACTGAAGTGGACGGGCTGGATTCTAGCTGTAGGTCTCCCCAAAGCATCCAGGTGATCCAAAAGGGCCCCGTAAGGGGCCCACAAGCGTCCGGAGATGCCCCAAATTAGTCTACCAAAGGCTAAAACGGGAGTCTCGATGATGCAGATAAATTTGCTCCAAGCAAAGGCACCTCAGCGCTTCTAACCAGACGTATCGCAGTAGTGCAGAGAGGCATTGCCCTAATCCAAGAGTTATACAGGAAAAGGAGAAGTGGTTTAGGAGGACTGGGCTCCATATACAAGGGGCCACGCGAGGGTACGCATAACCGTCAAGGGTATGGATGCGATTTTGGTTTCTAAGCTCTGTTCTAGGGACCTCACCGACATTATGGTGAGACTCAGGGGCAGAAGGAGAACAGTAAGCTGGAAAATCTCTGACGAGGAGTCTCTCTCGTCCCACGGAAGTATATCATTTTCCAGTTAGCCAGTTCCAGTTAGGAACACACTTTTGGACTCATACAAAGACGAACTCAAAGGTAGGCTCGTGGAATTTCCCACAAGCTACGGTACCATAGATGAGTTAGAGCACGCCGCGGATTTCCTGCGAAGGGCTCCGATTATAACATATGAGAACAATTGCCCAACAAGTACAATTAAATTTAGGAAACGAGCAGAGTGGTGGAACACCCACATGGAGAAACTCCGTAAAAGACTAGTGTTGTATAACAGGGCAAACAGAACTAAATTACCTTTAGACTGAGAAATTTATGAGAAGGCTCACTGTGAATACAATAAAAACAAAAGAACCTACAAACAGGAAGACTGGAGGGACTTCTGCGAGGAGTCTAAGAATATTTCGGATACAGCGAGGCTTCACAAGATCGTGGCAAAAAATGCGGAGGCTCGCCTCGGGCTAGAAGAGGGAGAAGGCCGACTAGAATTTCGGCGCCAAGTTCGTTGATATGAAGAAGGTGTAATGATCTGTTGGGTCCTTTTTCCCCATTAAATCACCGGCTTTTTTTACCCAGTGCTCTCACAAAAAGGCATGCATTTCCTCGCCCCCATTGATAAAACTATATAGCGCAAGCACTGCACTTAAAAACGTGCTGTGGCATGGAAGAAGCCGGGAAGGAGGGCTACACTGCTGCTAAAGATTTCCGGCGGATCAGTTGAACGTCCTTAATTTTGAAGACGCTAGAGGAACTGGTCGAGAGATATATCAGGGATAAGGTGCTTTTAGCCCCTCCTTTGTAGAAACAGCGCTCCATGCTGCAGTGGCAAAGTGGAGCAGCAGCTTGAACAAGGAAGGTATGCTGTAGGCACTTTTTGGACATAGGTGGTGCTTTCAGCAACCCCCCTCTAGGAGTAATCTGCTGGGAGCCTTCAGAGTGTATCGTGCCAGAACAGCTTGTGAGCTGGACAGGAAGCATGCTACGCTGGAGGAGACTCGAAATCATATGGGATTAAAGCCTAGTCAGGGGAATACCGTCTGGGGGATGCTCGCAGTGGGATGACCTCCTTCTGTGGTGCATTGTAGTGGACGGCCTTCTTCGTACGCTATATAAGGAAGGGTGTTATACCCAAGGATACGCGGATTATTTTGTAATCTTTATCAGGGGGGGGGGGGGCATATGAAAACCGTGATAGGTCTTACAAGGTCAGCGCTGCGCATCGTTGAGCCCTGGTGTGACAGCTGAGGGCTCTTGGGCGAAGCATCTGGAGATACAATGCAGAAAGTTTGTCATGACATTTTGGATGTGCAGAAGGATCCTACAAGTGGCCCTTGTCTACTGGCCACGAGTGAAACTTGAAATGATGCAGGATAGGCTGCGACGATTATAAAGGAGCGTTTAGGGGCATGATGGAAGTAATCAGGACTACGGCCACAGCGACGATAGGATACATGCTCTGTGAAGAGCGCCTACACTTTGCGAGAACCGCCGGGGCGGCTCAAGCGATGGGCCACCTGCCTGGTAAGAGCAAATAGATGGACTTGGGTGACTGAACACTTCCAAGAGCCAACAGTACACTGATAATTTTAGAAATGAGGCAAGAAAGAATAATAAAATGCTTCCACTTCACCAAGACTTTCCGCGTCTGCATCCCAAGCAGGGATATGTGGAAAGAGAGATAGAGGGAAGAGGAGAGGGTCAGGCTCAGGAATCTATGACATCACAGGGACGAGGGGGCTAGGGATTCAACTTAGGCAGCATGCCACCGTCTTTCAGGCGGAGGTTCTGGCCGTCCTTCGCTGCGCTGAGACATTAATAGAGGCAAATGCTGCTGGTAGGCAGATAGCAATCTGCTCGGCTAGGAAAGTGACATTAACTGCAGTTCAAAAACCAGATATAACATCAGAGCTGGTTTGGGAAATCAAAAGGGCATGAAACCAACTTGCAGAAAAGAACAACGTCACCCTCATATAGGGGTTCTTTGTCACACAGGGATCAAGGGCAGCGAAAAAGCGGACCAGCTAGCGAAAAGCGGCAAGGATGATAAAACACCCTTGCATATCTTATACCAGTGCCCGATATTAGCTGTGCTTAGGCAACAAACCCTTGGGGCCAATTTAATGGAACCCGATGAAATTATAACGCAATTAGTGGTTGACATCCTGGGATTCACCAAGAGATCTATAACCAACTACTTGAACGGCAGGGAGGCCCCTGTCGGGGCTCCCCGTCCGCTTATAAACTAACTAACTTCCTGTGGACAAAATCAGGTTAGATATTCCTCTCTCCGAAAGTGAAAATTATAAAAGTATGCCGGAAGAGAAAGTTAAAATCCATCAAAATATGCTGGAAGAGAAAATTTTAAAACTGGAAAAATATGCCGGAAACGGGAAAACAATACACAACGTTTCATTTAACATTGAACTCAAAACTATGCACCTACATTTTTTAAATTCTTGAATTGGAAATAAACGATTAGATATAAAGAGTTTTTTCTTTAAGTTTTACATTAGTTGAGTGATACGAATCATCGTTTAAAATTTGACAATTTTAAAATAAAAATGGTGTGATTAAGGGCTTGTACCAGAGTGTTGAAAAATGTAAATATTTTGATAAAATTTTGGGGAATGGTTCAAAATATATAAAGGCATGTCTATCTGGCTGATTTGAATCTTTATTTTTTTTAAGTAGTTTAATTTTGTTCATTTTTAACTTGTAGTGTAACTGAGAACAGGGCTTCAGTGTCCTAGTTAAAATCCAATTCATAAAAGTGCATAATTCAAATTAAATAAAAAATCAAATGGGTGATACAGACGTGCCCTTATATATTTCAAACCATTTTTTTAAATTTCATCACAATATTTATATTTTTTAAATTATAAAGCACATGTGTGGGGGAAATCGGCGCACCCTTAATTGAGGGGCTGATAGCAAAAGCGGAGTAGAAAGATTGTCGGAGCAAAAACGAGTTAAGAACGATGCGGGCAAAAACGAGTTAAAAAGAAACAATAATAACGAAGATTGTATCGTATATTATAATATAATGATATAATAGTACGGTAGATTATATCATAATCTATCATTGCATTACACTTTTATGTTATAATATACGATACAATCTTCGTTATTCTTGTTTCTTTTTAACTCGTTTTTGCCCGCATTGTTCTTAACTCGTTTTTGATCCGACGACTTTTCTACTCCGCTTTTGCCATCAGCACCTTAATTATACATTTAAAACGCGATATTGCTTCTTCTTGGGTTTTCAATTAAAGTTTTATCATTGTTAGTAGCGAGCCTCTATATTTTTTACCTAAAAGAAACAAATACCACATTCAGAGTTTACGGTATCCTATACAGAAACCGTTTAAAGTTAAGTTACTTGAATTTAAATAATCAGAAATCAATAATTATCAAGTTTGTGCCTTATAATGTTCAAAATTCAACCAATTGAATTATAATTGTAAAATCAATACTTACGAAATGGTATAATCGTAATCATAGCGTTCAAACTTGAAAATTTAGTACTCTGAAATTTCAACTAATTCTTAAGTATATAAAGTTTTGAAGGTTTCAATTTGAAATTGTTTAATTTTAAACACTGTATTCAATTGTTTTCTTATAGCCTTCCCCGAAATTATTTATAAAGCTTCAATCAAAAGTTATTTCATTTAAAACACTTTAAAATTAGGTATAATTATGTAATTATGAAAGATTTTGACTTAAAATTTAATTTAAAAATACTTAAATTTGAATTTATGTTTGGAATCAATAGGTGAACTGTAAATTTTAATCGTTATTTGATTTTGGAAGTTTTTAACTAAAAATTGTTCTATTTGAAATGCCTACACTGTAAAAAGAGTTATGTTGAAAATCACATTTAATCGTAATTTAACCTATCGGACTTTCAGACCTTGACTGTGAATAAAGTAGTAAATTAATGAGACGTCAATAGAAACTAACATTATGCTATAATTAAATTGAAATGAACATTGTGATAGAACCATGACCGCGGTACTTTAACAGTCGATGTGTAAAATTGCAGCGTATTACCCTGGAAACTATTTGACCTATATAATACGTCGTAAAGCACATAGAGCATTGCATTTATATGAGACTGTTAACTTACAAATAAGAGCGTATTTACCATTTTTCTGTGTGATTCAAATTGACAGAATGTAGAAGTGCTTGATAGCGAGCAAAAATACATGCAGTATGTTATTGCCACTTATGGAGACGCGTTTCGAGTCTGAACGACTAATCGCGGAAATCTTGAAGTCGCGAGCAGTCGAGCGACCAGCAGCAAGCAGGCAAGCAAGCACCTAGGCCGGCAAACAAAAGACGTGTTATTGTGACATTTTTCACGTTGGGTTTCACGATATTTATAAAAGAATGGAAAGTTTTTTTAAGTTTTGGTTCGAGCTATATTTTTAAATCATTGCAGAACACAAGATTTGTGCTCCATAAAATAATGTTTAGACTTCCATTCTACTGAATTGTATTACAATTATTGTATTTTTAAAAGTTTGGTTCGAGCTATTTGCGAAACTTTATTCTCCTTTTTTAACTTTCACAAATTACAAAAATCATTAAGGGGGGAGAAAGAGTTTCGATATTAATCTAATCTAACTTTGTTCCTTGTATTTTTCATGATCTAGAAACTTCCACGCTCTTTACAATAATGCAAATTCCTAAAACTGTTTTATATAATTACATTTTCTACATTTAACAACTATTTTGTTGATTTAAAAGAACTGCTACATTTCTATGGAACCAATTTTCTTTTTTTAATCAACGGACCATTTTCTTAATTTTTATTTAGTTGAAGAAAAAAACAATTTTCTTGATTCAACAAAATTTTCTTCCGGCATCAAAAGAATAAAGAATTAACTTGTTATAATTATATTCAGGAAGTTTCTTTACCGACTTATGGACAATTTCCGTTTCTCTTGTCAATTTACAAGCACAACGTTTTTCCAGGCCCGTGGCTGTCAATTTACACACAGTGTGTTTTTTTTCAGTGGCGTTCGTTTTTTTACGCATGCGTCTGGTTCATTCACGTAGACGCTTGTAAATTTACTACGAATTATATGGGTCAATTAGTTTCCAACGTAGTACGATGTAAAATAGCACAGAATTTTTTTACAGTGTATGATTTAAAATTGCCCACAAAACCAGAAACTAGTTTACATTTTTGAAATTTGAAAATCAGAATAAAGAATAAAAACATTATAAATTAGAATTTTCAAATATAAATCTTCAAAGTTTGAGGTCTTAACCCTATGAGAACCAGGCTCATTTTCAGACCAGAAAACCATTTTTATCAACTGGCATATATATGTTTTCATATCTGAATACTTTTAATAGAAAATTAATAATTTATAAAATTCTGTTTTTAAGTTTGACTATTGAGTAAATCGTGTCACAAGCAATTTTTTAGGTCTATGAAATCTCAGAAATATTTTTACGCATCTTGCACTGTTTAACCGGAAAATCGAATGCTTTTATTTTCATTAACATTTTTCACGATTAAAACTAAAACTCTGCGTCTTATCATGCGTTATTACTACTATTTTTAGTAATTTTTCTCTCAAATTTTACGAATAAAATTAAGAAACAATATTAGGATTATCCAATTAGGCATTGCAAACTAGTTGATTACAAATTTCTTAATGTTAAACAATTGAAAATTTCAAACTCAAAGTTTCGAAGCTTTATAAATTTGATGTGCCTTTGAATGTGCGATTTCAAATTGGAACATTACAAATCTAAAATAATTTGAAGTCGAACTCATTCAAAATTGCATAGTCAATCAATCAAAAAATAAACTCAGCACTTTCATTTCGCCGTTTTTCTCGGCCACAAAAATTGGAGGAAAAACGACAATTATTTTGTTAAAACGATTTAAAGAGTTGAAAAAGTGCAACCCTGTGTAAGACCCTCAAAATATATTTCCTCTTATCAATTAATTGTATAATTTTGATTAAAATATGTAGTCGATCAGAATACTAAATAAATAACATCAAAAAAATTCGAAATTCTTATCGGATGCTTGCATGAATCAAGTCTCGCGATAAGGATTCGTTTGAAAACATTTCATTGGACTGCAGGTGCTTGAGTTCGATGTATCGAGACGACCCTGAAAGAGAATTGACCGACTTTCGTCTATTACCGGCACTCCTAAAAATAATCGTCAATTCCTTTCAATGGGTAAGATCAGCGTTTACGTTCGTATGCGTCTGCAATTAAATGCCTCTTAATTAGGGCACCGATGTCAGAACTTCTGTATAACGTGGAAAAATGCGCACATGTGCGTGTCCAACTGTGTCGGTAAAGTATGATAAGAGAAACGACTTATTTGATGCTCTTCTTATACGATTTTACAATTGATTATTTCTCATTGCATAATTAACACATAATTCCGCATTATACGAATAATAAGGGGCACTCGTTAAATCACTGCTCTATTAAAAGTTGCGTACTATCATTTAAAAAAAATGTTATTGACTCATTATGTGTCGGTGGAATTGTATCAGTAAACAATGAGTCATTCACTGAGTAGGAAATAAATTATTCTAACTTTTATTTGGATACATTAGCATGAAATAGTTTTGGTGAATTCTGTCATTTAGCCAACTACATAGTTAAGACAACCATTCGGTTTCTTGTTCTTATTATTTGTCCTATTTCTGTGAACTGGAAAAGATGAATAAGAATGAAAAATTATTGATTAAATTAGTGTAATTATAGACAGCACGTGAATGAAGTGATTAATTGCACCCGATTGATAGGTTGGACTATCAATCGGCATTTATCACACGATCGGTAAAACCGCACTAGACGGTGTGAGCGTCTCTTGACAATAATTAAGCACTTTTAATTGGGACACGAGACTCAACTAGCTTCTTAAAGAGTAAGCCTAGCATACCTTGCATTTATGGTTGTATCGAGTACATGCAAGATCTAAGAGTAAGAGTAAGACGAACGTGACGGAGCATGAGCAAACTCCACTCCACATGGAGTGTTCATAAAGGCTTTAAAATACGAGTTTGTATACATGAGGCACACACACGGGGTGTAAACATAGCAGTACGAAAGATATGCCGCAGGTAGCTGCGTAATAAGCAAACAATTGGTATTGTCGTTATCGCGGAAAACGAAACGCTAGACATACAATAGTAAAACACCTTCCCAAGAAGTGCCCTACATCAGAAGAATTTTATCATCTAATTCAAGCGATTAAACCTGCGATATGGACTATTGTTCATGCATTATGTATTTATTATCTTCAATTTTACTTTTTTATCTAAGATTTCGATTTTTTTTAAATTGTTAATATTTTTATTATTATTATAAAAGAAAGGAAACTCATTTTTTTCTCAGGCTTAAGATGGTTGCAGCCCAATATGTCGAAGAAATTTTCGTTATTATTTTATTATTTACAAAAAAATGAGAATGTTCATTTTTTTATCAGGCTTTAGATGTTTATAGCCCAATATGTCAGAGACATTATTGTTAGAGTGGGATGATTGAATAGTTT
>CAKNYM010052602.1:430006-456823 GCA_932195095.1 Andricus curvator
AAAGATGAGGATTGTCTGTACTCTGCTCTTATCCTTGGCCGGTATCCTAAATCTTATTGGTAAATATACTAATATAATATATTTAATCTGCACGGAGCAATTTTACACGTACCCAACTGTGCTGGGTCTTATCGAAGCATGTGCACATATGCTATCCTGCCAACTCTGCAGGTTTACTTATATTCAAAGGGGAATGGCTTAATGGTATATATATCACACAGCACTGACAGTTCATTATTAATTAATATCGAGCGATTTCATTTTTGCGAACATTTTTAAAGTTCAATAAATCTAGGAAGTTACGTTCTTGCGATATAAACAGATTTATTAAGAATAATTATACGATCAAACGAACTTACCTTAGTGAAGTTCGATCGTAATTTCACGATGTGTCTTGTCCGAATAGATCACTTGTAGTAGCGCCAGCTGCTCGGTTACGACCATAAATTTTAAAGAATAACAAATTTGAGAAATTCATATTTTGCCGTCATACGGAGGCTCCCCCGTTACCATGCCCCGATCTTCATTAATTTTAAAGACGAAATATCGCCGGAATCAAATAGATTACGTATGGGAAAAATGCAACCCAAAAAAGAAAAGGGGGAAGGGAAAATAACTCAAGAAAAAAAAAATTTTGATTTCAAAAACACTGAACAGTGCGTTTATTGGTAAGCTTTAAGATATAACGATCTTTAGAATTGAACGAAAAAATAGAACACAGAAAAAACTGATCGCAATCGTATAAGTATGGGAAAGAAAAATACAAAACTAAATTTCTTAGCGTAAAAAGAATCATATCGCCTTTAGCTTAAAACCTTTTGAGCGAAATTTCTTTATTCTAAAACTGGGCGATTGTTGAATAAGGCAAAGACCTTTGACGAGTCGGACCAACACACGCCGTCTTTCGAATGACAACGAGGGAAACGCCGTTGCTTAAAGCCGCAGATGTAGCGGCATGTTTAGTGCTGCAAGACGTGAAAACTTTGGTGTCTATCCCGCTTTTCAAGAGGATAGTCCTTATCCATCTACTAAAAGTCTGGGAAAAGCAGGGCTCATGAGTCTTTCTCAAGGAGATTAATATTTGATCTGTATCATCTGGTCTTATTTTGGACGTTCTCTCGATGTAGTTCAAAAGCGTCGAAGCAATTCATAGAGCTGGTTGGTCTTTGAAAAAAGGTAGAGTCAATCAGGGCTGCTTTCTGTTAACGCCTGAAGTTTTGACTCTGTCAGTTATTTTAATGTGAATAGCGTCCTCTTGTTGTAAAATGTTACTCAACTTCATCAATGTCATTGTTTATTGTCTTTAAGCTGTTGCAAGGGCCAATAATGTGATCAGCTTGAAGGAAAGATCTTTGAGCGAAGTTTTGTTGCTAGGATAAAGCAATTTTAAATGGTTAAGTACTGGGGTTGGGTCCCATGTGAAATCATATCGTGGACTCTGAGGCTGTAAATTGGACGCGCTCTTGCCAAATCGTTTAATTATGGGATCTTTCCCTTCATCTCGGTTGACAATTACTCGATAGCAGATCGATACGAGTTGAGTGTCCCATATGCATTTAGTCCTTCCAACGAGAGGGTAAGAAAATCCAGTAGCGACGATGTTGGGGGTTCGAAGGGCGAAATTTCCTTCTTCAGGCACAATTCCCACCACAGCCTAATTGGCCTCGCGTATTGCTTCAAAGCCGCGGGAGCGAGAGACGCCAAGATAACCCGCAAGGATGGAGTGGAGATTCCCTCTATTGCAAAGGTGTATGTTTGCCCGATAGTTTGGCTACAACCAGGATAAGGCTTCTCCACAGGGGATGGAATTCGCTAAAAGGAGAAGAGAGCAAATTTTTATTTGGCCCGAGAATAATTGGTTCTAATGTTCGCAATTGGTTGAATAAGGGGAACCACGGTTGAGAAGCCCAAAACGGGAGAACTACAACACCTTCTGCTTTTTCAACCTTTATCTTTTTAAGGTTCTCAGGGCTAACGTAAAAGGAGAAAAAGCATACAAGTTTTCGTTTTCCCAAAAGCGTTTAAACGCGTCGACACTCTCACCTTCTGGATCTAGAAACCATGAAATAAAACGAGATAATTTCGCATTAATATTTTTGGCAAAAAGGTCGAAGTCGAAGTCTCCAAAAATACTGTTGATCTTCCTGAAAGCGTCCGGGGAAAGAGTCTACTCTGTTGCAGCTGTGAGATAATCCTCGATTCTCTATCAGCTTCAACATTGTCAGCTGATCTGATGTATGACGCTGAAATCCATAAATCCTGTTGCTCGCACCACTTCCAAATCTCGTTAGCCAGGTTAGCAAGCTCAGGGATACCGCCCATCTTGTTGATATAGCTCAAGGCTGTCGTATTGTCCATTCTCAACAAGATTTCGCACGACCTAGAATTCACTGCAAAATATTTTAGAGCGTTGAAGTCAGCTGTAAGCTCTAAAAAATGTATGCTTTCGCCTTTTTGGTCGACACTACACTGGCCTCGTGTCGATCTTCTTTCACAAAAAGCGCCTCAGCCTGTCTTGGAAGCATCTGAAAAAATCTCGGAAGAATATTTTTCGTCTCTGATTGGGTTACAGATTGAAGGATCAGTTATATTCTTGATCCACCAATTTAGGTCTTCATGGAATTCCGTGGGTAAATGTGGAGACGCATCAAAGTCGTCTTTATTGGCTTTGAGGGCTAAGAACTTGCATCTTGGACAGTATTTCATGGCTGGGCACGCTGAAACTAAAATTCCAATAAGATAAGCCAGATCTCTGATTTTGTAACAGCGCTTTTTTCCGAATAAACGGGCCAATTTGATAATTCTTTGTCTCTTTTCATCTGGCAGACGCGTGGTAAAACTTCTCGAATCCAATACGAAACCTAAAGATTTTTTTGATTGAACTGGAACCAAGAGAGATTTTTTAACGTTGATAATAAACTCAAGGGACTCTAGCAACGACTTAGTCTCATCCACATTTTTTGCTAATTCATTTCTCGAATCTCCGAGTCACTGGTTTAAAGATTTTGGTGAAAATGAATGGGGCCGAACACAACGCAAAGGGAAGGACTTTCAGCTCGTAGAGTTGTTGCTGAAATTGAAAACGAAGGTACTTTCTGTGGTTCGGGTGCACTGGTACTAGGAAATAAGCGTCCTCTAGATTTATCGCAGCTAGGAAACAACATGGAGACATAAGGCGAATTACGGTTTTCCAATGTTCCAATTTAAAATGATTTGTTACGAAAAACTGATTAAGTCTCTTTGGATTCAAAATGAATCTTATTTCTCCATTAAATCTGTCAACTAAGAAAAAGAAAGGAAGGAATTGATCTTTGCAAGGTTTAACCTTTGCAATAGCCCTTTTTTTCAAATACTTATCAATCTGCTGTAAACAATGTTTTTGGTTAGAGAGTGATAATGTCCTTTTACAGCTTGAAGAACGAGCGCATTTGTGGTGATATTCTGCCACAAGGGGAGAAAATATTTTAATCTTCCTGATACACTTACGTTTAACGACGATGGTATTGATTCTGCTTGCTTCTGTAACTTTTGTCGCTGCTGTCGTTTCGATTCCAAGATTTCGCTGCCCCAGTCCTCTGAGTCAATGTTGTATAATTCTCCTTAACTGGGGCCCAGAAGTTTAAATCCCTCGTGGCGTCTGATATGGGCTGAGAATAGGATCCTTTGAACTTATTGTTACGTTTCTTCAGTGTATATGTGTCTTGAGACAGCATCTCTTTGCCGGCCTTCTCCGACGCTTTGGCTGCTCTCAATCTGTCGCCGAAATCTTCACCCAGGAGGAAGCTGTCCGAGACGCTCTCCTCTATTAGAGTCTTCGCCGCATCAGACATATTTCTGCCCTGGGCCACGAAATATTTTCTGGTTTTTGATGTACAAAAAAAGGCGTCAGCGCATAAACGTCCTGCGTCTCCAACTAAATTGATCACGTGACTGACGTCCAAGACCAAGGCGCCAAACTCGTTCTTCTTTCCTGACATTAGCTCCGACAAAGCCAGACCAATGGCGCTCGAACTTGACGCAATATGTTCTTGGCTAATTTTTGGTACTGGTCTTTCCTTGTTGAAGAGGTTCCCAAGATTGCTTGGATTTCTGGATTCAGAATTGGCGCCGAGAGCAAAAGACAATTAGATGGCGTTGGGTATTTCTTGAAAAGTTCTTCTTTCGTCTCCTTTCACATCACTTTTTGCACAATGATTGCCCATTGTTTTGCTAAAAACGAACGCAAAGGTGGACCTTCCACCTCTTGGTCCGGAACATCGCCCAAGAGATCCACGATTTCGGGGTCAACAAGATCTTCTTTAATCTTTTCCGGCTCGTCAGCCAATTTTTCTATTGTTTCCGGGAACTTACGTGTTTGAGAAGATTCTTTTAAGGGCGACTGCTCAGAGGCACACATTTTGACTCTCGGTGAGCGAGATCGAGACCTTTCGGAACTCGAATAATCGGCGATCTGACGTCCCTCTCGGGGAACGCTCTGCGTGTCTGGTGCATCCTGAACCTCTTGATTCAACGGAGGCATAACTCCGCTCACGACGACGATGACGATCTAGCGAATACTTACGATAGCGATGTTCTCTTCCGCTCGAGATCCCTTGATATTCCGTTGAAAAATCGCGCCTACATTTTCTATGGTGAGAATTCTCCTTCATTGAACCGGAAATTGAACTGGAGTGATGCGATTCCGAACTTCTATGACGCGACGTGAGCAATTTGAGGCTAGTTTCGGCACGCGCGTATGGTTCTGGTAAAACTTGCATTTGAGCAAGTAACTGAGCTTTTGTCGGTGAACTCGATTGTTCAACGACCTTTTGGGATGGCGATTCGGCCATTCTTGAAGAATCGCGAACACGAATTAATAAAAGTTTTAGAAAAAACGATAAGGCGTTCTGATCATAACCGCACAACAAAAACGAATGAAGATCGGGGCATGGTAACGGGGGAGCCTCCGTATGACGGCAAAATATGAATTTCTTAAATTTTTTTTCTTTAAAATTTGTGGTCATAACCGAGCAGCTGGCGCTACTACAAGTGATCTTGAGGACACGACACTTAAGTATAATCTTACACGAATGTGAAAAAATTAAAATAGAAAAATACTATAGTTAGAACATTGGAAAGAGTTGGATATAATGTTTCACAGAGAATTTTGGAGATTAAATAAAAATTACGAAGTACATTTATACGGATAGAAGCGTATGATTTTTTGTCTATCATATTTATTTATTGACAATTAAAATACAATAATTGGTACGTACGTTTGAGAATGAAGCATGTTTCCTTGTGAGAAAATTTATGTATATACTTCTATAGGCATGTGTAATGAGTTTTTCGTTATGAATTAACGGTGATTAGTTTGTTGTTCTTCCGAAGTCTTAAATTAAATTTTAAATAATCGGTGGTTGAAAAATGAATAAATGTTACATCAATCATGGGCTAAACATTGTGCTCCTCGTTTTTTTGACATTTTTCAAAATTATTTATCGCTGTTGTGGAATATTATTTATGAAAATTCTTTAAAGCATCTATTTTACTACGAAACTATTGCAGATAGAAAATTGCTGTAAGAATAATTGACATCTTCTTGAGTACATGGTTGCATTTGATTTTGTTCAAATTATTGCTTATAACAATTTCTAACTGACCAAAAAATTTGTTTCGAAAACCATTACTGTTTAAAGAAATGGGTCCTCCCACCCCTTCGCCAATTTTTGACTTTAAGTACTACAAAAATGTTTTTTTAATTCTTCGGACCATTAAGTTTAAGGACTTTATTGTAAAGTTAGATCAAAATTGTCTTTACAATATAACAAATTCATTACACCTTGACGTATTGGAAAAAACGTTATCTTTAATTAACAAATTCATAGCTTTTAAACTGTTAGCCACAGCGTATTTCATGGCAGCTCATTTTGAATATTATTTTATTCTTTAAAAATCATTTCTCAAATATTTGTATGTATTTCTCCAATTAAAGCACCAAGACACAACAAGGGTCTTGACAAAATGTATCAGTTGTTTGTTAATAACACAAATTCCATAATACTTGTAAACCGAAGGTTTTCAGAATTTCATTAGGACGTCCTTACGAAAAAATACTGCCAACGATTTGTTCTAGCAGAAATCCTAATATGAATGTACTAAATTGCATTCTCTTGGATTTGTATTGAATGCACCTTTTGTTCACTGAACTCTAGAATTTAGTTGAAATTACTTGATGCAATGTTGAAATCTCTTAACCCGACCATGCGTTCTATTGAATTTGGTGTTGTCAATATTAAAATAAATTTCAAAAATTTTATTTTAATATAACTGAATCTAGAAACATAAAAATAGGTAATTAAAAAAATGAAGGTTTTGGCTAAAAACCTAGGGAATTCGCTAAACGCTGGCGTTCAGGAAAAACTTCCATTTGGGTATTACATTTTCTCTACAACCCTGGCTTATTCAGGAATTTAGAACACTTTGAGGTCGGTCATTTCTCTACATTCGTAGAGCAATAAAGGTATTTTAGGAAAATCTCAGATTCTTTTAATTAAAAAGGAATTAAGGAATTAATTAAGAAGAAGGAAAAGATTTTTTTTATAATTCATTTAGAGTTTAGTATTAAAATACATTAAACTAGCATAATTTAAAATATTTGTTAAGAAGTGATTTGTAATCGCTAAACAATTAATAACATTGCTTGAATACACAATTTTTATTAAATATTTTGAAATAATTTTGTAAGCAACAATATTTTCTTCTAGAAAGTATACTTTGTGCCAAGACCGGTCATTTTTTCTTTGTATAGGAGCTGTACTTTGAATTTTCAAAACCTTGTTTACAAGCAATGTTGAATGGGATTTCGGAATTCTCGACTACAGAATTTCAAGTATCAAGCACAAAAAGGTTTTTGGCGATTTTTAAGTTTCTTTCTAAACGTTTTTTACTTGAAAATAAAATTTTGGCAGTTTTTATTGAACCTGCAGTTTCTTTTAATTAAATAAACAGACATGAATTATTGTTTGCAACAGGAAGCACTTTTGTGGCTAAATATACTTTCAAGAAGAAAGGATTTTTGCTTATAAAATTAATTAAAACGATTTTTAATAACAATTATTTAATCTAACAATTTTATTCTTTTTTCTAATTGTACTAATTTAATGTATTTTAATTTTTAACTCTGAATGAAGTATAAAACAAAATGAAGGCTAATTCTATGCTCAAATTGGAGATTTTTTTAAATATATCAATAACGGTCTAGGAATTTAGAGAAATGACCTGAAAGTGTTATAAACGTCTGAAAGAATCAGAGATTTACAGAAAAGGTACCTGAATATACCTAAATACCTGAATGGAAGAGTTTCCTAAACACCCGCGTTTCGCTGATTCCGTAGGTTTTTATCCAAACTCCTAAATTTCCTGAATACCTACGACATTATATATATATATATATATATATGTATATATATGTATATATATATATATGTATGTATATATATATATATATGCATAAAAATGCTAATAATAATAACCGCTTTACTTCCAGACTTTCACTTTCACCAAAAATTGTACAAAAAGGATGGGAAATGTGATTGTTTGTTTTTCTAATACAAAGTAGTTTGAGGTCAGTAGAATGTAATGAATTGAATTCTTATGTTAAAATGATTCACTACTTTTTGCATGTATCAAGCATCACTTCTTTGATATTGAATTAAAGTATAATTAATATACGATAGAGTCATATATATTATATACATATGAATAAACAAGAGGAAAAAATAAGGTAATCATCTGATAACGGTTCTGAGTAATTATAATTCCAGCCATTATCATTAACGCTTCGATTCTTCATTTTTAATTTTAAAACCACATCAGTCATATGCAAGATAATAATAAACTAAATATGTACTTAATTGTAAAGAAATATAAATCAAAAGAAATAAGTAGTATGTACAACAATTTGATCAGATAGGTACACTGTATTCTTACGTGAAAGTATAGAATTTGTAAATCAAAATAGGATTCGTATTTTGAATAAAAATTTGTTACAAATTTAATAAATAAGAACATTTCTGAATTGATCTAAGTTTGCTTTTTCAAATTATATTTTATCACTGGTTTTGGCATTAAAACAAGAATTGTATGAAGCGAGTTAATTTGGTTTTGAATTTCGAAGTGTCTCGCCGTCCTGAAATTCGGGATGAGTAGTCAAATATTTTCAATAAGCTAGGATAGTCGTCCCGAAATTTCTGAACGACTAGACTAGTCCATTCGCTTTTTCAGCGCCCCCCAATTTTTTTAAGGCAACTAGACCTTTTTAGGCACTACCACTCAAATTGAATAAGGTTGGTTCCACGCAAGCGCACAATTCAAAAAGTATCAAAATTTGTTTTCGTAATATAAGATTAAACGGAACGTTATCATTATGGTTATGGGTCAAGAAATTCAACCCCGTAACGGACTCGAAAAGATTGCAACAATTTTTGCATTTATTTAAACAATTCGGCTAGATGCGTTCAGCGAAAATATTAGGTTTTGAAAACGGAAGATTCTCAAGCTAATTCATGGCAATTTGAAAAAATAATTTTTTCGGGAATTACTGATGACATATTTAACACGTATGATGTAAAATTAAAAATGGTAGAAGGAAATCAACGTATTCCGAAGATTTTTCTGAGAAATAGTTCTTAATTTTTTCAATGAAAATTTGAACGCTTTGAAATATGAAGAGAGAACATCTTCGCTCAAGATCTGACACCGCCTAATCCCATATATACTTTTGTATGGGATTAGGCGGTTGCAGAACTTAAGCGACGACATAAAATATCATACAAAGCAGCAGAAAAAATTAAAAAATTAGGATTTCCGCAACATTCGTCATAATTAGAACTATAATAAGTTATGTTTTTAAATAAAGCTGCTTAAGAGTACTGCAGCTATATAACACTCTTAAAAGTATTGAGATCTTCAGTTTTGTTTATCAAAAGGGTGTCGAGAATACATCAGTATGCAAAGCAAATCGGATATGTGAAATTTCTAACTAAATAACTAATAACTAACAAGCGAAGCAGACAGCTTGTACTCCTACATGTTTAATAAATGATATAATTTATAGATATAGTACTCTTTTGAGTATCATTATCTATACACAATAGCAGTGAATGAGTCAGCAGGCTCTTAGGACGATAGAAATTGATGAAAGTAAAAAGCATAGAAAAAGTGCCAGACCGTGACGCACAAATCTGAGGACAAAATTCAACAAGGATTATAAAATTTTTATATTTTTTTAAGATCAAGCTTTTGATTTTATTAAAGATAATAAATTGGACAATATCAAGACATAAAAAGTAATCATACCCTCATATCAATAGGATATACTGGGATATCCCATTCGATCCCATTTATTTTTCAGGTTGTCCCAGGGATATTACAGACATATCCCAAGAAGGCATATGCAAATTTTAATACCCTACTTGGGACATTTTAATATCCCAGAAATGTTCCATAGATATCCTGGATACCTTGGGGATTTCCCAATTTCCGCCTTGCAGCATATCCGATGGGTTATCCCTGGTATATCCCTGGGATAATCTGGGAGATAAATGGGATCGAATGGGATATCCCGGTATATTCTATTGTAGTGAATGTATTATTTATTTGGTTTTATTATAAATATCAACTTTCGTTTTTGAAACTGCACCAGGGACATGCCAGGCTATGACGTTTTGAACGTTTGAACTAGTTTCAAAGTAAAGATATAATATTAAAAGTGAAACCCATTTTTTTTAACAGCAGGGAAATTTAATTGTTCGCTCTGCGTGAAATCACTAATTAATATTTTTCAATTAAATTTAAATTCAATCATAAGTAAATTATATTTTTATATTACAAGGTTTAAAGTAAAAAGTGATTCATCTAACAGTCAGCAGGCTTTTTTAAATAAATTCGAACACTATGATATTGGAATATTTAATGAATTGGATACAATTATTTCTAATTAAACTTGCGTTAATTATGAAAAATGTTCTGATATCTACACTGGGATAAACAGGATTGAGTCTTTAACGAGAATCATGTCAAGAAGCATGTGACCTGATCAACGAGATTCATCAATGATAGATGGATGCATTCCAGATATTATTAGATGTTTCCTTTCATGGTCGATTACTCGATTGTAACATGTAAGAAGATTAAAAGACACTTCGAGAAAAGGAATGTTTTTAATGAAAACGGTTCTTTTCAAACTCACTTCCATTGTAAAGATAGAAAGGATTCTGCCATGAAAAGAAATGCTTAGTCGTGTTAGCCATTAAGTGAAATAAGCAAAAAGATTTACGATTGTAATCAATTTTTTATTGAATAAGTTTAGCTACAAAAAAAATTATATCAAATATTTTTATAATTTTACTTAATATTTTTAAGATATCTTATTTGAATCAAATCTTCATTTATTGTTATGACTCACTATAAAGAATCAGAGAATGAAATAAATTTAGTGAAATCGGTTCAATTAAAATTTTCATGGGAATTAGTACAGTAAAATTAAAGATCTGCTTTTATGAATGGATTATTAATTATTATCGAAGAGAGTGTGGTGAGCCCACACTTGTAGTTATTTATAACTACAAGAAAAACCTAGAAACACTACCCGAATCGGGTAGTGTCACGCCTACCCTGAAAGGGAAATGGTTTAATGGTATATATATATATCGAAGAGATAGCGATATTATTATTTGAATAAAATATTAATCTTGTAATATTTAATATTAATATATTAGTACCAATTTGGAATAATATTCATATATAAAATAGCAAATACTATAGTTTTCCATTCTTAATCAGAGTAAAAATGTTAATTCTTTATTTTTTCCTTTTACCGAGAATCTCTTTTTAAACAAAATTTATCGATAATCTTCCTTCACATCGGGTAATAAAATTCATAATATTCTTCGTACACTCCGCGCTCCCTTATACGACATTCCCCCTATACGTCCGCTCCATTATACGACCAGTTGCCGCTCCCCTATACGACGGAAAGGTCGTTCTCCACCATCCCCACTCTTCCGCTCAAAGCTCGCGCGGGAAGCAAATAGTCTCGCGCGTGAATATGATATATTCAGCTGTCAGTGACGCAGGATTCAACGCGCATGCGCACGACCACGTGAGATTGTTGGTATTGCAAGTGGAAGGGTTCTCCTTGCGCCGTCGTATAAGGGAACGTTTTCGGTCCCGAGCTCGTCGTATAAGGGAGCGCGGAGTGTAATTGGGTTGGATCGACTCAACTTTATGATCAATTACCTGTAACCGAGAATTCATTTAAGCGACAAATTACTGGTACCGAATCTAGGAAGTCGTAACATGGTTCGCGACTGATTTTATTTCGATGATGTAATCAAATTTATGCGGAAATCCTTTCGACTGTATATTAGAAGATAAACAACTTTAGATCATTTTTTGCAAAGTACTTCGTTAATAGTGTGGGAAATTGGAGGAAAATTGAAGGTAGCAAATGGAGAAGTAGTTAGTAAAATCTTAAGAGGCAGGGTTGGGAAAATTGTTAAAAGTAATGAGGAAGCGTGAAGTAACAGGTCGACAAAATTTGGTTAAATTTAACCAGAATGTATTCTAACTGCACAGCTCTAAAAACAGTGAGACTGAAGCTCGTGCGGCGCAGTCATGTGTGACAAGAAAATACTTAGCATCTATAAGAATCGCTGAACTCTACTGCAAAGACACTAATGATGAGACTAATGATTTATGTAATCAAGTGAAATATGCTGATTGTTAATTTTAATTCTGAACAGTTTTGGAACAGAAACCAAAGAGTACCTTGAAAAAATAATTAGGTTTAAAATTGTTTACTTAATAGCAGTTAGGTAGGCTAATTACCTTTAAACATAAAGCCATACTAATTGAGAAATGTTCATTTAGAGGAAACACCGTATAATGGAAAAAGATGTAGTAATAAAATTTTCGAAGTATTACACATTCAAATATCGAAAATTTTGAATTTTTCGAAAAACTATCCCACCTCTGTCAATCCGTAATCGTACTTTAATCTAAAACTTCTTGGAGCGCACTTTGCTATGGCCACGGAAATTAAATAGTATATTGAGCCAAAGAAGTTTACCATGGATTAAGTCAATATTGCAGTGTACGCAAAAGTAATGACAATTTAAGGCAAGAATGTCTTCTTCTTCAGCATTTCAGCGAAAATGTCACAGAAAACACAGAAGTGAATTTTTGTTGCAGGTAATTTTTAAGTAGGTAAAGTGGAATTTTTTCGCATTGAAACAAAACAAGATTGAATAGAGTTGACATGGTAACTATTTCCCATGTAGTGGGTACATCTTAATTTAATCGTAATTTTTGTTTCAGGTAAAGATTACTCTGAAATCGCTGTAAAGATTACATTTTGTTTTTTCTGTGGTCCCATCCAAAACTTGCAGCTGTGAAAATTGCGCGCCACAAAGTAGGATTAAATTTTTCACTCACTTTGGTGTGTTTCGGCATCTAAAAAAGTCCCCGCAAAGAAAATGATATGCCTCAAAAACTAAGCAGTGAGTATCTTCTGTTCTCCATTTATTCCGTTATGAAAAATTTAATTAATTAAAAAAAATATTTTTTGTAACTTGTGCGCATGTGCAAAGTAAATAGCTTTTTTTGTGACAAAAATGAAACTTTTCGTGGAAACGTCCGTATACATACTAACGTCAAGTATAATTAGTAGTTGTTAATGTTCGAAGTTTTTCCATTCCATTTTATTGTATACGACATGTAAGGCACGGGTGCAAACTTTAATGCACGTGTCTATGGAAATAATTGTACAATATGCTTTAAATTTAACGTGCATGAATAGAAAATACTTCCAACATACACTAAATTTGACTGAATTTTCAAGTCCTATCGAACATTGTAATTTTGATTTTTTTCATCAATTTATCAAATAATTGTCAACTTAAAAATGTTCCAATAATGATATTAACAAATAATAAATCACAAAAAATGGACAATATAAGGAATTTGAGAAAAAACTGATAGATTTTCCAATTCGATTCGAGTCTCGAAGATGGGGAATCTTCGAAAGGAAGGTCGATTGATGATAGTGTGATAAGGTCATTGAAAATACGTTCCTCTCACGGCGCTAAGGAGTCACAATGATAATACACGATAAAATAAGATTGCAGACTTGTAAAATATAACTCGGATATGTACGTGCGGTTTCCCCTGCGCATGCATCCAATCGACAATCGTTTACATAATGGCATAGCCATGCTATAATGTACGCCTCAACACCTGTGGCTTGATAACCTTAACCTTATGCTACTGTATATACGATTGCACCGGACGTTTGCATATATACAGCAACATAAATGTATATATGTATAGCTCCTATAGTGTCTGACTGTAGCCAAACGATTCGTGCCAATTGGTCATGGTGCATGTTTTTTTTCCATCCGTGATGCTTCGCAACAAAAACATGCAATTATCTCGCGTTTAAGTACTTTACCTGTTAACTCCCACTTAGAGTATGATCAAGTCAACATTTCTTCCGTTTCAAATAAAAAACAGACGTGTACAACTGTACATATATATGCTTCTCAATCATCTCACGTCGCTCGCTTCCATATTTGCTTAAGAATTTTTTAAACGTGCTTCACTATACAATTTTAACAAACACTATTGTTTGCAGATATTATTGGCTGCAGAAGTTTAAGTATTCATTCTTTGCAATTTATCGCTTGTAATTTGCATCCATTTTTCAGCAATTTTCCTCTAGTAAGTTCTTTCTTTCGTCATTAAATTATTACTTTTATTTGATTGAAATGTTATTTAGTACGTAGATATTGCCCTAAGAGAGCCGAAATATTTTAGTTATTGCTTAAATTTTTCTCCAGTCTCATTCATTTAACATTTTCATTAATTATTTGTAATTTGAAGTGCTTGAATTTTCAAGAATTTTTTACAGTGGCCTTCAATTTGAGCATTTTAAAAAATGTCTTAATTGCATCATTCATAAGAATGTGAAATATTCTCCACAAGTAGAAAGAGTCTGTCTGAATCATGAGAGGAGAGAATCTGCGGGCACGCGTTTGATAGATTTGTGAGAAGCCAAGAATGATCGTCTTTTGTTAAGTTTTTGGAAATTGATTAAATTATACTTGATAAATCTTTAGCCATTCTCGCGATGTTAAAATTTTTTTAAATTACAAAATCCTTATTTTTTAAATAATTGAATGCAAGACAAAAAAGTTTTGAGGTAATGTCAAGGTTTGTCGAGATAATGTTGAAATTGTTCAAAAAGTAGTCCGTGAAGCTGCTAAACAAATTTCTGAAATATCAAGTTGGTTAGCATTTTCTGAACATACATTAAAAATCATTCCCAATCTCTACCAAAGCTGAGAGTTTGATAATTTTAAAAATTGCTGCGTCGGAATGCCGTGTATCTTTCCGATAAAATTTCGTTATACAATAAAACGATATTCCTCTTAAAAATGTATGCGTACTAAAACATGTGACTTAATATCTTCCGGTGTTATTAGAAAGTTTCAGTAATCTTTTTATTACTTTTATATTATTCATTATACGATGTTTCGAAAATATATAAAACATATGAACCTGTAGTTAAAAAAATGACAAACTCTACCGAAGTCGTGAAATTAATAATAATTTTAAAAATTGTTGCGTCGGATTTCTGTGAATTTTTTGCGATATTTAGTATACAATATAACTATACACGTCTAAAAAAATTGCGTGCTAAACAAAATTTCTTAATCTCTTCCGGTGTTGGGCGATAGAAATTGTCGCACCTGAACGAGAAAGTGAAATAAAAATAAAAATATACAGACTTAAATAATGTTAAATTGTGCTCTATCCAGAAGGAGAGTGCTGCCTACAGTGGTCCCGACTCAGTCAGGAAAGAGGCACGAAATATTCATCGTGGATCTCGATTTCTCAATAATAGCTCTCAGCCCTGAATTTCTGAACACAATCCTTGATGTTCGGGATACACTTTTAAATTTCCGGTGCTCAAAACTTGTTCCTAAATCCGCATTTTTCTATAAGTAAAAAGGATTTTTCAATAAAAAATACACAAGTCATCAATATTTCTTTGTTCATTAATACTACGAGTAAAGCCGTCAGACTAGGGGCGAAATTATTTTCTTAAATGACTAACAACTCGTGAAAATGAAAATTTCGTTCATTGACGTTCCGATGAGTAGAGTTTAATGAAAATACAATATATAATTACAATAACAATCCTACCTAAATTGTGGAAAAAATTTTTAAATACAAAATCTCGATGGACACTTTTTACTTACTTCATTAATTTAATATTACAGTTTTTCACAAGAGAAATGAATCCCCAGTCCTAAATTGCGACCACGAGTTAACCCTTATAAGCACGTTGGTAAGGATACTTACCACCTTGGTTTTTGCAGTTTTTTCAGTATAACTAAGTTATTTTTGATTTATCTACTTCTAGATTGATCAAAAATCTATCTCCCCGGTAGTATAACGAGAGTAGAATCAAACGAGTTACACTCACTCCGAAAAGGATTTTGCTGAATGGTATAATAATAGCAAGTATTGAAAAATTAATATAAAATACAATATGTATGTATGTATGTATACCATTAAGCCATTTCCCTTTCGGGGTAGGCGTGACACTACCCGATTCGGGTAGTGTTTCTAGGTTGATAACTTGTAGTAAATAACTACAAGTGTGGGCTCACCACACCCACGATGTGCCAACAGCACTCAGTTTTCTCGAATGGTCACCCATCCAAGTGCTAACCGCGCCCAACGCTGTTTAACTTCAGTGATCTGACGAGAACTGGTTTTTTCAGCGTGGTATGGCTGTTATATAATGAAAAAAAATAATAATACCGAAGGTGTTCTCGCGTTGGCGTCGCAGTAGGGCGTGAGCTTTCCTCTCATGACTTTGATGACTCTGTTAACTGTAGCATTGCTATTGACAGGGTTTCCCATGCCAGGCAGAGAACCAAGAGGAAAGGGACTGAGGGGAACACCAAAACCCATTAAAGACATGTAGAGTATTTTTAATATTTTGAAACTCTTGTCACTTCCCGAGGATTGTCGGGGCGCCGCTGAAGCCAACGCTGGGGGCTACAGTATGCGGGACGGTGGTAATGGTGAGCTGCGAGATGGTCATGTAGATCTCACTAATGAAACAGCTGGTCAGCAAGAACATCTGCGAAAAATGGTAAAGAGTGGAAAATCAACTTTACCTGCTGAGGATGCTTTGGCTAGCGTTAGCAATTTGCAGCCAACCACCTCAACAGAAATACCGTGGGAGAGCATCAAGTGGGATGCCATTTGGACAAAGTTTGCTGCAAAGTATCCTCACATAAAGGAGGTTTCAGTAAGAAACCTTATCGCTAAGGTGAAGGACATCAGAAATAATCTTCTTATCTCAGAAGACCGAGCAATAGAGATTAAATGACAGGTTGATTTGGCGTGGAAAAACGTCGATTCAAAACGCGATACAAGTCTCCTGGCTCAAATGGCATATATCCAGTCCTCTTACAGAGGGCTGGAGAGATCATCATAGGGCCGCTAGTGAGCCTTGCTACGGCTAGTCTGACGTTGGGACATGTCCCAGCGGCATGGAGGGGTACGAGAGTAGTCTTTATTCCGAAAGCAGGTAGGATCGGTTATACCTTACCCAAGGATTTCCGTCCCACCAGCCTAACATCTTTCCTACTAAAAACAGTGGAAAGACTTGTGAATAGATATATCCGCGATAAGGTCTTGTCAGTTAGGCCACTTCACACACGGAGAAAAATGGAAGGTCATTTTAGCCATGCAGATGTGCAGACAGACTATATTGCAGGGTCAACTATAGGACAGCCCTTGAAGATGGCTTAAGCGATTATCTCTAGAAGGTTAAAACAAGAGGTTCAAATCGATCATCTTACAGTGTCGACTTGGCCATCTAGGACGGTAGACTCAAGCGTCATAGAAAGTCGAACCGATCATGAGAGATGGGGGAACTGATCATTATAAAGGGTCGAACCGCTCAGCATAGAAGGTCGATTTGGCCATATCAGATAGTCGACTTGATCTCCTCGTACAGTCGACCTGGCCATCTTAAGAGGTCGATTTGATTATCCTACATTATCTATATTTGTTGTCCTTTTCATACTTATTCCAGTCTCTCTCTTATAAGAGACTGGAAATTATAAAATTAAGTGGAACCTATAAAACCTGAAAATTTTTATGAAATACATGAATTCTGAAAGCATTTTTTATTCTTTGTGGAAAGTGAGGTGTATGAGACATAATTTTATATGCAAAAACAGTGCACATTCACAATATATTTTTTGGAGCATGAAAGGCTAAGGACACGGCACGGTATCACACTGAATTGTAAGATTTCAAACATTGAAGTGAATTCAGAAACCAATATAGTTACTTTCTGCATGCTGAAATTTGTTGCACTTTTTCAGTTTGAAACCACACGGTGACAACAAATTGAAAGCTGAACGTCTAGTTACGCCATTATCCTAAATCCCTTGGAAGCATCAAATTTGACTTTGAAAATTCAAAAGAATAAACTTAATTCACTTTCAATCATATTCTCTCTTATGCACTTCACTCTCCACGCATATTCGAAATAACAAAAAGCAGTTTAAACTTTTTTTAAATATTTTTAAGTTCAATTAACAGAAAATGTGACGCTGAACGGCTCAATGACATTCACTCACTCCGAAATTGCTCTGAACCATTGTGCTCCCAACTCTCGTATCCTTTCACACTGCATCCATCGCGTCGACAACCGGATTGGTAGAGGTTGGCGTGCTTATTTGAAATGATTAAATGTGAAAAGAAATTTTAAACAGCGAGTAATAAGAGTAAAGCTATTAAAAATAATACTTTGCTCACAAGAAGGACTTGTAAAGTAAAATTTAAATTATTTATTAGATTTTTTCCTTAAAAATAAATGATAGATTTTAATTTTTAAAGAAAGGAATATATTTTTCACCTTAAATATGAATTTAAAATAATTCCTAATATTCTTATGCACTTTAAATTTATTATAGAAAAAAAATGAACGTTAAACTTACACATTTATTCATTTTAAATAAACACGCCAACGGTAACTAATCAGGTTGGCCCTCCGCGATGGGTCATTTGCTCTTCCGTGGATGGTCGAAATGAGTGAAAACAAGATGATCGTATTGACCATGCCGAAAGGATACTTCGATTATCCCTGAAAGTGAGTCTTACCTTCTTACAACACTCAGACTGGCCATAAAATAAGAGTCTCTCTGACTATGTCGAACAAATTCTGAAAGGCTCTTTAGACCATCTAGAAGAATGGACTGGCTCTCTAAATTTTGATCGTCTAACTTTGACTATCCATTTTTCTCCGTGCAAGGAGCAACACGCTTACAGGGCTGGTCACTCGACAGAGATGGCCCTAAGCGGAGCAGTAAACCTAATTGAAGGTCAACTGAAGGAGAACGGCCTCACGATTGGAACCTTCATGGACATCGAAGGAGCCTTCAATAACACCTCTGGAGAGGCGATCAGGGCGGCCATGATCACACATGGCGTGCCTATTCCAGTCGTGGAATGGACGTGCCACATGTTGGGCAACAGGAATCTAACTACGACTAAGGGTGATACCACTTTATGTGGAACCGTTGACTCGGGATGTCCGCAGGGAGGAGTTTTATCGCCCTTGCTGTGGTGCTTAGTAGTGGATGAACTGCTTCATCTACTCTCGAGTCAGGGCCACTACGTCATAGGCTATGCGGGCGATATACTGGTTATCGTGCGCGGCCAGCATCTGGATACGCTCTTCGGAGTAATGCTGCAAGCCCTGATGATAGTGGATTCATGGTGCAAGAAAACTAGACTATTGGTTAATCCGAGTAAGACAGACGGGGTTGTTTTCACCAGAAGGTATAAGTGGGGAACCACGAGTACATTGAAACTTGGAGGACAACAACTGGAAATCAAAGAACGAGCTAAATATCTAGGACTCATTCTGGATAAGAAGCTGTTATGAAACAAGCACCTGGAAAACCAGTGCAAGAAGCTAGTGGCGACCCTATGGCTCTCTAGGAGAGCCATAGGGAAAGGCTGGGGCTTGAAACCGGAGACACTTACGTGGATCTACACAGCCATCTTGCGACCTAGGCTAACCTATGCGACAGTGGTCTGTTGGAGCAGGGTTGAGCTGTCCACTGTGAAGTTTCGACTGGAAAGGATCAGGGGACTGATTTTGAGATGCGTCACTGGTGCCTCGCTGTGGCTGCGAAGGCGGCCTGGAGACTAAATTTGGCAAATGACAGAAGGATCTCGACAGCAGTGAAGATCCCAGTCGACATCGCGAGGAGGCCGACCCTGAACATGCCCAGGGACAAAATGACCACTCGCTACCTCTTCGGCAAGAAGTATCGAGTTAGCCTATCCACGAAAGAAGAATGGGCTAACGGCGACGCACACCTGCCCAGTGATGGAGACAACTGGTTTACAGATGGCTTCAGGAACGAGGAGAATGCAGGAACCGGTGTATATCGTAGAAGGAATGGAATGGGCTTCACAATCGAGATGGGGTCCTACGCCACAGTTCTACAATCTGAGATTATGGCCATACTCCAGTGCGCATACAAGGCAAAAGAGTATGACAACAAAAGAAACATCCGTATCTGCGCAGACAGCAGGGTTACTATATTGGCCTTGAATGGAACAACGATCACGTCGCTATTAGTATGGGAATGCTTTGAGGCACTAAATATGTTAACGACGGAAAACCGAGTTACTCTGCTATGGATCCCTGGACACAGCGGTATCAAGGTCAATGAGATATCGGATAGGCTAGTCAAACTAGCAGCAAGAAGAAGTTTTACTGGACCTAAGCCAGTTGTAGGTATTTCCAGAAGGTCAGTCATTGAAGAAATTAACAGTTCGCTGACTGAGGACCATCAGAATGAGTGGGATTTGGTCTCTGGTTCCAGACAGGCCAAAACACTCTTGGGCTCAAAGCTTAACTCTAACTCAAGCTGGGGAGGAACGAAATCAAAGTCCTAACACAAATGTTTACAGGACATGGCAACCTCGGATATCACAGACATAAGATAGGGCTTGCGGAAAGTCCCCTCTGTCGTCTCATAGGCAATTACTGCATCAGTGAGTCAGAGATATCAGCCAACAGCGTGGCTGCGGTCCTCTCCCTATGAAGAGGGCTTTGGGGTCACGCTTAGGCTCACGAGGGGACGCAACGGGATCGCCCAAGCGTCAGGGGCTGTTACGGTCTCAACTCAGAGCTAATAATAATAATAATAATAATAATAATTGCTGCGAAGTATCCTCACATAAAGCAATTTTCAGTAAGAAAACTTATCACTAAGGTGAAGGACATCAGAAATAATCTTCTTATCTCAGAAGACCAAGCAATAGAGATTAAATGACAGGTTGATTTGGCGTGGAAAAACGTCGATTCAAAACGTCTGATTCTACCAGAGGCAGGAGCAGAAAACCATCGACTGCTCTCACTTAAGTACCCACAACTAGCCACAAGAATAAATGAGGAGAACCTAGCAGACCAAAAACGCTCAATATCTCTAAACAGATTGCTTCCGGCTGTTGACATAGCTGCCATTAAAATGGAAGTTGAACAGCAGCTTCCTGTCGATGAACTTCCTCTTAAAGGTGTGGATAACGAGGACATGACTGAAGATGAAGGCATAGGTGATAGGGATAATGCAGATAAAGTACCGGATCGACTAGAACCACATCCGGAGATTAACGTTTTCGTTATTGTAAACAACGAAATCCCAGAAAAACTACAACACCTTAAAAGGAATTTCGGTCGTGCTTGACTAGAGTTCAGACCTGTAAAACCAACACAAAAACCATTTGCTGCCCAAGATGTACATCACAAGAGATTTGTGTGCACTAATAGAACACATAACCAGCAAGGTTTTACCTATGCTTTTGAACGCAACACGAACTGCGTTAGTGGTGCAAACTCTTTTGTATTGTGCAGCTGTGGCAGCCGTTAGAATGTTGGGCCGCGAAATTAGGAATCCATCCAGAAAATTATTGATGGTTCTCGCGTGATGGCTCAGAGAGAATATATATGCACAGACATAATGATGTGGCGGGCATTACATATCAACAACTTGCCTTAAACCTAGGATTCTTGAGACAATGGATGCCTCTATAGATACATTCCAGAGCCAATTTTATGAAAGAAATAATGTTAGTAAAACCTATACCCCTTTACAACGTCTCGTGGGGGGGGGGGCTGTGTCTGGTAACAGAAAAAATGTTGGTCAACCCCCTACACCTTTCCAACGTCTTGTGGGGGCGGAAAGGAACCCCTGTGACTGTCACAGAAATCATGTTGATCAAAACACTACCCCTTTCCAACGTCTCGTGCGCGGCGGGAAGGCACCCGTGTGGTTGTTCACAGAAGTAATGTTGGTTAAAGCTCTACCCCCTTTTCCAACGTCTCGTGAAGGAGGGGGCAGGAAGGCACCCCTCTGACTGGTCACAGAAATAATGTTGGTCAAACTCCTACCCCTTTGCAATATCTCGTAGGGGATGGGAACGCATTCCTGTGACTAGTCACAAAAATAATGTACATGACGCCCCTAAACTTCAACAATGTGTTTTACTCTGTGGCGTCAACTAGCAAGATGACCGATACCAAGGGACAATCAGTAGTATTAGACACATGGGACGAAACTTCATTTTTGATTATTTTCTTAAAAAATGATTTTTTACCATAAGCCTTTTTTATATTTTATATTTGTTATACAAAATTCTTGTAATTTTAATGAATAATCGGTTCTTTCTTTAGACTGTCGGCGCCGGCAGTCTAGATTTCAAACTTAAATTATGCTTTTTACCAGTACCCGTTTTGTATGCACAACCTTTCAATAATAACCGCCGAAAAAGCTCATTTACCTGTACCGACAGCGAACTTTTTCGCCGGTACCGGTAGAGCATCCACTGCCTTCGCTGTGGGTGTCAACCTGAGTTTAAAGTGAAACCACAACTCCATATGGCTTGTAAGGAGTATGGTTGATCTGATCTTTCAGGAGCATCAAATATGGTTTTCAGGTAAAATAAACAGAATGTAAATAATTTCGGGCTGTTCTTACTCTTTTTTAGTAATCGTTTGCTTCCAATAGCATCAGTCAGTTAAGATTTACACCGGAAGAAAGTTTCAGATAGGATTTCATTCCGAACTAAACCGAACTATTCCAAATAATTTCGAAATCGGTATCCTATCTAATCCTAGTAAATCCGGAACCCAGACAAATCATCTTTTTTAATCCTTCTCAATGTGTACATTACTACCAAGTGCAATCCGAACTCACATTCCGATCTTTAATCCGCGGGTCCAATCTCAATGAATCCGAGTTCGAAATATTAAAATTGCACACACGGAATAAGGATTAAAGTGTGGATTCGGATTAAACCTGGTGTTGGTGTTCAGATTAAGAAGGATTGTAAACTTTCTTTGGCCTCGGCATTGGCTAAGTTCAGATAGATTCGGATTAGATTGAATACATATTTCGGAATGTTTCGGATTAGAACAAAATGTGCATTCCTAAATTTGAAACATTCGCCATGGTATATTATTGTTCAATCTTTTTTTTTTTAAATTGGATGAAAACGCTGCAAATAGTTCACAACTATGTCGATTACTGCATTGACCCACATTGACAATAGAGTTGTTGCATGATGTTTAACAGTTGCATTTTTTAATAGTTTATCATGAGAATAAGTGTTCTTGACATTATTGTAGAAACAAGATGGTTTAAATGCTCAATTTCAGAGTATATTAAAGAATAAATTATTAAAATTTTTAATACTGCAATGGCCTTCACTTTTCGAAACACTTCTACACCAATCACCAATCACCAATCAGTGATTGGGTATTAAAATGGATATACAAAAAATTTATCAATCGCTGTTTTGTACCAGACTGCCAAATAAATTCGCAAAATAGTGATACCGAAATTTCTGTAAGATTCCCGATAAATTTTTATTTCACTAACATCTATAGACAGCAAGTCACATTTTTGCATAAAACTTCTTATCATTGATTTATCTACTTCAGGCAAATCTCTGTTATCTGCGTATAAGACGCATATAGTTTTTGTTTTAATTTGATTGACATTTTTTATATTACGAATCGTTCCTTATTTAATCGTGAAAAATGCTGTTAAAATAAAAAATTGTATTTTCCGGACAAACTATGTAAATAATAAAATTTGTTCCTACATAATAATGCTACATAATAATTTTTTTAAATGTGATATAATGATTTTCGAGTGGAGGAAAAAGACCCCCCCCCCACCTCGAATTTTTGACATTCGCGAAATCAAAATTTCTCCTAACTTTAAGCCAAGTTGGTTAATATTAACACGTGCCCCTGGGTCTTTGAAATGATAATCGCTTTAACCCAAAGGTGTGAAAACCAAAAACGTTTTTCTTAATTTTGTACCTGGAATGTCTTACAACTATTTTCCGGTAAAAAACAAAATAGAATTTTCCAGTTTTTTTTACAAAGCGAGATATAAAAAAAAGTGGAGGAACCAAAATTGTTCCTTGGGGGAATCGCTACGAAAAATTCCACTCACTATTTTTTAATCTCACCTTCTTTTATGAAAAACTTGATTTGTTGTTTTTAAACTACAAAAATTGGGGTTTCACAGTTTGAAGGAGAAAAGAAAATTAGAGCAGATAAATGTATTGTCTGAATATTTTTTTTATTTTAAAAATGATATCAGTTTATAATAGAAAAAAATGCGAGTGATCAAAAAATGTGGGTATGAGTACATACCCACTATACTATACCCACATACTAACTTTTCTACTTAAAATAATTATATCGATAAAAAAGAAAATTTATATTTTTTAAATTAAAAATGTATTTTTTCTAATAGAAATTATTATTGTTTGAATGTTATAAGTTTCAAAGAATTTTTTAAAATAATTTTTTATTTTTGAAACAATTTCCATTAGTTACAATTTTTATTCCCACTAAATCATAAAAAGTTACTTATTATTTTCTGAACTTGTATTCAAAACATTGTCAATCTCTACCGAAGTCGTGAGTTTGATCGTTTTAAAAATGTCCACGTCAGAGCGTTCTATGCCACGTTTCGATAAAAGTTAGTGTACAGCAAAACGATATACCTCTAAAAAATGTTTGGATACTAAAAAATATTTCTGGATCTCTTTCTTTCGAGAGTGCTTCTAGAAGAAAAATAAAAAATCATAAAGGTGCGTGCTCTGAAATGTTTAAAATGATCAATTTTAATCAATTTTACGTATAGGGGGTACTTTCCTGCAGTATAGATAATGAAACATACAGTAGATAATTATTCATTCAAAATATTCATTTATTTCAGCACAAATAGGCCACGGTGTACGGCTACACTATTTTTAGCGATATTTCGCTACGCGCAGACACTCCGTTTAAAAAAATGTTGGTACACTCGGATATTTGGAACTTCTTGGAAGAGTTTAATATATAGTTCTTACAATTATTGCCTAACAAAAAAAGTAAATTATTCAGACTTACGATCTTAGTGTTCATAATCCACTACAAGATACAACTATTCTTGCAGTGACGGATTAAGAAAATTTTCCGCCCTAGGCAGTTACAAAATTGCCGCCCTCTTCCCACCATAGTTTTTTCGAACGATTAAATAAGTGTTCATCAGGAGCGGACAATATTGACAAGAGGATAGGATTAATATGCCATTTCTTTGTTATCAAATCATATTATTGATAACAAATTCTAATGAAACATTTTCATTCACAATTTCAATTTTGCCGCCCCTAAAAAGTTGTCGCCCTAGGCAGCTGCCTACGTTGCCTGTTCGGTAGATCCGCCACTGGTTAGTGGGATGTTTTTTTTTAAGAAAAATTTTCAGCATTAATGCTTCAGATCGATTTAATTCAGGTCCGATTTAAAAATTAATTTATGTGAAAGGACTCCGTACGTTTCTCATAGAAATTTTACTGGGATTCGCTTAAATTGGCTCAAAATGAGATATATGTTACATTACTACAAACTATATCAAATTGATCCAATTTAACCGTAACCTAATTTCCATAAGAAACGCGGGGACGTTTGTTATTTAAACAAACAGAATATCAAAAGTGACCATTTCAACAATATTTTTCATGGTTAAAGAAAAGACATAAATAAACTCCTTGGAAATCATAACGAATGCAGTTACATTTAAGGAGCATCATTATTTTTTGTTACCCGTGCACCGTCTCCCATTTTCGTGCTTGGAAAGTGTCCCGAAAGTGGCACTTTTTAGAAAGGCATGAGAAAAAGTTATTGTGCATGCGTAAATTGCATATATTTCCTATTTGGTACACTAGTTACTTCTTCGTAGACTTTTTTGACACTCTAATTACTTTTCCGCACACTATTTTAATATTTTAGTTTTTTTTTGCACACAGTATTATTCTTAAAAGTAGATACTCAAGTAAGAATTATGCTTTTTGGTTAATTATTATAACCTTTTTAATAAGGAGTAAAGGAACCAAAGTAGAGGCTAAATGTAGTACTTTAGTGTACAATAGCTCGTGAAAATGAAAACTTAATGAAGCTCCGTCATAGTTTTCATATTTCTCTTCGTTCAAACAATTAGTTCACAACCAATTGAAAATGTTAATTCTTTAAATATGAATATGAAACCAAATTTGTGGACGTTCCTGTGAGTAGAATTTGATCAGAATGCAATAATTTAATTTATTTATTTACTAATTTCATTCATTAATATAAAGAACAATTCTGCTTTAAATGTGAACATATTTTTTAAAAGTAAAATCTGAAAGCTGGAAATATATTTTGAATGTTTAACGTTGTGTTGTCCGTATTTTTTTAAAACAATTAAACTTCTGGTCCCTATAAACGAAATGCATCCCCAGGTGCGAAATTGGGTCGGCTGCCAGAGATTGACCATCGGCCCAAAGTCGGCCCTGCTTTGGTAACCGATCTACGGTAACCAGAGTTGGGCCGACTAAGGTGTTTTCAGGCTGCCATGGTCCCACCGACATTGGCAACTGACGTCGGCAGCGGGCGAAAAGCCGACTGTCGGCCCAATTCTGGCCCAACGTTGGGCCGACCATCAGATGAACTGTGGCAGATTGGTCGGTACGACCGCACAAATGCGGTCGGTCCAAATCTGGATACAGCAGTCGGTTAGCCGCAAGTCACCTTGATGCAGCCGACGGTCGGTCAAACCTTGGCCCGAGTATGAACAGACCGTCGGATAAACTCTGGTTCATTGTTTCAAAAAGACCGTGAAAGTGCGGTCGGCTCGACTCTGGGCAAGAGATGGCCCGACCATCGGCATAACATTGCATTGTATAAGTCATCATGATGCACCCGACGGTCGGTCAAACCTTGGCCCAAATATGGGCTAGCCGTCGGATATACTAGGGTAACTAGGGCTTAAAAAAAGTTTGAAGAAATGTTTCAAAAAAATTGTTTAAAAAAATTTTTTGATAAGAAATTTTTGAAAACAAACATTTTGGAAAAAAATTGTTTGAAGAAAAATTGTTGAAAAAAATTTGTTGAAAAAAATTAAAACAAAAATTTTGAAAAAAAATTGTTGAAAAAAATTTGTTGAAAAAAAATGTGTTGAACAAAAATTTAAGGGTTTCCGCCCGGGGCTACGAAACCCTAAAAATTGTAATCGATTTAAATTATTTATTTAAAATTTTTTAAATTTATATTCCCGTTAACAGATAATTTATTTGACATTGTTACGTCATGGAAAACGCAAAATACTTTCCTTTTTAATTAGGTTC
>CAKNYM010052603.1:0-13451 GCA_932195095.1 Andricus curvator
ATGGGCAAATGGGGAGTGAATAAGCTAAGAGGATAAACGCAAAAAATAGAAGAGAATGTGGTGATTGAAGATGGGGGAGGCGTGGATGAGATGTTGTGTAAGATGAGGGGAACGGTAGAGAAGACAGTGGAAGAAATTAGCCCAAGTGAGGAAGAAGGATGGGGGAAGAGAGGATGGTGGGATGTGGAATGTGTAGAAAGTAAAGAGCGTATGAAGTTATCGTTAAAGAATTGGAGAAGAGGAGATATAGACAGAAAGGAGTATAATAAAAGAAAAAGGGAGCACGAGAAATTACTGGGTGTAAAACGACAGGAGGAGAAGGCGAGGTGCTTGGAGGAGGTAGAGAAAGCAATAAAGGAAGGAAGAGAATGGGAGGTGATTAATAGAGAAAGGAATGGATGGAAAGGAATCAATGAAGAGATAAGTATGGATTAATGGACGGTATATTTCATGAAATTGCTGGAAGAAGTGGATAGCAAGGTGAGAGTGGGAGGTAGAAAGATCAAGGAGGGAGGCATGGAAGGTAGGAATCTGGTGACCAGAGAGGAGGTGAATCAAGCAATTGAGAAGTTAAAAAGAAACAAGGCGACAGGAGAGGATGAGATGGAGAATGAAGCGTTGAAATTTGGCGGAAGAAGGGTTAGAGAAGAGATTTGGGAAGTATGTAATAGAGTATGGAAAGAAAAGGGATGGCCAAAGGAGTGGAGAACAGGTTTGTTAGTTCCTTTATTAAAAAAAGGAGGGGGTAGAAAAGTGGAAGTTTATAGAGGAATCACTCTCATGCCAGTAACGTATAAAATATACGCGGAGGTGCTTAGGAAGAGATTAGAAGAACAGGTAGAAGAGAAAGGAAATATTCCAAACACAATCAAACAGGATTCAGGAAGGGGATGGGTACAGTCGATAACATTTTTGTTCTGAATTATCTAGTCAACAGGAACCTGGGACAGAAAAAAGAAAAAGTGGTCGCACTCTTCGTAGATTTTAAGGCAGCTTTCGACTCGGTGAATAGGAAATTTTTGTGGAAGGCAATGAAAGAAAGCGAGGTGGACGAAGAGCTGATTGAGAGGATAAAAGAGGTCTTTACGGAGACGAAGACAAGGGTGAGGATCGGGGAACAGAAAGGAGAGGAGTTCTAGACAGGGAGGGGTCTCGGGCAAGGGTGCCCGCTAAGCCCGTTGTTGTTTGGCATATTGTTAGCAGACCTAGAAGAGAAAATGAAATAGAAAGGTAAAGGGGGTACAGTTCTAGGAAATAAGAGAGTATACTCGTTAGCGTACGTGGACGATGTGGTGCTTCTGGCAAAGAATTAGACACTTATTTTGTCCAAAAAAGACTCGAATGGTAAATATATACCAAAACAGTTTATATGCTGTCAAAGTTACCCTAGTTTTGAAGACTAATTTCTCGGTTTGTAACTATTATTTCACAATTAAGAGGTAAGATTTTAATACAAAGCGCTTTTTTTCTAGTATATTAAGAAATTTCATTCCAAATTTTCACTGGATATCAAGTATATTTCGAAACTATCCCAATGAAAGGTTTCAATTAGACGAAAATTCAAGTAGATTATTTTCAAGATTTTAAACTTTATTTCGACTTCTTGCGTCTATATTTAATGTATAACCACTGTTAACAATTATAACGTCTGTGGTATGCCCGGATTTGTAAATAAATAAGGTAGAACGAATATTTGTCAAATTTTAATAAATATTGATGATACTAAAAATATGCTTGGTCAAAGTTACCCTACTTTTCAAGACTAATTTCTCGGATTGTAACTATTATATCACAATTAAAAAGTAAGATTTCAATACAGAACGCTTTTTTTCTAGTATATTGAGAAATTTAATTCAAAATTTTCACTGGATATCAAGTATATTTCGAAACTATCCCAATGAAATGTTTCGATTAGACGAATATTCAAATAGAGTATTTTCAACATTTCAAAGTTTGTTTCGACTTCTCGCGGCTACTTTACCTGAAAGTATTGCTAAAAATTATACTTATATAGTATGCCTGGATACGTATAAGAATAAGCTGGAGATTGCATTCATAAAATTTGAATAAATATTGATAATATTACAAATATGCTTGATCAAAGTTGCCCTTCCTTTAAAGACAACTTTGTCGGCTTGCAAATTATTCTTTCTCAAATGAATAAAAGATCCCTATAATGTATAAGAGAAACTATTTTTGTGATAGATTAAGAAATTTCAATCCAAATTTCTGCTATTGGCATTCGATTGCCAAAATACGAAACTTGGGTTCTTTCCATTTTTCGATTATTATGTTCAATTTTTATGATAAAAGTGACTCCTAAAAGTATATATCATTTGAATCAGAATTTCAAGAAACATGCAAATTCGTTGAACGTCAGACAAGTATTTTTGGCAAATTTTTTGGGAACTTTAACATTTCGTACATGTCTTTGGTGGCTAAAGAGAAAATTCAGAAATGAATCTGGAAGGTTTTCTTGAGAGTGGTGCCAGATTTGAGTTACAGTTAGCGTAGGCCCTAGAACTTTTTGGAGTGAGGTAAAGGGTGACCTTTTTTTTAAATGCATTGTAGTCAGTACAATAGCGTCGGCGTGCCTAAAGGTCTCCTCAATATTTGGCCGCTAGGATCGGTAGTTACTTGCCTTCTCTCTAAATATGAATCAGTGAAAAATTCACTGATTGAAGTAGTAGTTGGACCACTTATCAATTCAGTAACACCAGGGTAAATCATGCGAGACATAACCTCTAAGTTTTAAAGTAAACCGTTGTTGTTATTCTTTTACTTAAGTAGCAAAAATAATTTTTTTAAGAAATACATTTTTGAATTTTTGGACTGCAACTGCGCTGAATTTACTGCGGGAAAAAATACTCGAACTCGTATAAAAAGTACTTACTTGACGGGTGTGTACATGACAGTTGAATCTTGAAAGTAAAGAAATATGTGAGGTTTTTTGTCATTTAGAAGCATCAAATCTTCTCACATTTTTTAATATTTGATCACATTTATGGGTTTTAAGTTTTTACTATGATTATCTCATTGAATCTACTAAAATCTTATTTTATTATAACTGCTAAATTGACGTGGTGCAGTGCTGCCAACTCTCAAAAGTGAAACTTTCACTGAATGAATAAGTAACTTTTCACTGGTTGTCAGTGACCGGATTCTAGCTATTTGAGTCAGTGAGATTTCACTGATTCAGATTTAGAGAGTTGAATTTACTCCATGCAGACGCATAGTTGGCACCTGTTTTTGCACATTTATTTCAGAGAAATTTTTTAATTAAATACATACATTCGTAGATAAAATATCGATCTAGATCGAGCATTTCGAAAATTTGTGAAATAATCATTACAAGCCGAGAAATTAGTCTTCAAAAGTAGAGTAACTTGGACCAAGCATATTTTTAATATAATAAATTTTTATAAAAATTTGAAAAATGCTCGCTGTAGCTCATTATTTTCTGAATCCAGGCATACCACACAAGTTATATTTTTCACTATACTTTCGAAGAAAATAGTGACCGGCGATGACCTTACAAAAGCTCATGTCCCCAGCCCTTTTAAGTGAAATTGTGAAAGATGTAAAGGGAACGGAGCCCCCAAACCCGTAAAAGGGAGAGTAATAAAATACAATACAATACACAAAATTTTTTAATTTTTCAAAAACTTCTAAACCTTCAAAATATCTATTAAAATTGTTTGAATTCAATAATTAAATAATTTAAAGAAATAAATAAATTGCCTTAATATCTTCCAGCTCCTTTTTTTGAATATTTAAGAAATCTTTCTAAATATTCTTTGAATATAAATTGTTCCCTAATAAAAAATCATTATAAATTTTTCTAGTAACCTTAACCAACTTTTTTATATTATTATAATTTTTTGAAATCTTAAGTTTTCTCTTAAAATTAATTTTTCAAAATAAAAAATCATTTCTTCCCCCCGGAATCTTACAAAAAATTATTCTTTTTTGAAACATTTAAATGTCTGCAATAAACTTTTTTTAAATATTATCAAGATTTAAATTATTTTCGAATCTTTTCAAAACTTTCAAATACCTTTTAGATTACCTTTAAAATACCTAATTACCTTTAATTTGTATTACTTTTTTCTTTAACTAATTTGTTTTTAATTACCTTTTTAAAAGGTAATTAATCACCTTTTAAATACCTAAATACCTTCTGAATTTACGAGAACCTTCATTTTTACTATTATTTTTTGTTTTTTAACATAAATAACGTTTATATTCAATGCTCCTATACCTAAATAGCAATAAACATTAGGAATCAAAATTATTTTGTAGTTATAATCTATAACAGTTCGCTGATCAAACTTGGAGAATTAATACTGTGATTAAAATACGTCTGACAGCCGTTCCTAAATATCATTACTATCGAGCTTTTGGAATGAACAGAACTAAGCAGCTAAAATACTTATAAGAAACTAACTAGTTATGTAGGAAAGACACAGTGACTATTAAATATCATTGCTGTATAACTATTTGTCGTTGCTCAGTCTCAAGAGACTTAAGGGGATTTATCAGCGTTATAAAACGGTATTCCAGTTTCCGGCCGCACGTTTGAATATTTTTGTCTGATATTTTGCATACCTCATCTAAATATTGGTCTGTTTTGCTGTGAAGTCTCGGTTTTATGAAAAATTGTTTATATTTGGCGTTATAAACAAAAAGAAAAGAAACATATTAAAAAAATGCAGTGACGCTCAGTACTAGCTGAGTGTGTATTTTCGAGGCCTGGGCAATCGACCCCCGTCAAATTTACGAGGCAGACTCCCCGCAGCGCGAGCGGAGACTCAGGAGGGCGTCGAATTACCCGACACGAATCACACTTTCATTGTTATGAGATGCAAGCTGGTTCTAAAAACTGAAATTATGAAAGCATCGCGTGATTCAATTTTAATTGGCAGAACTAGTTTATTCATATAATTTCAAGAAAGTGAAAAAAAAAGGTTAATGAAAATCGGTTAATATTTGCAGTAATAATAGAAATGTTGAAGTGCACACGATAGTATGCCACGATACACCGCACTATGTCAGAGATTGTTGCATTTTCATTTGTTTATTTATTATATGTTTACTCGACGTATGAGAAAATCGAGATTTTTCACAAAATCATTATTTACTCTTCAATAGCGGTTTGCATATAATGAGAATCATCTTAAATCGGCGCAAGAGTACTCCCAGAATGCAAATAATTCGACTATTATCTGTTTCAATTGTTATAAACAAATGACATTAAGAAACAGCCACATAGTGTAATTTTGGTTGAAAAAAATTTGTTTTCGGATGAATATGCTTTAAATCAGGGTTTCCCAAACTTTTTTTGCACTTTCTGGGGAGCAGTAGGATCGTCACCCTCAATTTTTTTCACAATACTGGAACCCAAGAGAGACACTGGACGCCTGTCACTCGGACGCGGATGCTTGCCTAGCGCGACCTTCCCATTGTTAGAGAATTAGAGCCGGTTGAGGAAAATGAAAATTTGGTAAAATAATAATAAATTAAACTTTAATAGGCTGCGTTAGATTTGTTAGATTATGACAAAAACGTTAAAAAAAGAAAGAAGAAAATCGGATAATAACTTCAAGAGTTATCGTACTTTTGCTACACTGAGAGGTCCCATTCATATATTCACAAGATTTGTAAATGTTTCCTTCATTAGTGCAGATATCAACCGATTTTCAAGAACTTGTTTTAAATTTTTTTAAATTATGTCACGGATTTCATTCAGCTAATTAAAATTTAATTGAGCCATGTCTTTATAATTTCAGTTATGGTATGAAAGGGTTATTCATGACAGATATACAAAAGCCTCCGTCTGCTCGCAGCGGGGAGCCTGCCTCGGAGCCTGCCGAGCTACTGGGCCCGGGGTGGCATCCCCCTACCGGGCGGTAGGGTATCTACCCGCGGTAGTAGTTTGGGAAACGCTGCTTTAAATTATATTGAGAGTGACTGTTAGTCACAATTTTTATAAAACATCAACAATTGTAAATGTTGTAAACAATTTTTTGCAAAAATTTGGAATTTGTGGTTTTTTCTATTTCGGTTCTTCCTTTATTATCTGAAATTATGTAGATATTCGGAAAAGTGATATATGTTTGATTATGTGTGTTCAAATACAACAGTTGTTGATTTTGTAAACAAATGAAATAAGTAAATACAAAACTTTGTCCTGGAAAATAATTTTTTTTGCACTGAAACTGCTTCGAATGTTTGTGAGAGAGATTTACAGTAACTGTTTCCATGTAAAATTTACAATAAACAGTTGTTATTATTTAATTTTAAATATTACGATTCGCAGGTATTTAAGAATATTATAATTTTTATTGAAAAAAGTTCGTTCTTCGCTGGAAATAGTTTGAATTATCGTGAGAGTGATTGTCAGTAACAATTTCTATAAAACATTATACACAATTTTTTTTTAAATTGTGGATTTTGTGCTTTTTCAATTTCGAATTTTCCTTTATCATTTGAATTGCTGCAGATCTTATTGAAAAGTACATAGGTTCAATTATATTTGTTAAAATACAAATCCTAAACAAATCAAATAAGTAAATACAAAACTGTGGCTTTTCGGCCTGAAAAATACTTTTTTTGCACTGAAATTGCTTCAAATTCTTGTCAGACAGATTTGCTGTCACTGATTCTATGTAAAAATTAACTATAGATCATTCTTGTAATTTTAAATGTCACGAATTTTTCATGTATTCTAAAAAAGCCATTTATTGATCCATTTTACCAGATCAATAAATCGGTTACCTAAGGCCAAAAGACACGTACATCCTGCAATTTATATCCACCGTCCATTAAAAAAAATCTTCCGATTGGAGAAAGCCGAGTCATGCCAAAAATTTTGGTTTCTTCATTTCCATTGCTTATAAAATTAACAAATAGAATGACATATGTATCATTTCCCAGAAATGATTCGCGCTCGATTATGTATTCACCTCGCGCTTTGCGCTCGGCTCCTCTAGAATTTTGAACTTCGTGTTCGACTTCGATGAAAAGAAAAAGTTTGTTTGCAAATATTATAAAATTATCAAAACCTCTACATATTAAGTGATTGTTAAATTTGTTTTTATTTTAGACTGAAAAGAAACTTTATTTACTCAAGGTTCTATCGACCTTAAGGAACACATTCTCATCCAGACACTCGCGCTTCGCGCTCGATATTTGATTTGAAAATCATTTGAACCTTGCGTTCCACGCTCGGTTCTGTGCACTGTATGATAGAAACAAAAAAGTTTGAGCGCACTTACAGCGCGCCATTTGGTCGTCGCGCTTCGCGCTCCGAAATACACTGTTCGCGCACTTTGTGCTTCGTGTTATATGTTCTTCATATGGGATCGTCCATACATTACGTAAGACGTTTTTCTTTTGTTTAAATAAAGACGAGAATAAAATTGATGTGAAGTAGAAAAGGACACAACGATATAAACAAACGAAAAACGTCTTACGTAATATATAGACGATCCTTATACAAATTACTAAATTTGTATTTGATTTCAAATGAAAAGTAATGCTATAATTTAGGCGACAAATTTTATTATTTAACATTTTATTTTAGCTTGTGCCGTTTTTCAAAAAAGTTATTCTTTTTTTCATTTCGAATATATTCTTACAACAAAAATTGATTAATGGTTTGTAAATCTTTTTTGAATGCACAATTTTTGTTCATTTATCTGTTTTCGTACCTTGCATTTTTTTTTCAAAAATTTGATTTTTTTTACTGTCAATGTTATTTTCACGAATAAAACAAAAACTACGCATCCTATCGAAACATGATTCACAACAAATTTGTACCTCTTCCTTGGATGAACAAATTTTTTTTGTCATTTTTTTCGTAGCTCGTGTTATTCGTCTAAAAATTTGATTTTTCTATTTTCAATGCTGTTTTTTACGAATAAAACAAAAACAACGCGTCATATCAAAAAGTGAATGATAACAAATTTGTAGATGTTTTTTAGGTGCAAAATTTTTGTGGAATCATCTTTTCTCGTATCTTGCATAGTTTGACAGCAAAATGGAATTTTTGATTTTTCATTATTTTTTTGTGTGATCAAAATTTGGATTTCTTATTTTTCAAAAAATTCAAAAAATTGTTATGAAAATATTATAGGGTGTTCAAAAAGAAACGTTTTTCTCCTTATAACTTTTTTCCATATCGTGCGTTTTTCGGCTTAAAATGTTCATTTTAGTTTGTTTTTTGGAATTTTGAAAATGGTATAACTCCAGTAATTTTTTTTATCATGAAAAGTCATGAGGATATTTTGCTCGTCATTTTGCGTACTACTAACGACCGTACATAGAATTTTCAAATCTTCAAAAAAAGTGGTCTCAAAAATTTTCAAAATGTGTTCACTTTTTGAATTTTCATCCAAAATAGCTGGTTAACGAACTCGTTCTTTCTTTGTAGGCCATAAAAAAGTGTGCCAAAGCCTAATCAGTCTGATCATTTTTTCGAAAGTTATCGTGCCTACAGACAGACAGACAGACTACAGACAGACAGACACCTTGGTAAAAATCGTTTTTTCTGACTCAGGAGGTCTCAAAACGTGGATAATTGATGAAAACCGACTATGTCAAATTTTACATAAAACCAATACCTTCTCATTAGAATGAGAATGTAAAAAGCATCTTTCCAGGCCAAAGTGCCATTTGTTTAAAAGATTGACACTTGTTGTATTTTAACAAATATAATGAAACCTATGTTATTTTCAAGGATATCTGCGTCAATTCAGATAATGAAGTAGAATGCGAAATCAAAAAACAACAAATTAATGTTTTATGTTTCATAGAAATTGTTACTGACGATCACTAGCGCAATAATTTGAAGTATTTCCAGAGAAGAATCACAAATTCCACAATTTAAAAATAAAATTGTGTATAATGTTTTATAGAAATTGCTACTGACAATCACTTTCACGATAACTCAAACTATTTCCAGAGAAGAACAAACTTTTTTCAATAAAATTTACAATATTCTTAAATACCTATGAAGGAGTTTCAGTGCAGTTTCAGTGCAGTTTCAGTGCAAAAAAAAAAATATTTTCTAGGACAAAGTTTTATATTTACTTATTTCATTTGTTTACAAAATCAACAACTGTTGTATTTGAACACACATAATCAAACATATATCACTTTTCCGAATATCTACATAATTTCAGATAATAAAGGAAGAACCGAAATAGAAAAAACCACAAATTCAAAATTTTTGCAAAAAATTGTTTACAACATTTACAATTGTTGATGCTTCATGAAAATTGTGACTAACAGTCACTCTCACCATAATTTAAAGCATATTCATCCAAAAACAAATTTTTGTCAATAAAAATTACACTATGTGGCTGTTTGTTAATGTAATTTGTTTATAACAATTAAAACAGCCAATAGTCAAATTATTTGCATTCTGGGAGTACTTTTGGGTCGATTTGAGATGATTCTCATTATATGCAAACCGCTATTGAAGAGTAAATAATGATTTTGTGAAAAATCTCGTTTTTCTCATACTTGGAGTAAACATATAATGAATAAGCAAATGAAAATGCAACAATCCCTGACTAAGGTGCTCTTGGAAATGTAGCGCTCTTCAATTAAAAAAAAAAATAATTGCGGATTGGGGCAAAATTGAAGGCTCTAGACCTTTTGAACGAAAAAAATGCGTTTCCTCCCATAGTGCGGTGTGTCGTGGCATATTATAGTGTGCACTTCAAGATTTCTATTATTACTGCAAATATTAACCGATTTTCATGAATCTTTTTTTCACTTTCTTGAAATTATATGAATAAACTATTTCTGCTAATTAAAATTGAATCACGCGATTCTTTAATAATTTCAGATTTTTGAACCGGCCTGCATCTCAAAAATGAAAGTGTGATTCGTTTTGGGTAATTCGACGCGCTCCTGAATCTCCGCTCGCGCTCCGGGGAGTCTTCGTCGTAAATTTGACGGGGGTCGATTGCCCAGGCATCGAAAATACACACTCAGCTAGTACTGAGCGTTACTGCATTTTTTTTCTATTGTTCTTTACTTCACAGCAAAACAGACCAATATTTAGATGAGGTATGCAAAATATCAGACAAAAATATTCAACCGTGCGGCCGGAAACTGGAATACCGTTTTATAACGCTGATAAATCTCCTTAATATTGAAATTAGCTTACTCAGTCTGATCGATATTCTTATATAATATTATTATAGACCTGTGACTTTAAAAAATGGGAAAAAAAACTTTTCTCATTGTAACACGAAATGTAATAAAATTCTATGTCTAATAAATCCAAATTGGCAAAATGTCAACTTTATAAAAAATATTGCAAAAGAAACTTCAGATTTCGATGTTTTCCAAAAATTGGAATAACTCTAAAAATAATTAAGATTTAAAAATATTCTTGGGCTTATTTTCGGCGGACATTTCCATAGTATTGGTCTAAATCATGAAGATAGTTTTAGAATTTTTTATCAAGATTCCACCCTAGGGTCAAAGTGGGCGTAGAAAAGTCGCAAAGTTCACTGAAATAATTGCACTTGTAAGCAACTTTATTATCCTTATTCACTACTTGTTGAAAGAATTTCCATAACACACATTTTTTCTTTAGCATTTTTAACTGAGAGAATCGACGTCGTGGATTTTACGATAAAAAGAAAACACAGAAGTTTTGCGTTATGCTGTGCACAGCATAGCATGCGGCGTGTTCAAACTATTTTTTTGTCTCCTTTGTTTCTTATACTAGGGGAGCGGCCGCTAATGTGGCGCGTTCGAGTTTTCGAATATTAACGCATTTTCTGCTTCTGGATGTAGTTTCATTACATGTATATATGTTTTCAACGTTACATTATTAAAAAATTAGGATAAATAAATTAATTGCCTGATTTTTATGACGAAAAGTTAGTTTTGGTTCTTTCGCTTGTATTGTCAGAGTACCTCATAGACCGTCAGCCCGCGGTACTAAAAATTCAATGATCGCCGCGCGTATGCCCTTTGGAGATTTGAGAGTAATACACATGTCAATTATCGTAATGTAGGTGGGAAATTTGGACATCAGTCCATTAGCTGGGAAATGTCGGAACATCTTGTCAACAAATTTGAAATATTGAAATGATAGCAGCACGTATGCCGAGATTACTAGAAGAAAGTTAACGAACAAATAATCCGGCAGAAAAAGATCGGCATACGTGTGGGGTCGTCCATTAGGGGTGAAATAGACCCCTTTTGTTGTACAAAAACGTAATACCTTTTTAATGATAGCAGCACGTATGCCTCTACAGATTTTGTTGATTTTTGACGTAAAATGCAGATATACCAAACGGCATACCGATCGGATGGTCCAAAGTGATTACTAACCTCAAATAAATGTGTCAAAAATTGCATATTCTTTTTAATGATCGTTGCTCGAAAAAAATACCTTTAAAATTAAGTTTACATATTAAAAAAACGATTTGTAAAAAGGCATACGATTATCTCAGTCCCTAACCTCAAAAATTAATATTGAAGTTGTCAAAATTTGTAGGTTATTTTTCGATGATCGCCGCACGTATGCCGTTATGACTATCGTTGGATAACTATAAAATAAGATGTATTATGAAAAGGCATACGGTTATCTTAGTCCCTAACCTCAAAAATTAACATTAAAGTTGTAAAAATTTGTAGGTTACTTTTCGATGATCGTTGCACGTATGCCGTTATGACTATCGTTAGATAATAATAAAATAAGATGAATTTCAGAAAGGCATACGGTTATCTCAGTCCCGAACCTCAAAAATTTACATTAAAGTTGTCAAAATTTTTAGCTTACTTTTCGACGATCGTTGCACGTATGCCCTTATATCTATCGTTAGATAATAATAAAATAAGATGTATTTTAAAAAGGCATACGGTTATCTCAGTCCCAAACCTCAAAAATAAAAATTGAAGTTGTCGAAATTTTGGCAAAAGTATATTTTATTCGATTTGTTTATACTCCCAAATTCATAGCATTTACCGTTTAAAAAAGGAGTAATATTTACTAAAATTGAACATAATTATACATGAGTGGTATGCAAATAACTTAAAATTTATTACTATAAATGAAGTGAATTTTTAATATAAAATACATTATACAACATAGTAAAATACAACATTTTTTTTAAATATTACAATAGCATGTCTGTTTATAATCAATTTACTTTATATACCCTGGCGGACCGAACGAAAGGAGCGGATATGCTTTAGTGTATCCTCACAGTATCCACATCGTATCCTCTCCGTATCATGCAAGAAAAACTCATTAAAAAAGGAAGATGAACATTTCACTTGTTGAAATTCGGATTCTTCGTGAAATTTCACGTTAAAAGGTCACGGAGTAATCGCAATAGTTTTTCTTGCAACATTAAAAACTTAAAAAAAATATAATACTTATCGATAACGTGGGCTGAAGGCGACTTCAAACACATCGTCGACGGATAACGCCGATTAAATGCTACTGAACGACGATGCGTTTGAAGTCGCCTTCAGCGCACGTCATCGATCAGTATTATATTTTTTTAAAGTTTTTAATGTTGCAAGAAAAACTATTGCAATTACTCTGTGATCTTTTAATTCAAAATTTCACGTAGAATCCGAATTTCAACAAGTGACATGTTAATCTTTCTTTTTTAATGAGCTTGTCTTGCATGATACGAGAGGATACGATGTGGATACTATAAGGATACGCTGTAGCGTATCCGTTCCGTTCGTTCGATCCGCCAGGGTACATTTATTACTCAATACTATTTTTAAAAATTAAAGAAATAATAGGTATTTAAAGTATAGGGAAATCGAAATCTTCCATGATACTGGATTCGTTTTGAAATACCAGAGTATTATTTTTATGTGCATTCGTCTATAATGTTCGCAAAGCGCATGCGCTTAATATAGCCATCCAAACCACTTGTTCAACGCAGCATTTTTGGAGTAATATTTGTGAATAAATCATTTTTTAGTTGAGTATGCTGTAGACGATGAGGACTCCAGCGAAGACGAAGAAGGAAGTCACTTTGAAGAAGAAAGTGATTATCATGAATAATGAGACGGCTTGAATTTATAAATTTTCTAAATCAATTGTAACAAAAAATAAAGTTTTTTATTTTAATTACAATTTATTAACTCATTATGTTGACAAGCTTCAGAGATATAAATTTTTCGAAGTATATTATAATTCACTACTGATATAATTTTTCGAAAATATATTTTTCATCTTTACGCGACTTAATATTTTTTTTTTTTTTAATTAAATAATTTCATACATTTTTATATAAGTTTAAAATTGCAATCTTTTTCAAATTTTATTTTGTTTCTTTCTTGAAGACTTTTTTTAAAATAAAATTATCGAATGAGAAAACACAACGGCATACGGTGTAATTTTGACAGATTCTACTTCAATTTTTAAACTTAGGGACTAAGATAACCGTATGCCT